>CM069922.1:40058540-40308320 GCA_036172225.1 Cryptocoryne crispatula var. balansae | reverse complement strand
ATTTACTCTTCCTCGACACCATTAAACCTATAGATTTTTGCACGTGCCAAAATAGATCGTATGCCTTTTTCTATATGGATACTCTTCGAAAAGCGCTTTAGTATAACGATAATGAAACTATACATCTAAATATAATTATATTAAATAAAAAATATTTATTGTACGATACACATAGAATGAGTTTGAAAGAAAAAGAACAATTTCTCTAAAATGTTAATATTAGTAATAAAAATAAACATACGTATTTTAAATAAAAATACTTTTATTTAAAATAATTTATTTAAATTAAGTTACTCACTTTATAAAAATATTTATTTAAAAATAGCTAATATGTCGGAAGAAAGCTCAATTTGTTTGTAAAATGCTATTTAGAATTTGAGTTGATTTTATTGAATGTAATATTATTCCGGAGGAATTACTTATTGATGATACGGCAAGGAACAACAACAACGTACAAGATTTTTATTGATGATACGGCAAGGAACAACAACAACGTACAAGATTAAAGATGACAATTAAAAAAATATTCTTTCCAAAAATTAATTGACAAATTAAACAAAAAAATTGATCATGTTCACATGGCAAATAACATAATACGATTTTAGATTTCCTCTTAAAAATCATTCCATGAAAAGTGTATCGGTAGATTTTAGATTTACTTACAAATCAAACACACCCTTGTCAGATGACATATCCTGAATTGATGTCTCGTCTTATCCCGCGGCATCACGTCTCCTCAAATCGACCATCCGCACATGATTGTTCTACGATCGTTCTTCCTGGTGAAGTTCATCGGAAACCGATAAACCGAACTGGATCAGTCATTCGATTTATTGAATCGAACCGATAATTAATTTTTTATCGATTCAATTCGACACTTTTTCAAATCAAACCTAAACTAACCTGGTTTAACCCACTTAATATATGCATTATATTAATTTTAAATATATATTATATTAATTTAAATATATATTATTATAAATTTAAGTTAATTAATATAAAAATATAATTTTATACTATAAACAAAGTATTGATCTTGTTAACTTCAATTAATAATTATAACTTAAATTTTTTATTTTAAATTTAACTTTATTTAAATATTTATGAACAAACTGAATGAACCAAACCCGTTGGATCTGCAAACAGTTCAAGATTCAATGGCACTGATTCTGGTTCACTGTTTTGGGTTCAGTTTTGATTTTCAAAACAAAATCAAAATTAAAACCAAACCATTTACAACTAAAAATAAATCAATACACTCCCTGTCACAGATTTCTTCAAACCTCGACTTAATTTGACTCAGCCTATTAAGGGCAACGAACAACCTTATACAAAAAATAAAACTCGACTCATTAAACAAGTCGAACTTGAATAAACTTCTCAGTTCTACTCGATAAACTTGCGAATAGTTTGATTAAATATTATGTTGTATATTTATTTTAAAAAAATAAATTATGAGTATGAATAATTACATATTGTCACTTAAATATATTAAATAATTTAAAAATTAAGATTAAACTTAAATTGAATTTCATAAACGAGTTAAACTTAAAATTTCACAAATAATTTTTCCTTTAATTTTGAATTTTATAAACAAATTTATAAATAACTTAAACTTGAATATAAATTAAATTTTAATTTAACTACTACTCGAGTTCGAACTTGACTCGGCTCGATTAATAAACAAACTAAACTTAAACAAGGATTTAACATACTCGTTGTAAAACTCAAACTCCCATAAAATAAACAAGCCAAGCCTGAACACAAAAGCAATTCAACTCGGCTTCGACACGCTTGCACCCCTATTTACAACCCTAGTTCTTCCCAAACACGTCAAACGTGGCTTGGTCCACTGGCATGCAGGTTGAAACTAGTTGTGAATCGTGACGCAAAGAAAAAGAATGCCAAACAGATCGTAGAAAGCATTAGTCGACGGACCCAAAATACAAGTTGAACACAAACAAAACAACTGCTGATATCATTCGATAAGTCTGACCCAAAAAAAAATAATTCACCCGATTAGACACCAACAGGAGGCATCAAGTTCGTTGACCACATTAAAAAGTGCTGGTTACATTTTTATCACTTCCACGTAAACAGGCATGCCCGGTCCACCAAAAAATGTACAATCTATGCACATAACAAGATAGTGCCTTCTTTTTCCCAGCAATTCCGAAGGTATGCTGTAAACGCAGAGAACCGAAGGTGCTTGGTTGTAAGTATAATGTAATTATCACCAAAAATTCACCCAATGAAAAAGATGTCCAGTCCAATAAACCCTGTCTGATCCAGTAATCATCAGTACATAAAAGAAAACAAAATAAAAAAAAGTAAGGAACAAATGTACAATGGCACACCGCTGTACATTATTTTTGCATGTTAACGTTGTCCTGGAGGATAAGGAGAGATGGACAGAAAAAAAAAGAAGGCGTTTAGCAAAGATACATCACCTTACATAATGTAAATTGATGCTTGGACCGAGGACAAAGCAGCAAGGCAAGCAGCATAATCCCAACTGGAAGAATAGACATTCAACACAGGATTAGAACAGGATACCAAGACATGTAATACATTACATCAAGCATAGTTAAACTAACCTCTCTGAATGTTCTTCAGATATAGGCGATATATTTCCAATTTCTTTTAACCACCTCAAGAAACTAAAATAGGTAACACCATTTCAACATGATCTATCATTATTGACGCAGGATCATGACTGCGATGGAGGTGGCTCAACTGATAATCTTTTGCCTCTCTTGGCACAATCGGTTGTCCACTTCCCTAGGATGATGGAAGTTCTCATGCACTTCCTTAAAGCATGGTTCAGATATAGCATCTGAGGGACTCCCATCAAACAGAATCTGGCTGCAATAAAAAAATAACAAAAAAAACAGCAGAAAATTTAAGGCAGCGACATGCAAAGGAAATACTCTTCAGTTGAAAGTATAAATACAAAAAGATAAGTACCTTTCAAGAGTAACCTCTCCTCTTGCAACGTCCTCCCCCAATTTGTACCGCTTTATCTTTCCTCATTTGGTCATGGGATAAGTCTAGATGCACATCTTGATCGACATTAAATGCTGACCTTTTAAGCTTCTTTCCTTCCCAGGGGCAAAGAGTATAATCCCTCTACCACTGCATTGAGCATTTTCTTCGCACCTCATGTCAACTGGTTGTAGCCCCACTTTTTCCATCCTCATTAGTTACCATGGGATTTTGGAAGTAGTTTCATATTGAACTACCGTGATTTTTTCCCATCACATCCCTTTCAGAACTTGCACAGACAAGCTTGTCAGGGGAAGGTCGAAGTATAAATTCAGCACATTTTCTGACCCAAGAAAAATTCATTGACTTAGGTGGAGATGCACAGTTCACAGTTTTAGAAGGAAGGATTTCACCCTTAACGTTGTCATCCTCATTAATTTTCTTTTCCTCATGAATGATACAAGCATGACGTGCCTTTGTTGGAACACCGAGGACCCTTCGGGTAGGAAACATGTTTGCATCATCATAGAGAGATTTGTGCTCTAAAGCCAGACTTAGATGCTCCAGTTTTTGGAGATGTTGAATTTGAGCATAAATTTCTTCTCTATCAGCATGAAGCAGTTCCCTCTGCTTCTGCAGTTTTTCTCTTTGCATATTCAATCTATCAATGAAGTTCTTTATTTCAGACCATTCTTTCTCCCTCTGGGACACGGTCAAGTGCTATCTTAGTCTTATCATCATGAATTTTTTTAATTTCCAAAGCAACATTATTCGAATCCATGACAAGCTTTTCCTTCTGAAATTCAATATACTGGAGTTCTTTGTTTTTTTCTCGCTCTAAATTTTTCTTCCCTCTCTCGTAAATAAGCTTCTATTTCATCATGCCTCTTCTTTATAGAGTTTTCTAACTCTCTCTTCCTCAAATCCATGCCTTCCACAACATCTGCTCTCTCCTTCTGAATCTTGCTCAGCCAGCTAGAATGTTCTACTCTCATTTCCCCATGAACTCTTCCTGCTCCCGAGACAAAGCATCAAGATCAGCTATGAACTGGTTACAAAAATTCTCTTTTTGTATCCCCTTAAGTTCACCTGTTCATGTTTCAAGTACTGGCGACTAGATTCTCTCTCTGCAGTGCTTTTCTGCTGCTCTATGCAGCTCTGTTTCTTTTCTCATCAATCATCTCCCAGTCATGCTCAAATTTTTCTTTTTCTTCTCTCAACTTATCTGCCATTACTGCAACTTCATCCTGCTGTGCTCTGAAGCTATCAATTTCTTCCCTTGAGCCTTTTCTCCATGACAAATAGATCATTTCTCTCAGCTATGGTAATTCCTAATTTATCCTTTATACATTGAACTTCATGTTTTTCAGCTTCTAAGCAGACTTTGGATTTCTCCATGTCTAATCTCATATTCTCAATCTCCTTTTTCAACATCTGCATTTCTAAAAATTTGTTCTCTGCAGCCTCTCCAGCAGCAGATAAACTCTGCTCCCTTTTCTTCCAGCTGCTTCAGTTTTTTCCTTAAATCATCATTCTCTTTTCAGTCAATACACGAGACTCCATCTGGATGGTTTTTTCCTTTTCTTCAACAGATTTTATCCTTTGCTGCAGGTAAATTTCTCTTTGCTTACAAATCTGTCTCTTTCTCTCTAATTCATCTTCTACTAATTGACGTACTTCTTCCAATTCAGCTTCAAACTCTATCTTTCTTCGATCAAGAGTATGCAGGTTTTCAATTTTAAGCCTTTGGATTTCGTCCTGTCATCCATTATAAACAACAATTTGTCATTAGAGAAAGACATTACAAGAGTATTGTGGGTACGGGTTTAAAACAGAAGCAAGCTTTCCAAACTTCAATGGAAGAAATAACTGACATGCTCCTTAGCAGCAAGCTTTCCTCCTTCAAAAACAAGAAACTCCTCCTTTTTTTCAAGTAAAGTTTCCCTCTCAATTATAGGGATCGGCAAGGTTCAAATAAACTTCTGTGAAAAGGGTGAAATGTATGTAAATGAGTGCGGGAAGAAATTGTGGGAGAGTGATACCTCTCTCTTTTATTGCAAGAGCTTTAATATCAAGTGCCATATTTGATTTCTCTCTTCTCTCAAGGAAGCCCAGTCTTTGTCAAGATTTTCTCTTGTGATCTCCAACTGTTTCTCAGTTTTATGTAAGTCTTGTAACCTCTCTCCAATATATGTTCCTCTCTCTGATCTAGAGATCTTAACTTCTCCAGCAGCTTTTCCTGCTCTCGTTGAAGCATTTTCTGGGACTCAAAACGGATTGTCTATCCATACTGATACTTTTTTCCTTGGCATCACATCTATAAGAATAATTATCATGATCTGCTATGAGTAGAAAACTTGAGATGCATAACATTAGAAAAAAAAGTGTTTACATAAGTCCCTTGGGAAATTTTTCGAACAAACCAACAAAAACGCACTGAACAACAAATGAAGCTATTTCAGCCCACATCTATTGGTTCAGACAGCAGCAATCCTCATACCTTTGAGACAAGACACTGCACCAAGACAGCTGGTTGGTTCAGTAGCAACTGCATGCATCACTGGTGAATGCCTACCAGTAACTTCCACACTACGCCCAAGATATTATAAGGTAATAAGGGTGCCAAATCTATTTAGGCGATAAAGGCAGTGACATTAGATGGTTTATCTATATGTATATATATGTATACATGTGTATATACATATATACAAATATATATATATAATTATATGTTAATACGATATATATTTATGTGTATATACAAACATATATACATGTATACATATTTATGTAAATATGATTTTATGTTTTATTTATGAATATATTGATAGATATCTTATGGGAAAGAGTTAACATCACATTGAGAGAAAAAAAAAGATTAAGACTTAAGAGAAAAACTGAAGTTTTGGCATACAACATATACTTATAATAAAAAATGATAACCATATATAATAATATAAGTGATAGTGAAATATATGTTTACAATATTATTAAAAAGTGGTGCCCACGAATCGTTGATCGATATCTGCGGTTGTGGTTGCAGAGGTCAAGAGGGCAATGTCTTCGGGGCTTTCAAAGCAATAAAGCTCCCCCAAAAAAAAGTCATGAATGACACCTGGGGCACCTAGCCAGGGCACCTTGGTCGCCCCTAAGTGTGAGCCTTGGGCACCTTTTAGCCTCTCCCCCCTCCCCACCCAATAAGGTGCCCTCTAGGAAGGCGCTGCTGGAAAAACGCTGTGGAGCTCAGGCGGGCGCCTTGAAAACTATGATCTAGACTAAGTTCCAAAATAACCATTTAGCAATTGGTACAAGGCCATAGGAAGGCATGGTTCATAGGTAGGAAGCAGCCAGAGTGGATCAGCGAAAAGCTACAATCTATGAGGTCCTCAGCTGGGCAGACAACATGTTTGAATATATATGACACCAATCTGCAAATTGAATAACATCTTTGCATCTACCACAAACTGCATTATCTAATATCTTCTCCATGACTCCAAATCCAAATTCAAAATATCATATTCCTCAATTAATAGCCTTATTCACAAGAATGGTAAAATGCAACTGGTTGTTTAGTGTGCATTAAAACGAGAGAAAAGGAAATAAAGTACTGGCAAGGAATAAAAGAAAAAGATAAATGTAAATGACAATGGACAATAAGATTCTGAAATGACTATAAATCGAGTTCAGTTGTGAATTAAATAATTACATAAATTATAAAATATAATATTCATGAGATTACTTATACAAAAAAAACATTCGTTTTCACTCTTCTTATTCCATATTCATCTACTTTTATCTTTTTTTTTAAGTGTGGTTAAACATGGTTTCTATAAGTAGTAACAAAGAAAAATCATTTCATTGAATAAGAAAATGATTAACTTAGTTTCAGTAGGATAGTACCAATTAAATCAGTTACAAGCTTTCATTTATTACTGATTCACTGTGGTAACTTATCAACTTGCTGCTTGTTTTTTTATCCTGAAATACTCCCAAAACATTTGGCATATTTGCTTTATAATAAATTATAGAAATAAAATCCTACTATTTTTATAATTCCATATCTAACTATATAAAAGCCGGGGTGGATCTATGAATATAGAGTATGTTATTTAAGTATCTAAAGGAACTAAATTTATAACTAATATAATATTATATAATTATAAAATATATATTAAAATTATATAATTATAATAAATAATAATTTAATAAATTTAACTAATAACTCAAAATAATATAAATGATTAAAAATAACAATATAAAATAAAATTATTTATTAAAAATTTATATTTAAATTCAAATTTATTGAGTAAAATAAAATTAATAAAAATATGATAGCTTATAATTGAAAATAAAAATAAATTATTTACTTATAATTTTTTAATAAAGTTAAAAATAAATATTTTAAATTATAAAAAACCAATTAATATCAAGGTTAAAGTCACATTTTATGATATTTTCTACAGAGATTTAATTAATTAAATCTTTTATTTACTTAATTGAAAGTTACTGTAGCACTTGTACATAAGGAAGATAGGTAATTCTTACCTAACTTGCAGTTTACAATTAGGCTATATATCAATTCCCTCTCTCTAAAATGAAAAATAGGGGACTGCACCCAGACATTTTCTGTCATGCCTGAATAGCATTCAAGACAGTGCAGATGCTTTAGTCATTTGGCTGACCCTAAAAAAACATGGACAAGCTGCATGTTCCGTACATTGCAGTTAGACTGTAGAGATAATTGCATACTGAGAATTGAAGAGAACAAAACGCCTCCTGAGCTCATCTTCACGTGCCTCAGCTTGTTGTAAATTTATTGCAGCAGTCCTCCAGTAACGGCTTTGTTTCCGCTCCTCAAGGAATCAGCTTCTCGTGATTTATTATGTGCTTTCCTCAATTGTTCCAGAGCATTTTTCTAAGTTTTGTATGCCTCTGCAAGCTTATTCTCAGCAGCTAACCTTTGCCTCGGAAGACTCCCACACGGATTCGAATACAAAGTCTTCTCAAGCTATGTAAAAGGGAGATTGAAGAAGCAATACAAGATCAGTCACTCATTACCAATGTTTAGCAATGCAACTCGAGTTTAGCAAACCAAAATAATTTGTTCATCTTTCATCATTCAGATACCATAAAACCTCAAAAGTTATAGACAAGAGCAGCCATTCAAGAGACCACATGGCATCAGGTTATAAAATTAGAAGATTGCTACATGGATGTAAACTGAGTTACATTGTCTACTCCAACATCTATAAAACTAAGCATCCATCAGGTATATCAGAAAAGGCTTGGGTACCAACCAAAAATGTCTCAATGGCAGCACAGAGTATAATTTGGCTTTGCAGAATAATTTACAATTGAAGCTTTTGCTTTGAACCAGGCTGATGTGAATGCCATGAAGTCCAGTTCATCAGTGTTACCCTTCACAATTCACATGTTTGAGAAGAAAGCTAGTTGACAACATAATTAATGTACTACAACTTGTCGAAGAAAATCTTGATGTGCATAAACTTAAAGTCAATCGTGGCATACTGTGCATAATTTTTGAAAAAGCACATAGACAGAACATGGAAGCAGGAAAACAAATTGACAGGAAAAGTGAAATATACGCTTTCAGAACATCAGGATGATTTTGTGCTAATCAGTAAATGTTGCACTAGTCCAAAGGTCATGATCAAGGGCCAATAAACATAAGTATCTAATGAAAGGTGATGCCTAAGTCAACACACTGAAATATATCCAAAAGACTTACACTTGCAATACACTCCTTCTCAATGGCTAAAGACCTTATAAGATTATCCTCCCGCTTACGCCATTCAGCCAAAAGTAGATGATTGTGCAGCCTGCTCACGTTTGTATGCCAGAATTCAGCTGAATCAGCAGACGCTTTGATTTGTTCATATTTGGATATCAAATCCTTCTGCTCTAGTATAAGAAGTCCCATGTTGTGTTGATAGTCATATATCTGCATCAACAGACAAATGTAAGTCTATGGCACAATGTTCTCCTTGGTTGAGAGGATGATAATAGAATGAGCAAACTTAATGAAGGAAGAATGCCAACACGTCTTCAAAACTATGAACACATCTGAATTTCACTATCCCTTATACAGATGATTTCTAGACGGAGAAAATATATAAACAAATCGAAGGACATAACATTGCTTGCATTAAAACTTCCCCTAAAAGATCGGCTACAACACTTTTTTTTATTCCAGAGACCGTGAAAGTTGGAGAGGGAGACATACGACCCTTGACTTCCCATCTCCTTGCATGAAAAGATTCTGACGCCGCAGCATTTTTCACTCCTACGATGGGATAGCTCAAAGAGAGCTGAAAACATCCCTCCAAGCACAGCAACGTGTCCGCGAGTTCTAATATATGATCTAAGGAGCCATTTCGACGATTACTTCAAATCACGCGTATCCGGCAGAAAAGGCGCAAGCATTGAAACAGTTAGAAGTATAATCTAGTATGCCCACGATCTGAACATACAGAAACGAATTCCAATTCTGCGTTACTCACGTATCATGTAAAGTTCTTGTACCCTCATAGAACATCCATCAGATGGATTCGTGCATACAAGGGGAAAGAAAAAAAAATTCAACTCTAGCTTTCAGTAGCTGGAACAGCCCTTTCTTCCGGTAAAAGAAAATTTCTCAACAAGTAACCGTCAGGATAAAGAAGAGATAATAAAAAGACGGAGGGCGAGAAAGACCAAGGAACCAGACCGACCTGTGCCTCGAGCTTAGTGATGTAGGCGACCAGAGCAGCCTTGTCCTCTTCCTGATCATCTCCTCGTCGAATTTCCGGCTTCCCTTTAGCCGCCTCCAGATAGCCTTCGTCCGAGAGGCCGTCACCAGCCGACGATCCCGACGGCCTGCAAACTAGCCGGCGGCCAAACCCTCCTGGCAGACCCCACCGCGGACCGCTTCTCCTGCTGCAGAGACGGGGTCGCCATCCCTGTAGGTTGCCACGCCTCCCGGAGATGCCTGGATCTTCGCCCCCGTCGCCCCGGAGGAGCCAGTAGAGACGTCCCCCCTACCCCCTGCTTTCTCCTCCTCCCGCCGACTGCCGGACGAGTGGACGATTCGCCGAAAGCTTCTTTTTCTTCTGACCACGCACAGCGCCGCCTCGCAACCAAGTTGTTTGGTAGTCCTTGGCGCACTGAACCGGTATTATTTATTAACTATTGGAGAAAGAATGTTACCCAAAACTATATTGTAATACATGCTTAGGTTGATTGTATACTAAAAAGTCAGGATAAATTTTTCTCTTTTGAGAAAGAAAATTCGTAAGTTTCGTAAAAGAAAGAAAACTAACGGAAAGATTATGAACTGCACGTAAAGAAAACTCTAGAATTCACTCTACTTTATATTGTCATCGAATATTTAGTAAAATTTTTATAATCGATAAATTTGTCTAATATAACGATCACCGTCGAATACCAAACTTAAAAAATAGTTAGAGTAGAAAGGCAAAAAATTATCAACGTGTATATGAACTGTATTGTTGAGACGTAGGAAGAGAATTGGAGATACCGTCATCAAACATTGGGACAAAATTTGTCCAACGTCAGGATGAGAGAGTGGATGACGAGGTAAAAAGTCAAGGATAATAAAATTTTCGAAACAAGACTTGTATATATGTTTAAATAGTAGATAGATTATATATTAATCAATAGATATGAATGAGAAATTTCAGGTACAAATTATGATGTATTCGTGATCTTATATGTTAGATATAACATATAGATACGAATGATTTATTCAAAAAATTTAAATCATCTTGGTTAACTTAACAACCAGGATCCGAGCAATAAGAATAATTTATTATTAATCTTACAAAGTATAAATCTTACACGTTCAGCGCCAATGCTCGCCCATCAACCAATAAGAGCTAGCCACAAGTTACACACCCTGAACACTGATGTAAATGACCCACGCTCCAGCAAAGCGTTTCCATCTTTTTTCACGCGAGGTTGCCAAACGTTAGCTTACCGCCGGAAGTAGGGTCGGTGGGGTATGCGGGGCAGAGTGCAGACTGGTGCGTGCCCCGGTGCCGTGACGGCGACATGCCTTGCGAGCGAAGGATCCGACGATTGCGAGGTATCTTACGTTGAGCTGCGGTGACCGGACGCAGGAGATCCGGAAGGAGCAGTTTGCCGCCAAGGGAGCTTAAAAAGCCTGCAACGTTGGAAATGCTTGGAATGTTATACGGTCGTAAGTGACGTACGCTAGCTGGATTTTTGAAACAGAGTCTCTCTCTTGCGGAAATTTGCAGAGAACCCCAAAGTGCGCCAAATCCTCGAATCTTGGGATTCCTTTGGATGGATTGAAGAATTTCGTCCCCTGCGAGATGTTTGGGTAAGTGCGACGTTTTCGGGTAAAATTTTCATACAGGATTTTAACCAGAAAAATCTAAACTAACGTTACTTTAATCTTGGGTTGAAGAAAATCTAATTAATTTACGTCCTGATAACATTATTAGATATTTCTATCATTATTAATTTTAAAATTGATATTGATAAAAATTATTAAAAAGATATTTACTTAATTGTATCAATTTTAAAATTTCATTTCAAACAAAACATATTACGTGATACCAGTGTCCACTTGTATTACTTTTGATATTGAAACTCCAACCTTTAAAAATATTAATATCAATATTAATATAGTACCAAAATTAAAACTCTAACCAAACCGGACATAAACTAACCTTATTTTAATCTTGGGTTGAAGATAAATTAATTAATTTAAGTAATAAAATGGTTTGTTAATCAACTCATTATTTTGTCAAAAACAACGAATATAAGCATCGCGCTTGTTACAAGGTAAAAAGGATTAGGCATCACAGATAGGAAACTAATAGGGTTTGGATTGCGCAATATTTTTTATATAATTTTAAAATAAATTAAAATAAAACTTGTTTGATTACAATTTTATTTTTGATACTATATTAATATTGATATTAATATTTTCAAATATTAGAATATAAATATCAAAAGTAATACAAATTGACACTTGTGTTACGTAATATATTTTGTTTGTACTACAAATTTTAAAATTTAAATAATTAATCAAACATTTTTTAATAGTTAGTCATCAATATCGATTTTAAAATTGATAGTGATAAAAGTACCTAATAGTGTTATCAAACAGGGTGTAAACTAGCTAACTAAGAAAAGAAATGAAGTTGACATGTGATCACAAAAAAAAGTGAGAATATGCATGACTAAAAAAAGATGAGCTGTTAACCTATTAATCTGCTATTCATTTTCAAATATTCTTAACTTTGGGTTCTTTCCATCCTCTCCCATTATATTATACCGAGTCACCGACCGTTAACAAGTTTGCTTATTTCAGTTCCCCACCCCTTGTTAATTTTAAATTGTTCCTCTTCACAAAATTTATGTAATCACGACAAAGAAAGGGAAACAGACAGTGCGCTCTAGGCCTAGATAGTGTTGCCGAGGAGTAGAGGTGGGGTGCAAAAACCCAATATAAATTTTTAAAATTTTGATAAAAATTAATATATTCAAAATTTACTATTACATTATAGAAGTTATTGCAATCAAAATCAAATATTTGCAATAACCAAGTTATATTTTATCATTTATTAAATTTTCTTCTATCTATCTATCTATCGTGTAGTCAGAGAGTAAACTGATATAATTGCTCTGTCCTTCATAAATCTAATGAAGAAATTCCTCCAGCATCTTACTTACACTATTTTGTGTATTAAATCATCTATGACATAGAAAGAGAATAGTAAATTAGTATCTTGATAAAAATATCTTTGATTAGATTAGGTTAAATGAAACTGAGTTAAATTTAATATTAAAAATTAGCAAAAATTTTATTTTCAAGTAGAATAAAATGTTAGTGAGTTTAAACAATTTATCGTGGTTACAAGTTGGCCATATTTATATAAGAACAAATATGTAGAAAAACATAAAATTAATGTGCGTACTAACCTTAACATGTTTTAAATAGATGATTTTTTTTAACTTAATACGTCTTTGTTTACTCCGGATCGTCTAGGCAACTTAAGCAGGGAAGATTACTAGCTGGTATATATAGTCAACTAATTTAATTGTTACATGGACCCAAGAACATATGTATAAGAGCAAAGAGGGATGGTGTAAGACCAAGATGCTAGAGTGAGTAAGAAACGGAAGAAAGTAAATGAATGTGGATCACCTCAGACACAATGAGAAGAAAACTCCATCAGTATGCAATCAACAGTGTCTACCTGATCACCCTCACTTAATATGTTTTTTTAGTCATCAATGGCGTTGGCGCCTACAGTAAAACATAGCGGTGAGGGATCGAGGGGATGCTCGATCCCCACATGTCACCCTCACTTAATATGTTCCGCCGGATCTATCCGAAGACGTGAGGAGGTACTGTTGTAATTTTTTTTGTTTCTTACTAAACTGGACATATTGTTACTAATCCCCAGCCTCCAATGCATATGATTTTACTAACGCGTGCTTATAGTAACTAACATGTGTCTATACTTATTAAACTACCTATATAGTTACTAAACTATGTCTATATAGTTACTAATCTATGCTTATAGTTATTATATCAGCAGTTTAATTAGTAACTATACTAACAGTTTAGGTTGGTAAATTGGACATGAACAGTTTAGTAAATATGTGCACGGGTTAGGAAGTTGGAAGGTTAGTAACTATATTAACGGTTTAGTAAATATGCGTGCGTGGTTAGTAAGTCAAAAAATTAATAATTATATGAATGATTTAGTAAATATGAGCATGGGTTAATAAGTTAGGAGTTGATAACTATATGGACAATTTAATATGTATGTGTGCGGATTAGTAAGTTAGGAGAGAGGGATTAGTAACTATGTGAACGGTTTAGCAAGGCATACACCCACATTAGTATTGTTTTCTGATAATTATTAATTATATGTGCGATTTAACAGGTACGTGCACGAATTAGTGAGTCGGAAAGTTAGTAACTATATAAGCAATTTAGAAAATATGCACATGGGCCAGTGAGTCGGAGGTTAATTATATAAGTGGTTTAGTAAATATGTATACGGGTTAGTAAGTGGATATATTAGTAATTATACAAACAATTTAATAACAAATAAAAAAATTGTTAGCCCACTTTTTTAATCTTGTGTGAGAGATTTGACGAAACATCTTAAATGCGAGCGACCAAGTGGATATGTTGATTGGAGATCAAGAGTGTATTTTTTCATCTTCTGTGAGAGATTTGTCGAAATATCTTAAATGCGAGTAACCAAGTGAACATGTTGATCGAAGACCGAAAGAGTTCTCTTTCTTAAGAAACTTAAGATTATCTGCTGTCGAAGAAAATGCGTTCACTTGGTAACTGTGTTGAAGGGAAAGAAGCGGAAGACGGCTGATATATGGTAAAGGGCATAATGGGAAAATAAAAAAAGGAATTAAAGAAAGGGAAACGAAGGGCGACGCAATGAACCTGGTGCTCAAAAATTTTAATTTTTTAGTTCTTCTTTTCTCTACAAAAAGCGATGAGACGTGTAGTCCAAAGCAAGCACGTGCATATGTGACTACGAGGAATTACTTGGTTTCTTTTAATCAAAACAAGTAAAAGAGAGAGAGAGAGAGAGAGAGAGAGAGAGAGAGAGAGAGAGGATTCTTTGAGGCCGATTCTGTTTGTGGCTGCGACATTTCTTTCTTTGTCTGCGGTCGCAGAAGTGCGAATGAGTTGAGTTGAATCGAGTAGTATGGTGTTTAAGTTCGACTCGTTTATTTTACACGAGTTTTAATTCGGAACTCGAGTTTTTAATGAAGTATGTTGAATCTTTGTTAAAACTTGGTGTAATATTCCGAATTTTTGTAGCATTATTTAGGTTATTATCATGGTGTTTTAATTATTTCCATAGTGTGCTTAAATTATTTTTAAGATATTTATATAGATACGTAAGTGTTTTTATTTATTTATATTATGTCTTATTAATTTAGTGGATCATTTATAGTTGATATTAATTATGTATTTAGTCTTTTAAAATTTTTCTCTCTTCTCGATTAAATCTCTTTTCTTTTCCGTTTTTATCCCTCTGAATATCTTAACTATTTCTTCTAAATCGTCGCCTCCTTCCATTCTCTCCTTCAAACCTTAGATGCGCCGTCGCCGTTCTCTCTCTCTCTCTCCCCTGTATTATTTAATTTCTTAAATCTAAAGCTTTCTTAAAATTGTGTTGATCAATACGATAAAAGGGGTGGAAAAAGAACAAAGAAAACAGTAGCATCCTACAACCTTAATCCAACAGTAAATTATAATAGGACGTTTGATTTTGATTTTTTCTCTCTTTTTTTACCTCAATTTTAAAATTAGGTTGTGTTAATTGTTCACATTCTCTTTTTAAAAAGTTGCACCTTCCTTCTTTGAGCTCTCTTGAAATCAAAATATTAATTCTGAGATGGGCGTGGCCGAAATAATGGTCGCGTGAGAGATAGGTATTTATGGAGGGGCCCCCCCCTGCTGCTTCCCGTCGAAAACAAGATGGTATTAATATTAAAAACGGAACCAAAAACCCTTTTGGCGAGCAATGTATAATCTCAAAAGAATCATGGAAAAAAAATTCTTGATGATAAGGAGATATCAATCTTTACATGAATGTAGTTTTTATAATCTCAAAAAAATTCGACAACTTTTACTAGAATGAAATCACCGTCCACAGCTCTTTAAAATGCCATCAATTAATTACTTCCGACCAAACCACCTCTCTAAAACTGCTCCGAGCCGATACCCCTGTCAACGTTACCTTGATGCTTCGAGAGTTTGTGGTACTTTTGCGTGTCCTGATGTGGGTGTCTCGATGCGTTCCATTACAACTCCAATTTTTACTCCTTGCCGATGTTGGGATATGTTTCCGATCTTCCCACGGTCTAGTTTGTACCATGGTATACGGGGTTAGCGACCGGTCGACCGGGTTGACCAACTCGGTCGATTTTGGGCCAACCGACCCCGACCTGGCCCTGTCACCCCGACTCGATTAATATATTTAAATAAATTTATTATTATCATTTTTCCCAACTCCGACCCAACCCCAACCAGACCCGGGTCGTGACCCAACCGACTTGGGTCGGTTTTAGGCCCGACCGATTCGGTCCCGACCTCCGACTCCGCCTTCCTTGGTTCGTACATCCCACGCCACCTACCCGCAGAATAAAATTAAAATCTACCCAAAAGACATGATTGTGACATCGACGTAGAAGAATTGCATCGTAGAAGACAACTGTAGAGTCAGAAATGAAGCACAAAGGCTTTCACAGAGTGGAGTGGTCGAGAACCGCGATCGTGGAATGCAAAGAACCGAGGAAGGAAAATCGGCCCAAGGAAAACAAAGAGCCGATCCATCAAGGAGCTGATACGAGATCCGCCGCAGATTACGTACGTCAAGCGCAGCATATTCGGTCCGCATGAGGGGCGGCCAAACCCAAGGGCCCGATCATGGAACAACTTCTTCCGACGGGCGAGGTGAACTGATCTCTCAACATAGAATGTGTATTCGTCGGTTATATATCGGCACGGCAACGCATCATCATATCAGAGTGGTGCATGACAAAATCCCTCGTCACCGCCGATCCCCTCGGACGGAGACGCAGGATAAAATCAAGGAGAGTGTAATAGAAGACCCAACTTTTAAGGCGTCGTTTGGTATCGGGATAAAATTGATGGGGATAGGGATAAATCAGTCCTTATGGTTAACCCTATCCTCATCATGTTTGGTTGAACTTAGGATAAGTTTAGGGATAACCCCATCCTATGTTTGGTATATTAACAATAAATTTAAGGATAACTCTATATTTTTATATTTTTATATTTATTTTTTATATTATCTTATTTTATTACTCATAACATATTTGTAAATATCTTAACTAACTTACATATTTATATAATAAATTTAAATTATTATTTAAATATATAAATAAAAAATAAACTTAAATGTTGTGGAAATTCAACCCGACCCCCCTCCGGACAGAATCCGGCGGACAGTGCTCCCCGCCCCCCTTCTTGACTAGGGGTGAACAGAAAACGGTTCAAACCGAGAAATCAAACCGAACCAGCTCATTCGGTTCGATTTGGGACCCCTTTCGGTTTGTTTCGATTTGAGAAACCTCTAAACCGATTTAAGTCAAATTAAACTCGTTTAAATCGTCATAATTAAAAAATATATAAAAAAATTATAATATTATTAAAAAACCTACTTACCAACCCCCCGTCACTCCGTCCGCCCCCATTCACCCTCCCCCTCCCGGAGCTCCCCCCCCGGCGCAGATGTTCCCCCCTCCCTCGGCCCCCTCCCCCCTCCCGAAGCTCCCCCCCCCCCCCCGCGCGGATGTTCCCCCCTCCCTCGGCCCCCTCCCCCTCCCGGAGCTCCCCCCGGCGCGGATGTTCCCCCCTCCCCCCTCCCGCGGAAGCACCTCCCCCCCCCCGTCACTCCGCGCGCCCCCATTCACCCTCCCCCTCCCGGAGCTCCCCCCGCGCGGACGCCCCCGCCCCACCGGAGCTCCCCCCCCCCGCGGACCCCCGCGGCACCCCCCCCCCCCCCGACCGGAGCTCCCCCCCCGCGGCACCCCGCCCCTGGAGCTCCCCCCCCCCCCGCGGCACCCCCCCCGGCCGGAGCTCCCCCCCCCCCCCCGCGGCACCCCTGCCCCACGGAGCTCCCCCCCTCGCGCGGACCCCCGCGGCACCCCCCCCCGACCGGAGCTCCCCCCCCCGCGGCACCCCGCCCCACGGAGCTCCCCCCGCGCGGACGCCCCCCGCCCCCTGTTGCTCCCCCCCGCGCGGACGCCACCCCGCGCGGACCCCCGCGGCACCCCCCCCCCGGCCAGGAGCTCCCCCCCCGCCCCCAAGCCCCCCCGCGCGGACGCCCCCGCCCCCAGGAGCTCCCCCCCGCGCGGACGCCACCCCGCGCGGACCCCCGCGGCACCCCCCCCCCCCGGCCAGGAGCTCCCCCCCGCCCCGGAGCCCCCCCGCGCGGACGTCCCCCGCGGCACCCCGCCCCCTGGAGCTCCCCCCCCCCGCGCGGACGCCCGCGGCACCCCCCCCCGGCTCCCGCGCGTATCCTCAAATTATTATTTTGGGAGTAAGTCATCCCAAATATTATATAGGATGACTTATCCCCGCATTTGTCCACGATTTTGGGGATAACACGGATTAACTTAATCCAGGTTAACCCCATTTTTAAGTGTGTGCCAAACAGGGGATTGGGGATAAACCAGGTCTATCCTAGTTTATCCCCATACCAAACAGGCCCTAAATGTCACTTCAACGGAAGGCCGGTGTTAGAAATATATCTTGACAAGAGACCCAACTTCACACGTTGTTATAACTCTCACCCCGGATTGGACGGTAACCATTACATGGAGTGAGAAAAATTCTTTTGTGCCCTGCGAGATGTTGAAAGAAAGTCTCTTGTGCAAGGTAGATCTCCCCGGGATCCAGAAGGAGGAGGTGGAGGACGGGCAGGTGCTGTAGATCAACGGTGAGCGCACTAGGGAGCAAGAGTAGATGACGGATGTGTGGCACCGCATGGAGTTGAGCAGTGGGAACTGGGAAGTTTCAAGCCGTCCTCTCCGGCTGCCGGAGGACGCTGCGGTGGAAGAAGTGAAGACCGGAATGGAGAACAGTGTGCTCACGACTAGGGGTGTCAACCGGCCGGGCCCGGCCCGAGGTCGGCATGTTTAGGGTTCGGTCAAAATATATATTGGCCGGCTCAACCGGCCCACACTACATTGTTGGCTCGGCTTGGACCCGATCCGCAAAAATTATTGACTTGGTCCGACCCGGCCCGACCCAACTATATATTTTATAAATAAATATTTATTAAATTTAATAAATTTAATTATTTAAGATAATATTATAAAATTAAAAATAATTTAATTAAAAAATATTTTTAATAATAAAAAATGATGTTTTTGATATAAAAATTGAAAGTTATTTGACCCGTTTCAATCCGACTAAAATCTGCCGATCAAAATCTTTGTCCCATCAAATGACTTCGCAGTGACCTGGTCCACAAATCCGTGGGCCGACCCGGCCATTGCCACCCCTACTCACCACGACGGTGCCCAAGGTGACGAGGAAGAAGCTCAGGATCAAGTTTGCTGGGATCTCTAGTTAAAAGAAACCTCTGGAGGTGCCGCTACGACGACGAGAGAATACGAGGCGTGCTGCCGTAGGGTTCAATAGACAGAGAAAGGGGGAAGTGGGATGGAGTTCTGTACTGTGCGGGTAGAAATGGAAAAAAACAAAACAAAAATCACAGTTTGTTAACCGTTCGTCACGGAATGGGCCTTCGGTTACAAATTTTATATTGACCGGGTTTTTCATAAACAGTATTTAGTCATTGGGTTTTTTAATAAATTTATCTCGATAATTGAGTCCCTAATTAATTTTTTCGAAAATCAATGAAGAATATGGAAGCGAAAAGCAAATCATGACCAGAGCAGCGGAGGCACGCGGAGCGGGAGAATGATTAATCATTTTGATCATTGAGTCCCTAATTAATCATTTCCTATTAAGTGGAAATGAACGGGATTAATCGGATAAACATAATCTCCCAAGCGATCTCTTGTTATTATTGACTAACTGATGTTGTTAAATTGGCCTTTTTTTATTGATACAGAATGAAATTAATGTGATATAAAATATGCTGTGAAAGTAAAATATGATTATTTTATCTTAATACCAGTGAATGCTGAAAAATTAAACCGATAGATTTTGAATAAGATTAAATATTTTCTTCAAGTCAGACATATTAACGATATTTATATATTTTACAAAATAAAACTTATTTTAAGAGTTTTTAAGAAAAAATATATAAATATATACTATAATTTAACAGAATGTGATTTAAAACAAACTAAATGGAAATGTTTATTTACATATGTACTATATGTTGATAAAAATGATTTATGTCAGATCAAATTGGTTTAAATCAAATTAATTTATCTTGACTTGAAAGGTTGTTTGGTTTGATTTAGTTTGACAAAAAGAAGTCAGAAATTAGATAGTGGCGAGGTCCGTATGCTTTGCGAAGGGATTCATAGTAAAATTGGAATTAGAAAGTATGGGAAGATGAAATTGACGGAAAGGATAAAAACTTGACTTATTAACAGACGAAGGATAAAAAAATAAAATAACGAATCGATGGGTCTAAAAAATAGTACAAGATGATAAAAGTCAACGCAAAGAAACTCCAAAGAAGAGCTTTCCCAGACCAAATTACCCACAAGCAATGGTAAAAAGAGCACATCCATGCCCGTTGACCTGAATGGACAGCACATCACCTATTGCAGCAATGCTCTTCCCGCTCCAGATCTCCGTAGCCTTGCACGCTCTGCTCAAGTGCCTTGCATGAATAGCATTTGCCATATCCACCACCTTGGCAGATGCTACTGAGATTGTGGGATTCAGATTGAAGATTGCAAAATAGACTTCGCCTGCAGGAGGCAGCTGCATTAAAGATCTCTATTTGCCCATCCTCCGGAACCATCAATGCATCCAACAAGAAGTTTTAATGAAGGAATTCCACATCTAAATTTGGATTTTTGCTAAAAAAGGAACAAAATGTGGTCGACAAGGTCAATAAGATGCTTAAACAAGCGCATTAAGGGGAAGCTGGCACCCACTTAGGTAGCAAGTCTATATATTGCATAGTACCAAGATGGCTTAAAATGATTCTGGTGCATCATCCTATCGGGAGTTTGACAAATGGAATCGTTTTATTTTTTGGTGAAAGGAGTTTAGAATTCCTACGAAGGCATGCTGTACACAACCACCTATTACTTTGCTGGCTTATATTCACATTCCTCCACGTTCTTCATAAAAAAAATACTGCATTTGATTGCTCAAAATTGTACTCATTAACATTCTATACCGTGTGACTTTGATCTTCAATTTTTTTACTAAGCCCACGTAGGAACTTGAACTAGCTGAGATTATGAAGTTCTTATTTCTTCATTTCTTCAATCCGGTGGAGAAATGAAAGATTCTGAATCACAAGCTAACATTGCAAATCATGGTTATATGCATAATCTTTTCTAGTTCAAGCTCCTTATCTTTCAGCCAATATAACCAACTTAATCTGGCTAGACTGGGTATTAGTTGGATTTGTTTGAATAAGCTATGCTGCATGACAAGCAAACTGACCTTTTCTTCCGCTAGCAATCCAGGATCGAATTCCATCAGCATCTGGACCACCTGAAGTATTCTCATCGAGTTAGTAAGGTGCCAACATTCACAGATTAACACATAAATATGAAATTAATAGCAAACCAAACTATACAATATGCAGTGCTTACCCTTCTCGGTTTTCACTGTTGCACACAAACCAGAGTAATTGCTCGTTAGTGTACCATCATTATTTAAACTCCACATCTGTGATACACATTTTCGTCAGTTCCTTCATCTTTGCAACTGACAAAAAAATGATTGTGTATTGCATTAATGCCTATAAATGAAAATTACATTCTTTATAATTGTATCGATGATAAAAGAAACAGAAAATTGCAAATAAATAAAATGGTGGGCTTAAGGTAGTAACCATGGATTATAGAATCGGTTGAATCGGATCGGAATTGGCCAATTCTGGAATTGGATCAGTCGAATTTTGCTTGAAAGTCCGATTCTGACTTAATTTCCACTGGAATCGGTCTGAATAGGTTGAATCGGATCAGAATTGGAATCAGAATCCTGATGTTTTTAGATTTTTTAAATATTCAGGCCAAATTGGCTGGAAGTGAATCGAATCGGCCAGGATCAGTCTGAATCGGAATCATAATTTTTTAAATTAAAAAAAAAACGATTCCGGATTGGTTTCTCTTCCTGAGAATTGGACCAATCCGATCTAATTCGAATCAGATCAATCCTGACCGATTTGGTGACTGATTCCGATTCGGAAATCCTTGGTAGTAACTGATTTGTTAAACTTGAGCATATCAATATCTCAGATAAGCAGTCATCTATCAAACTGAAGGAAATTGCAGAAAATTATGAACATAATAAGTTTTCTCATGGGAGAAAACCACTGCATTTACTATGACCAAAGATGAAACACATGCCTCATGTAGAAGCCAGACAGACCTGGTTGGCACACCATTTGCAGGGTGATATAGAGGCACTTTTCGCTACTGATGAAGTGATCTTACTTGAAGATGCATCTAAACACATATCTGCTTTCTCATCCGAGACTAAATGAAGATTCCCTTCATAGCGCTCTTTATAAATAAGCTCCTTGTCACTAAAAATGATAAGTAAAATAATTAACATCTCATGTGAGTTTTAAGTGAGATGATAACAGATTCAAAATCTTACGTTGCCAAGAGAGGTTGCCTCCCAGAAAGACAAAATGGTGTCCTGTTTCTTTCCTTGTCATCCTTCCAGCATATCAGATCTCCATTTTGGCCATAGATTTTCTTATGCCAGCCCTTGGCTTTTGGAATCTCACAGCTAGTTAGGCATACAACCCTGTTGTCTGGTATGTCCAAATCATCTAGATCTGTAACTTCTCTTGTGATAGAAGAATGCTGCCACCTCTGATGAACCATATGTTCAGTGACAGGAGAAAACTACATTGTAAAACACGTCATTGTCAGGTGATACATACCTTGAGTGGCGACTATAGTTGCCACCAGAAAAAACAGTTTGAGGAGAAACAAATAAAAAAGAATAGCATACCTCCATATTGTTTTTACTGAAAGAGTTAATTTCCAATATGGTAGGATTTGTTATGACATTAAATGTGCTCTCATCAATATTTTTTAAATCACCTCCAAAAATGAGAGGAGACTTTGCCATTGACCACAAGGTAATCTGCATGGTTGTCAGTCATCAGTTTAAGAAAATTGCACTCAGAAGTTTATGTTTGAATCAAAGATGGTTAAACCTGAGTCTTTTGTTCATCAGGGGTAAGTCTACATCTTCTATGGGGACCTTGATTGACACCTGTCAATGCAGAAAAATGTACACAAAGAACAAAAAACATCCACCAATTAAAAGTTGTTCAATTTATAGCTATAGAAACTTCACACAAAATCATTTTGCCAAACATTATGTTAATATGCCACATTTCAGCATATTTTCTTGCCTGGATCAGTTTTTTTTCAAGATGGTCAAACCACCACAAATTCCATTAATACGAAAAGTGGGTACAGGTAAAAGAAAAAACAGAAGACAAGGGAGTCCCATAACTCTGCTACCGAGTTAGTAGGAAAGTTAGGAGTTATAAGAAGGCACGAAAGTGAGAGAATCTAGCCCTGAAAAAAATCCCATCCGAGCGGTTGCCAGAGTGAGAAAGAAACCAGTCTTTAACACATGACACTATCAGGTAATGGCTTGCCTGGATCAGTTAGCCACCCAAGTGGCAGCATGTCCAAGTCTGGCCACGAGCTTCCATGCAAGCCATCTGCTCCTATCAATTGGGATGCTGCAAAATCCCTACACAAAAGTAAACATGAAAGCTTCTAAAGAGAAGATGCTCGACGAATAAAATATGACATAATACACATTGCAGGTTCAATGACATCAATGTACCTAGATACATCAAAATGGGACTTCACATCATTCCATGAATCCCAGTCATCAGCCGTTATTCTATACATATTGACAAAAGCTCTCAATGGTTCTGCCATAGCAGGCGTAGCAACCTTACCAGGAGATAAAGAAAATATTATGGGACGCTCAATTTCAGAGAGAATCTGAAAAGGATCAATATGGACTTTTAGGGACAGTAATGTACATATTCTATTATTAAACATAAAAGGAGATGACTGTTACATAAAAACATCATGTACCTCTGAGACTGTCACTATTTCGGCTGCATCCAAGTCCTCCCCAAAGACACAGTCCAATTTCACTGAAGAGGAGAAACAACCATTAGATTTAATGGACCATAAAAACAATCATTTTCAGAACATAAAGAAATTTTCGAGTTCATCAGCTTAACAACTTCCCTGCTGAAAGTTGAGTTTGGTGAGTAAGATCCGGCAATCAAAAAACAAGTGTTCCCATGGACTGTAGAATCAGATAGAAAAGATAGGATATCAAGCAGTCTAGGCCTCTAGATTAGGGTAAGATCAAAATAAGTTTTCTAGCTTTTCGTCTTTATTTTTATAATAAGAACAGGAACTGAACCACTAGATCCTTAATTAATTTGGGCTGAAAATAATGCCAATCTAAAAATTCATATCTGCATTGGCAAACCCTGTAATCAATGAGAAGTGATAAGAGTCAGATAGATAACTAACACATCCACGTACAGCAAAGATGGTCATATAAGAATGACAAGTACAACTTTAGAACACAAGGTTACAAGTAACTGGGGTATAGATGACTCGACTTACCAAAATCAACTCCCCAGTCGGCATATTGCCGATATAGAGAATGCAAAAATGCCTTGCCTGCAGCCAAATTAGTATTGACACTCATAAAGCCGTGAGGCATCCAAGCACATGCCCTTTCTCTCATCCCTATATCTTTGGCATTCCATACCCGATCTTGCTCTCTGAATGGACTACCCTGGCACATGTAAATCTCCTGTCAGAATTTGAATACAAAAGATCCACAAAAAGCATGGCAAACACAGCACCCAGCATTGATCCCTTTGTCAAAGAACATAGGGCAAAAAAACATCATCCTTTCCTACATTCCCACCTTAGAACAACTAGCTTCAGTAGTTTTCACAATGAACAAGCCTAGAACAGGTGCAAAGGCATCGATGTGCTTCCCACTAGACTATGCAAAATAAGATCTTTTGCCACTACGTATCTGATGAATGAATAATATCTCCATCTGAGGACGTTCACTCCAGTTTCAAGTGAAAATCCATTTCTGGCTTAATGAATCTATCAGACTCTGTTTCCCCTTGAAATCCAGAGCAATCTCCATCAAAGCGATAGATCTATACCCGTTTCATCCTTTTCAACACGCAAACAGTGAAGAAGAGAAAGCAAGAGGGATACCGTTCGGATGTCCAAAATGGGAGTGCTAGCATTGACCGCTTGTGCACTGATTCCTCTCATGGCATGAATCCCGAACTTCAAACCCATCTCATGGACCATCCTGGCTACATCGGCAAAGCCCTTGCCGCCTCTCGAAGACGGCCATCTCTCAGGGTCAGGCATCACTCTCCCCCATTCATCGAGATTATCAAATCCGTATGCGTCTGTGTATGACCCCTCCGCAAGCCTCCGGTACCAGAGAAAGTCCACCACAACATACTAGATCAAATAGATCAGAAAAAAAAACGATTTTGATCAGAGAAAATCCATTCCGGCAGGTCTGATAAGAAGCTACTCTACTCTTACCTCGTAGCCGTGCCGGAGAAGCCTCTTGGAGACGACCTCTGCGTTGGCCAGAAAGTCCTCTTCGTTGATGATCCACGAGTAGGAATCGTACGAATTCCATCCCCTCGGAGGCGTGCTCGCAACCTGGCCCGGTAGTACAGAAGCAGCTTCCGGGGGCCTGTAGACATGGTCATCTCATTTCATATGAAAAATCACCATCAACATTGTCTTACATGTCTGTCCTCATCCAGACATTTCCACTGTAGACTAGAGTGACTGATGATCATTGAGAAAGCACAGATTTTAGATGCTCTTGCCCCAATTAACCATCGAGCAATAGCTGCTCGCTCAACAAAGATTATTTTTTTCTGGATCAGATTGCTCGCTCGTGATGAAACTACAAGCTATTACGGGCCCGACGGAGTGAAGCCCACCTCTAAACAATCAAATCTACTAAATATTCTTGAGATACTCAACAATTAATCTCCTTTTGCGCAATTACGAAGAGTACCCTCCCATCACTTCTATCATTCGAACAAATATACATAACGATCACTTATCTGAAGAGTGGCCAACATTTTTGTTAAGGCTGAACATCTATCGATTCGGCCCTATTTTGATGGTCACTGATAAAAGAACTGCTCAGAGAGAGAGAGAGAGAGATGGCACCAACCTGCAGAACTGGAAGAGCAGTATCATGAGCAAGAGGAAGGAGGCACCAAGAACAGGGAGAAGCCGCATGGCTCCTTTCATGCGGGAAGTGGAGAAGAGAGAGAGCAGCGAAGAGGCCGGAGCAGAAAATCTACGCCTTGACTCTGGAGTGAAAACGTCGTTGAGGTAAATATGAGAGAGAGAGAGAGAGGATAGGACATCTGCGTGGAGGAACTCGTTCTTTACTCCTTTGGAGACGGCGGGGGAGCTTGCAGTTGCAGAGATCCCGCCACGACCGCTTATGACGTTATCTTGTCGTCATCTACCGTTATACGGAATGCTGCGAACGCGTCGATCGGATAAGGAAATTTAATGTTTATTTATTTTAATTTAGATAAGAGTTAAAAAATTTGATTTTGATAAATATAGAATCATAACTATAATAATAACTGGACTTTTCCATTAGCAACGATTTTCGTTAACTCCTTCCGAATGTTTGGATCCTCCTATGACTATGTTAAGGTAACTTGAGCCTACTTTGCGTATTCAAGATCAGCGACATCAGAGTTTTGACTTGTCAAACAGAAGACTCGAGAGGGTGTCGACAAATATACTTAAATCAACGAAATCTTTTATCTTTTATAGTATTCTCGATTCTCACAACTTTTACTTTATCCCTTGTACACTCGTCTAGATTTTTATCTATTTGTGTGTGGTTACATATTCACCGTAACATCTATATTTCAATTACACAATTTTATAGTATGTTTCTTTTTAATTGTCCAACACTTGCTATCATAGAGCAGGATGGATTTATAATCATGCGATAGAATTTTTCTTTCAATTTTAGAAAATTTTACGATTGCATAGAATCTTCGTTAAGTGTTTTCATTTCAGCTAACCCACTTTAATTCTATAATTGACTTCTTCATCACATTCTCTATCCATATGTAAGATTGCACCCAAATATTAAATTAGGTACCTAATAAGAGGACATTTTCATGCAAGGTTACTTCGACCTTTTTAAGTTTTAAGATTTTGCTAAATATGAAGTGCATATACCATGTCTTCATCTTATTAATTTTGAACATTTTAACTTCTAATACAGATCTTTATCATTCAAATATCTTATTAGTACTTTCTCAGATCTCGTCAATTAAGATAATATCATCTGCGAACAACAGACATCAAGATAAACTTTCTTATATATTTTCAATTATCTCATCCATAACTAGGACAAAAAGATACGGACTGAGAACACATCCTTGAGGTGGTCCAGTTGACACCAAGAAAGTTCTTGACTCTCCTTCCGGAGGAGAAAACCTAATGAAATATCAATAACAAAGTGGATACATTGTATTGTATTATTAATCATACTCTAACGAAACACAACATAGTATCCATTTTAAAGCATGTAACTCAAATAAAACAATATAAGTATTTACTTTTATTAATTTTGATATTGATACTCTCTCTCTCTCTCTCTCTCTCTCTCTCTCTCTCTCTTAAAATATTAAAATATTATCAATTTTGTTACTCCAACAAAAAAACGAAAACTATGAAATGTCCACTTTTAACTTTTTCAGATCACATTCCCTCTGAACTTTCTAAAATTCTACTTGAGTTGAAAGCCTGTTACTTTTAAAATTAAAATTTTAATGTGTTAGATTTATAATTAATAATTAATATGTGATAGTTTATTAAAACACAAGAAAGTCCCCCTTACCTATCTCGGTCTGCGGCTTTTGCAGACGAGCTTATTAATTGGCATTTAGGGATACTTTGGCATCAAATTATTGTGCAAGATAAACATCATTTATCCCCTAAATTTTGGAGATAATGTTCCGAACGATAAAGGGTGGTAACTCCTAAATTACCTCTTGAGCCACACTCATTTGCTTTTGTTAGGTGTTAGCGAAGATAATTATTTTCAAAAAAAAACAGCTCCTATCACCCAACTGAATAAATTCAAGAGCTTTTTTTTTTTACTTTCTTATAGAAAAAAGTGAAAAAAGATTTCGAAAATTAGAGAGAGAATGACACAATTTAGTAGTTTTACAGAAATCATCAAAAAGTACAAAGTTGAGCTTCCAATGACTTTTGTCAAAGATTTTAACTTCCAGCTGCACCAAATGGGACTCAAGAATGGGAGGTTAGAGACATTTGATTCAGTTGAATCAATGTTTAATGTATGATTAAGTCGGGGATTAAACGTTTCGAATCGTTTGATAAAAACAATGACTTATAGATTTTGTAGAGATCTAAAATTTTAAACTATTTGACAAAAGTCTGAAAAAAACTTTTGATGACTTAATATAATTTTTTTAATCTCCAAAGATAAGACAATTAACTTTTTTAAAAGATAAAAAAGTCAGAGGTAATTGTGGAACCCCCGATCCGGACCCGGTTCCTTCTTCTCTCTTCCTTCCCCGGGGTTGGAACGATGAGCGCCGCTCCTCCTTTCGGTTTCGTCGGTGGTGTAGGGTTGTGGTCGCCAGGAGCCGCGGGCTCCGAGAGTAAAAGACAAGAAACGATGTAAGTCTTAAAGAAAATGACCAAACGTACCTAAGCGGAGGGATTGTGTTGGGGAGATTATGGGTTCCATCTTCTTCCTTTTCGGCCGGCCGAGAAGGAAGAGCTTGAAGCACTTTAGTTGTTCCTACAAAAACAAGTAAGCCACGAAAACAAGTGAAAGTAGATTAGAACTAAGATAGTGAAGCATCTTGCAAAAGAAGGGAACTAAAACCACAAAAGGAGATGAACTAACCGGATTGGGAATAACTCTCAACCCCCCTTTTTTATGTGTTTTTGGATGATGATATATGATATTACTAAGTTAAATATGCATGCAAATATGATGATCTATGATGAAAAACATAGGAACAAAGTAATGCTAGAAGGTTGTGAAAGAAAAAACGAGTTTCGGCTCCAAAAACGGCAATCTGGAGTCCCAGGCGACCCGGCAGGGGGGTCGCCTGGGCGACCTGACAAACGGGTCGCCTGGGCGACCTGGCAGGGGGGTCGCCTGGGCGACCTGGCAAACGGGTCGCCTCCCCGCACCGTAATTCGGTTCACTCCCGGATGCTCCCGCAAGGCTTTCGGATGGCTTTAGAAGCTTGATGACGACTCCGGAAGCTCCTAGGACGTGGATGATGATTCTCCCTTTGATGTAGGAGCTTGAGAAGCTTCGCAATGGATGCCGATGAAGAAACGGGATGAAGAACGTCGATTTACGGAGGTGGATGGAAGTGGGAAGCTCTCAATCTCTTTGACAATGAGAATTGGGAGGGATGGAAGAGGTTTGGAACTCTCTAAGGCTCTCTCTTGGGAGCTTGGGACGTTCTCTCTCTTCTAACACTCTTCCAACCCTTTGAAAGTGGTTAGGGGATCCCTTTTTATAGGCAAGAGGGTCCGGGGGCATTTCGGCATAAAAATTACTTTTCGGAATCCGCAGTGACCCGCTGGCCGGGTCGCTGGGCGACCCGTCCGGCGGGTCGCTCGCGGAACTTTAAATGCCATTAAATGCGCGCGCGCCGAAAGCCGGGTGACCGCCGCCCGGTCCCGCGGTGGCGGGCGACCCGTCGGGCCGGGTCGCCCGCGCCCGCCGACTCCGACCATCCGGACGAGCGTGCGCCACTCACGGGTCACTTCGCCGTTTTGGCGGGCGACCCGCCGATCGGGTCGCTTGCCGTACTCGACCAGATTCGACGTCTCACCTACCATCGTCAGAACGGACTATTTGGCAGATGACCCGTCAGACGGGTCGCCCGGGCGACTCGGCGGGGGCCGCCCGGGCGACCCGCAGACGGGTCGCCCGGGCCCCCGCATTTAATTTTTGGGCATTTTTCTTGGTGGTCCGGTTTGTTTATCGGAAAACTCGAATACCTTCTAAGAAAACATGGATCTTATGCTCCTCAAATAGGCACAATTTGCGTGTCTACAAGTAATATTATTACTTTATTCATTCGAATTAAGCCTAACTTTTTACTTATTTTAAGTCAACTAAATGACTGCCATGTTAATGAAGCAAATATTAAAGATTTGGGCTTTTAAATATCAATCTCTATATTTATTTATATTTTTAAATATGTTTTCATAAAATTGAAGCCCCTAAAGTCTTATTGAGAAATAAATCCCTAACATCTGTGAACCCTTATAATAATATTAGTTAAATATTTTTAATTTTATGTACCTTTTTAGGAGAAATTGATTTTCGTTTCAACTAACAAAATCACTTTAACCATTAGTTTGTTGACCAAATTGAATTCATACATAGTTCAATAGTGTAAAAACTTACAATGTGTAATCCGCTCTGTTTTTTTTATTTATTTTGCTTTTTGGTCAATAACACTACTACAGTGCACTTCATTAAACTAAAGGTTACAAAGTCGGTGCTATATATTTCCGGCCACCTCCGGATACAAAATGAAATTAGTTGTCTTAGATTTTAAAACTTGCCTTGATAGCAAAAGGGCTATTATATTGCAGGATCTTGGGATGTAAGAGAGAGAGAGAGAGAGAGAGAGAGAAATATTCTTGTTCCTTATAATAAACTTAATCTCCTCAATATGACTCTTACTCTCTTATGGGGTGTTTGGTTGCATGATAATTTTTTGTACACTTTCATGATAAAAAATTATATTAAAATAAAAGTGAACTAACTCATGACATAAAATTATCATGTTTGGAGGGATGTGATAATAAAAAAGAGTAACTACCATACATGATCAAACAAAGTGGGGGACCACAAGAAAAAGAAAGAGGTGAGGCCCTCTTTTTTTGTTTAAGAAGAAAATCACTTTCAAAACAAAAAATTGTCAAGGTTGTCAAACACCTCTTTTAACAAATTTTCTTACAATTTTTAAAAATTAAAATAAAAACCTTCATTATCATACAACCGAACACCCCATTAGGTCTCCAAGAAATTGGGCCTTCACCTTTGATAGCATCGACAATATATCTGAATAGATTTCTCTTGACTTTTCTCAAATTTTATCGCTTCCAAAATGGCTAGAGCTTCTGGTTGTTGTCGACAATTGCAATTCCATAGTCTTGTCCTACCTTGCAATAAAATGCATGTTTCGTCTCTAACACATATGTTTGTACTTCCTCCTTCCTCTTCCACTTACACTGTTGCATCAACTTGATCTTCCAGTAGTGTGTTGGTGGTGGCAGCTACAATTTCAGTTGAGTGCTTTTGTTGCAACGTGGATTAGCTCAGAGCCAATAAACAGGTTCAGATTAGGTTGATGCCCTCAAACACTGCTCTGCACCACTTTTTCACAAATGCCACATAATAGTTGTTGTTGTTGCTGCCATACATATAATAATTTTTGGGTCCTCTTTCTTTACCTGAGATGGTGTTAACTATTCCTCCACAAATTTCTTCTGGAGCAACAGTTTCTATGAATGAGGGGACCCAAACCTAACCCAAACCAGGTGGCTCTATCCCATTGAGAAACATAGGTTTCATGCCATCATTCATTTAAGCATATTCTACATTTGGATCCTTTCTCTAACCCTTCTACCTATTTCTCCAATTGTTGCTAAAGAACCGGATATGAATTTCCATAAGAAGAAAACTATCTTCTGAGGTAGGAAGTTCATGGTTTTGGGAGGAGCTTGATAAGAGACTCTATTATTCAGGAGGAGTAAACAGATTTCGTCGTTAGCTCTCCATCCGTGGTGTACGGCCATATTATAATGTCCATTCCATTTTATGCTATGCATCGGGAAGTTTAAATGATATTATAGCCTTAGCTGAACAATCCTAGAAAATGCCGTGAATCGTGTGTTCACAGATGTGTTATAGTTACCATTGGTTGTTGGTGGCTCTTCTAGATTAAAGATCCATTTTTGCTGTCAAGTATGTATGCTTTTACCGTCTCCTACTCTCCAGAAACTGCCCTCTTTATTTCTATCCGTCAAATGGTATGTTTTGTAACATATCTTTTCAAGAGTATCTTGACCCATAGCTTATCAACATTTCTTACGAGTCTCTAAGTTAAGTTCATATGCATGGCTTGATTTATGATGCTCATGTACCTTATGCCTAGGCCTCGTTGACTTTTCTTTTGTTTAATCTTTTTCCACCTCATAAAATGAATTTTCTTAGCTTGATCGTTTCGTCCCACCGTAAATCTCTCTGAATTTGCTCTACCCTTTGTAAATTTTTATTTGAGATAGCTCCGGTTGCCATAATGTGAGTGGGAACAGTAATAAGTGTGGATTTAACTAGAAGAACTACTCATCACCCTATGTTTAACATCCCAATCTTCCGTCTAGCCCGCTTTTACTAACACATCTTTCCTCCAATTGTTGGTATAGACTTGATCTTTGCCTACTTGAGTATAAAGGAATACCCAAATATTTCTCTTCTTCCTCAAGTTTTCTCATTCCAGTCATTTGTAGAATGTGTTTTCTCGACCGTGTTTGGTGTCATCCACTCGGTTACAACAAGTAAACTTGAAAATCACATGATTGTCCCTTCCGAAATAGTAAGTGCTCATGTTTGTTTATTACAATGGGTGAGACAGCATACAAGTTAATTGTTAATTTATTATTATATTTTAAAAATATATTTTATTAAATTTAGTTAAAACTTAAAACTTATTATAAATATTAGTTTATTTATTATGTCATATTAATTGTATTTAATGTATAACTATAAAATATTATTATGTTTTGAGAGTGACGATAGATATATTTATTAATTACATCTGATCTATAACAAGAATATTAATTTATTTATAAAAAAATATTAGAATTTAATTATATCAATTTTTAAATGTAATAAAAATTATAAAATATTAATATGATTTATATCTTATTTTTGATTACATGGAGGTAGTACGTTGGCCCCTCAAAAAAATACTAATATACTTTTTATGAAACATTTTTTCCAGGCTATTATGGTGTTATTAAATATTAATTTAATTATGACATTATGCTAGACTATTATTATATTTGAAGATAATATTACAACTAATTTATAAAAAAAATTAAATCTACTAAAATTTATTAATAGTAATATATTTATTATATTATATTAGTTATACACATTTTATACAAAAATATTATTATATCTGGAATGAAAAAAGTATTGTGATAAAAATATTTATTATATTTTATTTATGACTACAAAATATTGATATGTTTGGAGTGAAAATTTACTATAGTTTACTTATATTAATATTGAACTATAATATAAATAATAATTTATGAATATTTATATGAATTTATATTTCTGGCAGAACCTTCGCTAGAGTCAATTTTGGAGCGGAAATGTAACCATTTGTGAGAATCAGATCTTCGTTTTTCGAACAGGACCTTCATTAAAGTGGGTCGACTTAAATGGATCAGTTGTATTTCACCTTTTCTTTACCTTATGCCCTTTTTGGTAACAATATTAAGGTCCTGTATCACAATCAATTTCAAAACTAATATCAATACAGGATGTTAGTAGGTGTTTGGATAACAGTTTTACTTTTAAAACTAATAGTAAAAAAAAACACACAAAATTGATACAGGTATACACCTGTATTAAAATCGATATCGCCGGATCCATGGTTGGCTATCCACCTAGCTCGCCATCGTAGGTTTCATCTTCCCTCGCGGCGTCTCTCCCCACAGCGAATGTCCCTCTTCCTGTGGCCATGATCCTCGCGGCGACCACCCAGCATCTAACGGCTGAGATCCTCGCGGCGAACGTCCAACCCTCTTCCCGAAAATCCTCGCGACGACCTCCCAGCGCCGAATGTCCATCTCCTCTTCATACGGCCAAGATCCAATCCAGAAAGGCAATAGCCTGCGAGTAGTCACCGGCGTCGATCGCCTTTGCCACTCAGCTATTTGCGCCGTCCACCCCCACCGCCACGTCCATATCCAAGAGGAGAGGTACCGCACCACATACGGCTGTCGCCGTTGGATTCCGGCATGGGGAGGTCGAGCCCGATGAAGAGACCCTAGAAGATTTGGGTGCCAGGGTCGCCGGCGCACTGGTGGAGGAAGGAGTCGAGAACCTCGCGGCGGAGCATGGAGATGTGCTCTCCGGGCTTTGGTCCGGCCAAAATCGACAATCAGATTCGAAGACGAGATGATTCTCATCCGCATAAACCAGATCGGCGAGGAAGAACTCCTCAAGCATATAGAGGGGGATGGCGCCGCCGTAGGGCTTGGCACGGGAGGGGCACGTTCTATGAAGTGAGTCTTGACGCCACTGGTAGCGAGAGCCTCTGCGGGGGAGGATCCGGCCGGACCGCTGCCGATGATGGTGGCACGAAGATTGCGTTGATGGGCAAGGAAAGGGCTATGGTCAGTTGAATGGCTACCGTTGGCAGCACTGGTTACAAAGTAGCGAGGCTTGCGGAAGCCAATAGCGGGAGATGACGATCTCAGAAGGCGGTGGGAGTAGCCGGAGTAGGAGAATTGGTCGTTGAAGGGTTGCATTGCCGCCATGACTACCAGGCTGCAGCACTGAGTACTGGTCTGGACCATTCTGGACCATTCAGTAAAGACTCAAGATGGTAATTGAAGGGCACACAACTGTACTGCACTGATACAAATTAATTTTATGTTTATTGCACCTATGGTTGAATTTTATGATTATATGCCTATAAAAAGCCTCAACAATGAAATATGAGATCTTGACATTTCAATTTGTTGAAAGTGGTCAACTTTGTATCATTTTTTTAATTTTAATTTTAATTTTTATTATTTAAAATAAAATATATTTATATTTTTGATACTATAAATATTTTTTATATTTTAATAATATATTTGATATTAATAAATAATTTTGACTATAATCTATCAAAGTACTTAATAGTGATTTTGATATTAAAATTATATTACCAAACACCTAATATCAATTTTAATATTGATATAGTATTACCAAACGTCTAAAGAGATTTGATACCACTTTTAATATTGATATTTCATCATTTTTAGAATATCAATATAAAAATTGATATTATATTGATTTTAATATTCTAACCAAACAGGCCATTAGATTCCAATACTCAATGCCAAATGTCTTACATTGCTAAGAATCCTCAATTTAACATCTATCTGACTCAACTTGGATGGTCATGGTTTTGGTTTCTCTAGGTACGTGGCATGTGATATATGTGTGATATTGACAATGAAGTTTTTAAAGGAATAAATTATACTACAAGAAAACAGATCTTTTACCTATCAAAATAGTGTCCGTGGGTAAGTGAGATTCGTAGATAAATCTATCATTACCTACGAACTCAATTAGATTGTCCAGAAAGTCTTTACGAGGTTAGTTTGGTTAGGGTATCAAATATGATACTATATTAATATTGATATTAATATTTCATGGAGTATTCATATCAAAATTAATACAAATTGACACATGTATTACATAACATTTTTTATTTGCACTACTAATTTCAAAATTGATATCATTAACCAAATATTATCAATATCAATTTTAAAATTGATAGTAATAGAGGTGTATAATATATAATGTTATCAAATAGGGTAGTCTTAGATAGAAGATTATCAACATTGATCTAAAAGATTTCAATATTAAATATTATTGAATTATTAGGGTTTTACGTAGCCAGATAAATGTATTTTTTGTAGAATGGAATATGGTATAGGACCGACCCAATACCTATCTACTTGTATCATTGAGGATCATCCACTACAAGAAAATTGGTTTCTAGCAACAAGACATTGGGGACGGCTTTGTTCCTAATAATGATCTTTTGCAAGGGCTTCATAAAATCAGATGCCTACAAGTGCATACAGGCAACGACTTAGCCATGATTCAAGAAATCCAGTCATGGAAAAAATGCCTGACTAGAAGTTTTACAAGAATACTAATGAGAGCTAATGGCACATTACACCAGGGATGGCTTAAGCCATCACCATTTCAGGATGAAATTGCCCATCCTACTCGCCAGATAGACAGTGGCAACGATTAAAGAGACCATCGCTAATAATATTTTCATTTTAAACCCCCCCTCTCTCTCTCTCTCACGCACGTGCGTGCGCGCGTGCGGCAAACCACTGACTTAATGCCACCGTTGTCATCACCACCACCACATTATGCTCAGATCACCTTATAGAGGTACCTACAAGTTCTAATTTATTTGGTTTGATTTTCTTAAGTGTAATTTTTTACATTTTAGTTGTTTTAGGGTTTATTAGAGTACGACCTTGTTAATTGTGTTTGTTTAGAGTCTATATTATATATGATTTTAAAATGTTAATTTGGTTGTTTTAAAGTAATGGTTATTGTTTCAAATTATACGATGAGGGGCTAAGGGTGAAAACTAAAATAAGGATAAATCAATAAATCAGTTTGATTTCCAAAGTCGCTTTCGAAATAAACCAAATTGGCAAACCGAATTAAACCAATTTGAGTTGGTTTATAAGGTCTTTCAAATAAGCTAATTTGACTTGGTTTCTAAGCCCTTTCAAAGTTCAAACCAAACCAAACTAGTTTGGCACTAGTTTGATTTGTAAGCCCTTTAAAACCAAACCAAAGTAATAATTCTTAACTATTCCAAACCAAATCAAATCAGTAAATCAAATAGCTAGACATGTTTGATTTGATTTTCAATGCTCTTTTTGAATCAAACGAAAGAGGTAAACCAAACTAAACCGATATGGGTTGGTTTCTAAGGCCTTTCAAACAAATCGATTTGCTTTAATTTTTAAATCAAATCAAATCAAACTGGTAACCGGTATAGTTTGGTTTCTAAGCCTTTCAAACTAAGCTAAACCGATTTGACTTGATTTGTAAGTCCTTTGAAACCAAATCAAAGTGGTAATTCTTAACTCTTTTTAACCATGTTTCGTTAGATTTTTAAGCCCTTTCAAATTAAATCAAATCAGTTTAGTTTGGTATGTAAATCATTTGGAACCAAACCAAAGCGACAATTCTTAGTTCTTTGAAACCATTGCTTGATGCATTTTGTAAGGAATCAATACATGACAGCAAAAAAAAATTGATTCCTTAAAATCATGATCTTTACCTTGATCAAAGCCGAACAAGTAAAATTAGGAACCGAATATAAAGTAGAACGAATGTACCTTATGGGATTTGAAAAATCCCTCACGATGGATGAAGAGAGGACGTTCATTCTTGCTAAAAATCGTTCAATTAGACGGTCTCTAGCGGTATCCACACGATCTGTTTCAATAGACGAGTTCTTCCTTTTTTTGGGCCTTGAGAAACCTTCTAGATCCAAGCTCGACAATGAGAGATCACCTTCAGAGGAGAGAGAGGAGAGAGAAAGGCTTCTTGGGACGTGCTCCAACTCTATGGCTTGTTAGGGTTTGGCTTCATAAATCTTTTATTTATAGAAGATGGATTTTTTCACAAAAATCTAAAACTTCTATAAAATGACACCCATGCCATCATCTTATTGACCATATTTGATGTGTGAGACCCACTAGGCCCAATAGTCAGTTTGGTTGAAACCATAATTAATTTAAAAGAATATTTCTTTTAAATTAAATCAAAACTGTTATCTGATAATAGTTTTTACGATTTTTTGTTCATAAATGGTACAAGAGGATCCTCAATGACTTTGGAGAGTTAAATAACATTCGTTGAGCATTTCTATCATCAATTACCATACGAATTTAAATCTTCGTTCATACAATATCCCTGGTCGATTAGGGGTTCGGCACCGACTGTCAACCCCTAAATAATCTGACTCTATAGGTTCCTATACTCGGGTTTATATCAATTGAAAAACTTCTTTTCCAATTATCCTAAGTACTTTGGCTAAAGATTTAGAGTACTATCTCATAGGACATTCTCTCTCTTCTACCGAGAGTGAACGATACCTTGTTGTCCACTCAATTGTCTTCACCAGGTTTCTCTTAAACCCAATATATCAACTATATTGGACCATGAAGATGGTGATCCATAAGTCAATAATCAAAGTACAATATATGACTAGTAAGACATCTTGGGCGACTCAGGTCAAAGATCCAACCGTGCTATTGTGAGGTAAGAATAACTTAACAAACAGTTTGGTAGGATACCGACCAGGTTTTTCTAAATCGGTCAATTCAGTGAACTCATTCCATTAATGAGCACCTATGTGTGTATCTTAGTGTCCCCACACTAATGACCAATAAGATCGATCATTCTCATCACATGAGAAGATATCACACATACTAATCTATTTAGATCATTGATGTCCTATCTCGAGGATCGTATGAATAGAAATATTTAGATCACATACCTTTAGAAGATCAATCTCATTATTATGATCTCATCGTAATTCAATCATCATTGTATGTGATCAATGACTTCATTACGATATACACTTCTAATAAGAACTAATAATGAAGATTTATCTAATTAATTGAATGAGATATTACTAGAAATGTCGAATCATATCATATATGATTAACTTATAGGGTATACATTTCTATCACATTTATATTGCCAATTAATTGGGGTTATTTGTAATCTTAGAAGGTTATTCAATTATGAGTTTAAAATTTATCATTATCCTCTCAAATTGATATAATTAGAGAGATTATTTTTCCAAGTTAGGCCGTTGAATGCATCTGCTAAGCATCTCGTATTCCAGACATGACAGCTGCTAAGTCCTTAAAACGTGTAGTAAATTTAGGATTTATACAACTTTTCTCTTATCGCTTATCATAAATTGATTTTGAGTAGGATTTTCCTTAAGAATTGCTACCATTTTTAGCGAAGAGGATTAACATATTAACTCCGATAACATGTTTGATTATAGCATGATTCTAAATATATCCTTATAAATATTAAAAACCTTGGTAAATTCCTTAAAGGTTTTGATAATTGAAAATAAATCCATGTTGAAAGAACCCTTAGAATAATAGTTCAATTAATTGTTATGATGAGAATGTCCCTCTACAATTCTATCTGTCTTTAATCTCTCCTGCACATCTTTATGTCTCTAGAAAAGTGAGAGTATTCTTATTCCTAAAAATTAATTCAAAATTATTAAATATTGACTTTTCATTTTTTGTTAGGTGGAGATGCTTAAAAATGATTATATTTTTTAAAAATAAGATTTTTAAGCTTTATGAGGACATATTTGATGCGCAATTTATCTATATTTAAAATGTATATTGTATCTAAAAAATTATTATCATATTTGATCAAAAAATTAAGGGAAGGTTCGTATAAGAGTGAGGTAGCATCTCTTTTATATCTAAATAGAAACTCTCTACAAAATTATATTTTCGTCATGATTCTCAAAAACCATTTTCTGGTAATCATGCTAGCAAACACCATAAAATTGCAAATGGAGTATATCCCAGTTCATGTTATTAATATATAAATGGTATAAATAGGCTAAATAAATACTTTGGTACTTTGTCACATTTTTTTTGGTTGATGGCGCAACGACGCGCTCGAACTGACTGTCCACATCCAGGACTGGTTACTTATGGGATCGAACTCGAGAAAAGCTTCCTCGGGGGACGGAAGGTGTCCACTCCACTAGAGCGCATGGACTGTACTTCGTCACACTAACCTCGGAATATGATTACACAAAATAGCAAGAGGGTGGTAGAAAATAAATTTCAGGAAAATTTAGAAATGCCTCAACGGGGAGTCTTTGGTTGTTGAGTTTTTGTTACAATTTTATTTTTGTACCAAAACTTGTTAATAGATGTGTTCGGCGATGGTTATACGTTTTCAAAGACTTTCTTTTTCGGCAAAAAAAATGTGAAACTCTTTCCCTTTTCGTCTAGTGGTCTCCCACCTGTCATCACATCTCCCCAAACAAGATTATCTTATGTCATTGTTTTTAGCTTAATTTTCATTTTAATATAATTTTCGTCATAAGAATGTACAAAAATTATCATGCAACCATATAAATATTTATATTCATATCGAGTATCTTATCCCGCTATCCGCAATGAGTCCGACTCTTGAGTCTGACCTTTAAGACGAAATGTGAAAATTGAACTCAAGGTTAATATCTTTTAATACTACCCTGACTTTACAAGTTAGGATAATATACTTCGACTTTGTTTAAAAGATGTGATCGCTCACCTTAAATCGTTCATAAGTCAAAGTTTGATGCTCTGATTTTAAAGTGAAATGATAAATATTTGATTTGCTTAAGATTTAAACCACTCCGTGCCCCTAAAGTCAGAGCTAATTAATCTAATTTATGTTATGCGAACAGGTTTTGTCGGACTTTAAAAATCAATGTCTATTACACATTTTATTTGCAACTTTATTAGTTTTAGCTGGTGGAGTCACAATCCCAGTGGTGGCTTGCATGACCCAGAAGATATGGATCATCCAGTAACCAGCCACCCTTAAATTGAGAAGGATAATAATTTCTCCATTTCACCAAGTGATGCTGCTGCTGCCTCCTAAATAATATCATTTAACAAGAAGATATGAACATGGGGGGCAAGGGTGTTAACAACTATCGCTGCTGCATCAGGATGAAGAAGACCTACGCATGATTATGCTCTACACATGCATGGTGTGAGGGGGTTCTCCCACAGATCGTAGTTAGGAAAGGTCTCCTCCGGAAGACCTGTTCTTGTCTGGTGCGAGACTACAACATCCTCCACAAAAGATGCCCAACCCATGTAGGGATCACCAAAAGATTTGGACATCAACCCCTTGTCCGGTTTGATCGACTTAAGCCGGTGGCCCATGTACCTGCGGGCGCCTATGATCAGCTTGGCGAAGTTGCCACCGTGGGTCATCACAAAGACATCTGATTTCAGGCACACCAAGAAGTCCAGAGCAGCCAAGCTTGTGACATGCTTTCTGAAACGGTCTAATTCCTCTTTGGTTGCTAGCTCCTCCTTTGTGACCTGAACAAAAAATTTGAAATTAAGGGCTTGTTTGTTTTATTGTAATTCTCTTGTTTTAAAATCGCTTGTTTAGAAACAAGCGTTCCTTTTGGGGGGGTTTAAAACAAGAGTTATGCTTGGTTAACTTTGTAAAAGAAAGTCAATCAAATAGGGGACCACATGACTAACATGATTTTACAACTAAAACATGTTCTTGTTTTGGGTTCCATCCCTCGTGTAATTTAAAACAGTAGTCATTGCAAAATACAATGTTTTACGTTAACCCAAATACACAAATCTATATGGAACAAGTGCACGATTTTGCAGAATTTTACAATTGAACAAGCGCTAAGCAGAAACATAAGAAAATGACTTCATGATAAAGCAAGAAACAAGCATATCAGAACCAAATAAAGAGATCAATCACTACACAAGTTCAAATCCTCTCTTATAAGCTATCTGTGACTTGACCTCAAAGGTAATGGTAATTTAAACCGAGTTTTGAAAGTAAAAGCTAACCACAGCTGACAAGTACTAAACAAGACAACAATATTACAATAGTTGGTGGCAAGGCTCTGTGGTATTTTCCAATGGAACCGGAAGGAGTGACGGGTGAAGAGGAACCCAGATGAGCCAGCCAACAACAATGAAAGGGGCACCGGGAGAAGGTTGGCAACAGCAGGAGAGGCGGGAGGTACTCTAGGGATCATTGGAGGGGCTAGGGAATGCCGCTGATTGATCGTTGGCACAATGGCACTGCACGGGGTCCAAATGGGCTTCCAAAATCGCACTTGAACTGATGATGAGAGAAAGTGTACCAGTGTTGAGCATGCTAGAGACACCTTGTCTAGGCATCACCGGACAATTTGAAGAGCTTGGATTCCCCCACGCATAGCGCAATGATGCTGGAAGAAGTCTAGTAGATGTCCAGTCATCCGACAATGCCGTTAGGTCTGTCGGGGATTCTTGGACTGAACGGGATCATTGAAGGATGGAAGGTGATACCGAATATGTAACCTATGAAGGGTAAAAGATAGAAGATGAAGAGAGAGGACTACCAGCCTCCCACCGGGGGTGGATAAGCATATCGGCCTCCTGCCTCCTACTGGGGGTGATGTGAAAGCTCCATGATGAAGGGGGTGGAGATGCCAACGGGGCCAAGCCCCTCTACTGGAACCAATGGCCAGAGGAACTTTTTAAATGGTCTCGCAGCGTTCTCCATTCCAATGTATGGGCCTCTCCTCTTTATATAGAGGCCAAATTACAAAAAAAAGAACCTCTAAAAGAATATTTACAAACATGTCCTCTAAGGACAAATATGCAAAGAAGATGACTTAAACGGTACTCAAATATTTACAAACAAGTCCATAAGAGCAAAATTGCGAAAAAAAACATAAAACCTATTGAACTGAATCCCCATCAGAGGTGAGGTTATTAATTTAGCTTTCTTACCTAGTTTAGGTTGGCTCTGAGGTGAGTAAGGCAGGTGAATCAGGCCAGATGATCACCTAGACAAACTAAGCGAAGGAAGCAATCACCTCAAGCATTCATGGCCAAGGCAGGATGCCCAGCCATCGTCTTGACGCATCACCTAGAGGACTGAGACGATTGTCTTTGATAACATAGGTCTCCACCTCTTTCCTCTGTATCATGTACCACCCTGCACACCCTATGCAAGACAACTGCAAGCCGCAAGCCCCATTCCCATTTCCGTGGCATCACCTCACCAGTTCACCCTCTCATACTGAATCTCAACTGCCCTCCATCCCTGTACAACCCCATCCAGTAGCTCTGTGATCCCTCTCCGCCAATAATGACGATCCCTCTCCGCCAATATTGACCCCTTCACCTTCCCCTTTGCCACTTAGCTGAATCACCACACCCCTCCAATACATACCCAGTGAACAACATCTGCAACCTGTGCATCACCCTTTTTCTTCGTATGCTCTATCATCTCCCCCCCCCAAAAAAAAAAAGAAAAAGAAGCCCACAAGATGCACTCACATCCCTTTGCACCTCTCAGATCCAACTGTCCCAAGCCAACTGTCCTCCTCTATCCTTCTTGAAACATGTTGCTACCCTCTCAGCCACCTGTTTGTGATACGATGGAACCCCTGGCCTGCCAGACCACCACCGTCTGCCACTGCATAACCGCCTTTGCAGAGCTGCCATGCAGCATACCAAGAAGGCAAGAACCCTAACATAACATCCCCTCCTTACTCACCAGCCACACCCCATCCTACTTAGCAGTCCTCCAGCCGCATTCAAGCCATGTGACCTCTTCATCTGTTGTTCAGAGCAGCACTGAACACCACAGCTTCCATCCTTTCTCTGTCAGGCACTCCCGCGCACTGCAATGTCTGCCTTCAGTGGCTGTATGCCCGGGCCTCTGCCACATGCAGCTGTCCGCATCAAGATAGGTGCACTTGTCTGGCCGAATACCAGCTGGTTCTGATGGCCCCAAACTGGTTCAGATTAGTATTAGACTGTTCAACAGACCCCAAAATGGTCCAGCCTGCCAATTATTGCCCCCACAAGCCCAGACCCATTTCATCCGCTTCAACCAGTCTTATTGACAAAGTCATGTTTTGGTGGGTGTCCCTGAACTTTGTCCCGCATCAGATATCCAGCCCAGTTCTTGCCAACTTAAGTCTCGGAGGGTCCTCGCACTTTGTCCCACATCTTCACGATCAGATATTGGGGCTACTTCTCTCTGATATAAAGTTCTAAAGAATGCTGATTGGAACCCAGTTTTGAGGTGTTTAATAATAAGTTTCAATGATTGAAGACTAAGATTCTTTCAGCAAGGGGGAAGTGGGTGTTGGTGTCATGTACTCGGTATGATCAAGATCTCTCTCTACTTCTCCATATTCAAGTGCCAGAAGGTATTTGCCAAATATTAGAAACTATAGGATGGCCTTTTCTAGAAAGGGAGTTATATCCTTCATCTTCACTGGGATATTTTGTCATATGGGATAATTTTTGAAGGCTGTAAGAGAAAGGTGGTTTGGGCTTTATTCCTTTGTATACAACGAACTCAGCCTTGCCATGCAAATGACTTTAAAAGCTGAATTTAGATCATTCCTGCTTATGGGCTTCTGTGGTTAAGAACAAATATAGTATATATTGTACCCAAGGATTCCGGAATCGGAATCGGAAGATTCCGATTCCAGGAATCGGCCGGAATCGGCCGATTCCTGGGAAGGGAATCGATTCCGGATCGGTCCGGAATCGGGTTTTTTTTTTGAATCTTTTTTTTCGTCAAAAAAATCCAAAAAAATCAGAAAAATTCTAAAAAAAATAGGAAATGAGTTAGAAATTTTTTTAAAAATAACCAATGCATTCATCCACAGGACCACATCGAATAAATACTAATGAACTCCAATTGAAGACTTGAAGTTAAGTACATATTCCAATTCCATTGATTCAAAAATAAATGAGTTGATACATCATAAAAAAAATTACATCATATCAATCTACTACCAATATCTAGGATATAGATATGGGTCTTCCTCCTCTCCCTGCTGCTCGTGATGCTCCTCCCTCGTGCTCAGTCTTGTATACTGTCCGGGACCATATCCATATGAAAATAATGCTGATGTCATGCCATCAAGGTCGTATGGATCGGACATACGAAGTTTTCGGCGAAGAAATCTTACCAAAAACCTTACAAAGATCGAAGAAGAGGTTGATTCGATGCCGATCCGAGCTTGAATCGGCGGAATCCCTTGAAGGCCAAGCTTGGAATCGCCGGAATCGCCGCCGGAATCGGTGGAATCGCCGCGGAATCGGCCCTGGATCGACGGAATCGGCCGGAATCGACCCTGGATCGACGGAATTGAGGCCGGAATCGCCGGAATCGCGCCGGAATCGCCTGCGTAGTCTCCTTCCGCCGCGGGATCGACCGTGCGCTGCTCTGCGGGTCGATTCCGGCCCTTTTAGGGCCGGAATCGGTTCGATTCCCGGTCCAGAGTCGAACCGGGAATCGAACCGGGCCGGGGTTGACCCGGCCTTCCGAAGAATCGGTCGGATCGACCGATTCCACAAGGAATCGGTCGGAATCGGATCGATTCCGACCGATTCCGGACGAATCGGACCGATTCCGCGGAATTCTTCCCGGAATCGGTCCTTCCGCCCGGAATCGGATCGGAATCCACCGATCCGATTCCGGAATCGGTCGGAATCGGACCGATTCCGCCGATTCTGCAATCCATGATTGTACCTCTCTGGACTAGTGATGTAGAGAATCTTGTTCCCTTGTCATGTTAGTCAAAAGTGTGGAAAGATGTCTTTCCACAAATCCGCATTTTATGTTGTACTCCGTAGATTCAAACAGATGATAGTAGAACAAGGTTTTGGGAGGACAATGAGGCTTTAAAATTTGTGTTTCATGTCATCTTTTGTATTGCGGCAAATAAGAATTTTCTGATTGCTGGTTGTGAGGATAGACTTAGGGTCCGTTTGATTAGAATGAATGGACCTCTAACCTCTGATTCGGTCAGAGGTTAGACATGTCGTAATGTTTGATAAAATGTTTTGAACTAATGTCTTACATCTTAAAATCCTCTTAAGCATTCAGATTCTAAACCTAGCTTTTCTATTTTCAGATCTTCAAAGGAGAGCATTGTGGACACCACGTGGTGATGAAAAACATCCTCAGAAAGAAGGAAGCGTCGGAGGCCACCGCCGCCAGCAACCGCTCTAGTGGTGCTAGGGATCTGGTTGACATTCTGCTGGAGAAATTGGGAGATGGGAATGCACAAGTGAAGCTTACGAGGGGAGATCAAATTCTTCATTCCAGTATCAAATTAGGCCAACACCCAAATTCACAAACTCCTCTTCCCCTTCTTCTTCGTCAGCAGTGGGGGCAGCAAGTCTCATCCCGGAGGGCAGCTTTTGTGACAAGACATCTTCAGTGCTGGGATGGACACATCAGCGGTCACTAGCAGCGCCGATCAACCATCCTGCAATCCTGCGCAACGCGAGGGAGGAGATCAACGCAGTGGTCGGTGGCGAGTCCAGGATGGTGAATGAATTGGACATCCCCAACCAGCCCTACCTCCAGGTGGTTGTGTAGGAGACACCGTGGTTCCACCTGCCTGTCCCCATGATCCTCCCCCAATCCAACGAGCATTGCAAGGCCATTGGCTTCGACATCCCGGAGAAGATGTGGGTCTTTGTCAATGTGTGGGCAATGGAGAGAAGACCCCAAGCACTGGGACGTGCCGCTGGAGTTCAGACCGGAGAGGTTCACAGAGGGAGAGCTGAGCACCGGCATTGAGCCGAGGGAGCACCACTTCCAACTGTTGCCATTTGAGGACGGAAGGCGCATCTGTCCTGGCACGTTGCTGGCACTGCAGGTGACACAACCCACCCTGGCCGCCATGATCTGGAGGGCAAACAGAGCTGTGGACATCGTGGAGGCACCAGGCTGACATTGCTGAGGGCTCAGGCCACTGTTCTCCTCCAGCACCCTCCAAAGTATTTAATTTGGGTAGGGGTGTAAACGGGTCGGATTCGGTAGCGGAATCACAGAATCCGATTTCGATTCCGATAAGGGATAAGGTGTTCCGATTCCGATTCCGATAATTTCGGAATCACCATGTTCCGATTTCGATCCGATTCCGATTCCGTTATCGAAATCGGAATCGAATCCGATAATTTCCGATTCCGATATTAAATATTAATTTTTATTCAAAAATTCATTAATAATTCACATATAATTAATAAATTTTGATATAATATTTTAAAACTTTATTTTTATCATTTTATCAATTTATATATTATATTTTATGACTTATTTGATTTTATTTTGATTATTTTTACTTTTATTTATTTATTTATTATCGAAATCGGATAAACGGAAACGGAATCACCTAATTCCGATTCCGATTCCGATAAGCTATCGGAATATCCGATTCCGATTCCGATAGCTTATAGGATACAAAAACAGTTTCCAAACCCATTAATTTTTATCGGAATCGAATCGAAATTTCGGATTATCGGATTCCGTTTACACCCCTAAATTTGGGGTATATTAAGTGAGTTATTCAGATTTTTTATCAAACAATATAAATCAATTATGTCTTAATTAAATTAAGTACTTTATTACCACTTATTAAGAGGTTAGACAAGAAATTAAGAGTTAAGATTTTCAGATTAAGCCAAATCAAATGCCACCTTAGACTTTAGTCAGCGAGGGTGGTTATGTACGTTCAACAGCAAGTTTTCTTTATGGCAAATAGCTGGCTTATGACTTGCTGCTCCAGGCAGTACAACATTTTTTCTATCTGAACTACTGCTGCAGACAAATTTGGGCACGGAGCTCAAATGGTAAATTCACAACTAGAACTATGGCAAAAGCCCTGAGTTCAAGAGTGAAGGCCAGCTGGGACAGACTTAAAGTAGAAAAAGAAAGTAATGTCGAAAATTAAGCTATAACTTCAGTAAATTTGCTAGACAGAGACTGCCTACATCAGCTAGGTTAGTACGGATCAAGGAAGCAAAGTATCAGCTATGCATTTTTGCAGTTCAACTATGGAAGAGCATCTATTTCTGAAATGTTGGTAAACATTACCTTTGGAAATTTTGCTCAAGAACTTTGCAATAGTCTTTACATGGGGAGTTTATCGAAATCTGCTTGGGTGGACTGTCAGCTTTGAGATACCTTTCTCCCCATGGTATGGACCAAGGAGCATCTGATTGTCTAGAAATAAATGACATTTTGATGACTCATTTCATCACCCAGGTCAAATTCTCTTCAACATCTGTCGCCGTAGATTGCAGAATCGGCGGAATCGGCCGATTCCAGAATCGGATCGGCGGAAGGACCGATTCCAGCAGAAATTCCGCGGAATCGGTCGGAATCGGTCTGAATTGATCCGATTCTGGCGATTCCGTGTGGAATCGGTCGGAAGACCGGTCTGCCGGTCCTGTTCAATTCCCGGTTCGATTCTGGATCGAGAATCGGACCGATTCCGGCCCTTTTAGGGTTTAGGGTTTAGGGTTTAGGGTTTAGGGCCGGAATCGACCGCCGCGGTTGATTCCGGTGATCTAGGCGGCGGCAGAGCGCGATTTCGGCGATTCCAGGGCGATCTGAACCTCGGAATCGAAGATTCCGGCGATTCCATCGTCGATCCCAGCTGTGTGCGCCGATTCCAGGGCAATTCCAGCGCTTCCAGCAATGATTCCGGCGATTCTGGCGGCGATTCCAGTGATTCCGACGATTCCAAGCTACTTCTTCAAGGGATTCCGCCGATCCAAGCCCCGATCGGCCTCGATTCAACCTCTTCTTCGATCTTTAGAAGGTTATTGGTAAGATTTCTTCGCCGAAAACTTCGTACGTCCATTCTTACGCGTTTCCGACGAGTCCGAGCGTCGTTAAACTTGGTGATTTCCGACCGAACAAGTCCGTTTAAGTTCTGAACTATTCAATTGGATGTTCTTTGCACGGAAAAAATTCCGGATATCCCGTACGCCTATTTTTACGCGTTTCCGACGACTCCGAGCATGGTTAAACTCGGTGATTTTTGATCGAATAACTCCGCTCAAGTTATTTGAATATCGATTGGATGTTCTTTGTACGGGAAAAATTCTGGATACCCAGTACGTTGATTTACGACCATTTCTGGCAAATACGTAACCCTTTAAACATACTGAATAGTGTGTTTGATGGGATGTCTGCTTCCCGAACAGCGCCTAAAACAATTTTTATGTTACCTAATAATTTTTAATGCATTGTTTACAATTTTTGCAGGTCTAAACAATGGCCGATCAAGGTAATACAGCACCAGCACGTCCTTCTGACGTGGGTTGGGAACACGGGCACATGGTAGACCCGGTCAGAAAGAGAGTACAATGCAAATGGTGTAGGAAGGAGATGAACGGGGGGTGTTCCAAATTTGAAACAACATATTGCCGAAACAGGTGGAAATGTAAAGAAATGTGATAAGGTGCCGAGGGAGAAAAGTGAGGAGATGAGAGGCTACATGACAGGTAGAGCCTCTCAACGGACTGTCAGGATTGAGCAGAGGGAGGAGTTGCACGACGAGCTACTCCAGAGGAGGAGGGACCGCGATTTGCCTACCTGGAAAGGGAAAGGCAAGGGGAAGGTACCAACCAAGCCGGAGCCAGAGAGCGAGGAGTCCACAGACTCCAAGCTTAGACATGCTAGGCACGCTAGCAAGCGTGCATTTGCTAAGGAGGAGGACAGGAGGAAGGGAGCAGGAGGGTCAGGGTCCATAGTTGACTTAGCTCTTGGCCGATCAGCATCGGCTCACCCTACCCGGGACCGAGAGACTGACTCCAGGAGACAGGAGCCATACCGCCGTTCTACTTCTACCAGTACTCGATTTACGCCGAGTGATGAGTATTTATTTAGGAAACAGAGTGCTGGGCAGATGGGGATTAAACAAGCTATGAAAGGGGTGAAGGCAACGGGAACGGCTACAAAGAGAGCCGTTCGCTACATTGTGAAGTGGTTTTTGCATGCAGGTATATCACTTTTAAATTGGCATTTATGTGTTTTATTTACTTAAACTTAATTTTTGTCTGATCCAAATGCTTTTTAACTTGATGTAGGCATCCCAGCACATGCAGCCACCAGCCCCTACTTCCAGACGATGGTGGATGCCGTGGGTGAGGCTGGACCGGGTTTAAAAGCCCCGGGCAGCAGGCATATATACGGCGCTGGGCTGGATGAGGAGGTCCAGGAGTTGAAGGAGTGGATAGATGGATTTAAATTGGTGTAGAAAGAGAGGGGTTGCACAATTATGTGCGACGGGTGGACAGGTATCACCAAGAGGAGTATGATAAACTTCTTGGTGTATTGTTCTGAGGGGACCACATTCTTGAAGTCGGTAAACGCTTCTGGGAAGATTAAAAATGCCGACTTCATTTTTTCTTTGATGGATGCGGTGGTGGAGGAGATCGGGGAGGACAATGTGGTTCAGGTTGTCACTGACAACGAACCTTCATATAAGGCGGCTGGGAGAAAGTTGATGGAGAAGAGGAAGCACATGTTCTGGGTGCCCTATGCGGCACATTCTATTGATCTCATATTAGAGGATATAGGCAAGGAGGAGAGTGTATCCACCCTTGTCAGGCAGGCGCAGGCGATCAAGTCACTTATTTATTCGCATCCCCGTCTGCTACATATTATGAGATCACACACAGGAGGGCATGATCTTGTTAGGCCTGGTCCGACTCGTTTTGCTACGAATTTCATTGCATTGGAGAGTTTACATCGGCACAGGCATGCATTGGTTAGGTTCACACAGTCCGAGGAGTATTATAACTATATGGTGGACAACCTGCATGATAAGAAAGATCAACTGGAAATTCTTGTCAGGTCTGAGAAGCAGATCACTGACAAGAGATTTTGGGAGAGGATTGCCTACTACTTGGCAATCATTGAGCCAAAGGTAGTTGTCTTGAGGTTGGTAGACTTAGATGATAGGGACCAGATGGGCACGTTGTACGATGTCATGGACCGAGCAAAATTGAAAATAAAAGAGAAAAATTTCAGAGGTTACAAAAAGTGGTAGAAAATCATAGACGACCGATGGGACAAGACTTTGCACCACGATGTCCATGCTGTAGGTTAGTAGGTTCAAAAAATATTTTTGCTCACCTACTTTAAGTTTATTCAATAATTGTCTTATTCATAATGTTAATTATTAAATTCTTGCAGAATATTTTTTGAACCCCCGCATCCAATATGGAGGACAGGTGGTGAACGACAACGAGGTGATGCGGGGTACACTAGCTGTTATTCAGCGTCTCTGCCGATCTCAGCAGGACAGGATAGAGGCTGAGATAGAAGTAAGTTAGAGTTTATTCAATACTTTGGAGTAGCTAATTATTAGACAACTAATGATTTTTTTTAAATTTTTTCAGATACAGAAGTATAAGATGAGGGTCGGCGTATACTCAGATGCTGATCTGAAATATTCGTGCGACAAAGTGTCACCTGGTATACTAATAGCTTGATGAAGATTTTATTTTCTTTTCATATAAGTTATGGAAGATGATGGACTAATTGTTTACCTTTTCTCTTTTTTTTTCTTGCAGTTGAGTGGTGGGTTCAGGTAAACACCAGGAGTGGACGGAATCCACTTGCTGCCATCGGTATCAGGATACTCAGGCAGAGCACCAGTTCCTCTCATTGTGAGAGGAACTGGAGTACATCCAACCTGATACATACGAAAAAGAGGAACAGGTTGACCTCAGACCGGCTGGAGAAGCTGGTCTTCTGTCATTACAATATGAGGCTGCGCATCAAGAATATCAAGGATCGACAGAAGATCAGTGAGGAGCGATTTGCACGATTCGCAGGTGGTCCATACGAGCAGAAGCATACCTCCGCCACACCACCACCTGAGGAGGTAGACATGGATCAGATATTCCAGGAGGAGCATGCACTTGCCTCTTGGATAGAGGAGAGGGCAGTCAGGGATCATGCAGCTGAGTTTGATCCCGATGACCGTGCATGGGTTGAAGGAGAGTTGGATGGTGTTGAAGTCGAAGAAAATACTTCAGCTCCACCTCCACCTACTTCTCAGGCTCAGGTAGGGCGTTCTTCTACCCCAGCAGCTATGGAGCAGCCACCTGCAGCTTTAGCCCCAGCTCCAATCCCAGCCGCCGCTACCCAACTTATTCGTAGTCCAGGGAAAACGAAAACAAAAGTGGATGCACAAAAAATAGGCGGATTTGCAAAGTTAAAAAAATCTTTGGGTTCTGGTACTTCAGAGATAGTTAAAGAGGTGAAGAGAAGAAAGCTAGAGGTTAGGCGTCCTGTGAGCCCAGATGACAGCACGCGGGCTCCTTCTCACTCCTCAGTTGATGATGATGAGGAGTGCATACCAGCGACAGCAGTAGCCCAGTCACCTGATTCACGGCATCCAAAGCCGTATTACACGCTGGATGAGCAGGCACCACAACATTATTTTATGGAGCCACGGTATCCAGCATTTGGCGAGGCTCACCAGCAGTGGATTCCTCCACCACCGCCACTAGCTCCACCAGAGTCTGCTTACGTCCCGGTTGTCCCACAGTCCGATCCATACGACCTTGATAGCATGGCATCGGCATTATTTTCATATGAATATGGCCCCGGACAATATACAAGACTGACCACAAGGGAGGAGCGTTGACAGCCGCAGGGAGAGGAGGAAGACCAATATCTATATCCTAAATATTGGTAGTAGATTGATATGATGTAAATTCTTATTTTTTATATTTTCATGATGTATCAACTAATTGGTTTTTGAATCAATGGAATATGTACTTAACTTCAAGTGGAGTTCATTAGTAATTATTCGATGTGGTCCTGTGGATGAATGCTAATCTTATTTTTAAATTTTTTTAACTCATTTCCTATTTTTAAGAATTTTTTATGATTTTTTTGAATTTTTTTGATGAAAAAAAAATCAAAAAAAAAAATCGATCCAGGCCGATTCCTGGATCAATTCCTAGAATCGGAATCGGAATCGGTGGTTCTGATTTCGATTCCGATTCCAGAATCGTTGGGATCTACTATTTACTTTTTTGAGTTTTGGCTGGTTTTTGTGTACTGTGGTTGATCTATCCCCTGGACAGCTATTTTGTCCCCCTCCTTTTGTATTCCGATTATATGCTTTTAATGAATTGCTCCAGTTCCCTTTGTGGGTAGCCCTCAAACAAGCAAGAAAACAGGGGCATATAAGACATCACAATAAAAAGAACAAAAATATGCTTCATAAACATAAAATAGTGTACAATTTTAATGAAATGACCAGAAAGGCTTCAAGATAAACACCTTTAAGGCCGTGAGGTTAGGAGGAGATGTCTTACTGTTGGCATCAGATTTTTCAAAAAAAAAAACAGCAAAAAAAGGGGAGGAATGGCATGATCGGACCAAGCTCCAGGTGGCCCAGTCCTTAATTGGGCCAAAGCAGGCCTCAATTTGACCCATGAGCACTATTTCCAGCTGTCTAGCCCTTTATATTTCATTTAATATAATTATTTTCCAGCTCCTATAGCCCACTTACGTACAGCCCATTGAGAGGAAAGGAGAAGTGGGCCGCGGCCACCTGCAGGCCCAATTCAGGCCAGACCATCTGCAGGCCCAGTGTGAACAGGCTGCTGGCCCACCTGCCACATCAGCAGGCCTCAGCTCACTCCTCCTTGCGCACATAACCTGCCACCTCATCCTTGACCCATTAATTGCATGGGGAAAGCCAAGGGACAGCTCAACACTTAATGCCATGGGAGAACTCAAAGGTCAAGTCAAATATTGAATGGCCTAGGAGAAATTCAAGAAATTAAAGCCTATTGACCACCACCCAAGGCATCTGTACGTACTCCCCAGCTGCCCCTTCATCTCCGCCTCATCTCCTATAAAAAGAGGAGGACGCCCAAGAGAAAAAGGGGGGGTGAAAGGACGCCGACAGGCTGCTGCACTGGTTGCTGCCCCTCCTGCGCACACCTGCTCTCCAGCCTCTGCCAGCGGCCAGAAGAAGACAGCTGCTGCTCCTTTGTGCACCTGCTGCAGGTCCTTGCCCGCGGCCAGGAGAAGAAGAAGAAGGGGAGAAGAAGAAGAGGTAGGAAGGAGATATACGTACATAGCTATGTAGCCCTCTAAGGGCCTTCTTTCTATCTGTTCTACTTGCCCTTTCCTGCCCACTATCCATCCTCACGAGATGCCTCATTTCGGTCCATTTAAACCCCCCCTAAGTTGGACTGCACTGCCCCTGGAGCCAAGCCCAATCCAGGCCCACATTTCGGATCACTTGCAGGTCCATTCTCTGGCCCATGACCGGACCACCTGCAGGTCCCTCTTTCAGCCTGGTTTCAGCCCCGATCAGGGCCCAAAAGACCCCTTTTCAGGCCCAGCTCGAGCCCATATGTCAGGCCCAAGATCTGGCCCAAGTCCAGTTCAATTTAACCTCCATACCCAGCCCCATGCTGGCCCATCTTCGGTCCCTTGCAGGCTTGCAGCCCATCCAGCAGACCTCCAAACAGGCCCATATTCCGGCCCACTTGCAGGCCTATGTCTAGGGCCTAAAACCAGTCCCCTTGTGACCCGGTTTCAGTCCATCAAGGACATCCCAGACAGGCCCATAATCAGCCCATCTTCTGGCTTACATCCAGACCCCAAACCGGTCCATTTCCAGCCCATGTTCGGCACCCAATCCAGGCCTCCAAAAACAGGCCCACTTCGGCTCCTTTGCAGCCAGCTCCCAGCCCCAAACAGGCTCCTTAAAACAGGCCATTCTCAGCTCATCCTTGGCCCATGGTCCTGCCGCCGCAGCAAAAGGGGAAGTGCTCCAAAACAGGTTCTGCAGAAGCCGTACTCCAGCAAGGCAGCAGACCGGCTTGAAGGTGACGGCCCGGCACCCCTTGGAAACCGTCCGACGGGCCAAGGGCATAGCCGGGTGGCCTTCCAAGTCGGTCCAGTCAAGCAGTTCCAGCAGTGCAGCAGCTTCCCAACAGGCCTTTCTGGCCCAAAATAGTCCAAGACAGGCCCAGCGGGCCTATGGAGATTGAAGGCCGGCTCGGAACGCCGATGAAATTGAACCGGCCTCCATGGCCTTTGTTTCAAAAAATGAACAAATAAAAAATTCAGAATGCGAAAGCAACATTAAATTAAGGAGATCCACCCTTCGCGGGGACTCCAATCTTGGATGACTCCCCCCGGGTCCGCCCCGGAATGTCGATCCGGACGGTGGCGCGGGCCTGCTCCTGTAGCCAGCGGTTCCTTCCCCCAATATGGCTAAGCTAAGGCTGGCTATTTTGGATGGATAAATTTTCACTAAGTTGGAAAAATAGCCGGCATGCCGTCGTAATGCCAAAATTTTCCAAAGTAGTGGAGATAAACCTATATTGGGGGAAGGATCAATCACATTTGTACATCATTGTACTTCACCATATGAAATGAAAGTGACTTTCTATGTCAACTATTGATGCATGAAGCCGGGCATTCAAAGTGACCCGATGGGTCGGAGGCGATGCAAACCGCCAAAACTAAATTAAAACCAATTCGAATTCAAATAGAAAATCAAAAACAGAATTAAATTAAATCTGAAAATCAAAACAATAAAAAATCAGAACTAAACCAAATCTGAAATTCAACTCATTCCGGTTCAACAAACAACCGATCTTCAACAAGATTGAACCGGTTTTGAAACAAACCAAACCGAAATCAGATTTCAAACAAAAAAATCTGCTGAAACAAAATTCAGATTTCAATTAAATCTGCAAACCAAAAATCAGATTTAAGCAATCTACTAAAACAGATTCTAACCAACTTCAGAAAAATCTGATTTTAGCAATCTGAAAATTCACTTAAAATCCACATAACTTCACTTAAATGAACAATCAAGTGCTTAACCCCAAAGAAACCAAATAAGCACATTTCAAACATCCAAAATGGATCAAAATCAACTCAAAAAACCAGAAAATTCAGAAATAAAAAAAAATCAAAATCAACCAAATCCAAAATCCAAAATTGCTTAAAACACTTTAAGCACATCAAAACTGAAATCAAAACAAAAACTTGAACCAATCAAGTCCAAAATCAAACAAATCAAAACTAAACCAAAACAACAAAACCAAATCAATCAAACAAATTGATTCAACTCAAACCCTCAAAACCGACTTTCAAGTCGATCCAAAAATCAACCAACAAACAAATAAAATCAACCCGAACAAATCGGTTTGCATCTCATCAGACCCAAAAGGCCGCTGCCCTTTTGAGTTCTTTACTTTTTGTGGATGTGCATGTCTCCAAAAACAGGTTGCCGCGACGGTTAATCAAAGGCGTTCGAGCCGTTGCTCGATGTAAGTTAACGCCGGATACTCGCACCATCCGGCGGAGAAGGGTCAAAAATGAAATTTTCAAAGAACCCGAACCTCGGTTCTAATATTTTTAAAACTATCACCGGACTACCTAGTATTTTTAGGATATCACATATTTTCCTAGAAAAGTCCGGAGATGTCTTTCTTTCTAAAGAACAAACGCGTAAAAAAGAGGTTCACACACTTACCTTGAATAAGTGTCTAGGCCATTGCTTCTAGTACCATTAGCCCAATGTTATCAAAGCGACCACTTAAGCAGTAAAGCAATATAGACAAGTTTAAGCACTTGGCCACTTTTGTCTAACACAACAAAATACCCGCTTTGGGCTGCTTAAGCAATAAAGCACCTCAAAGTACCAACTTTGGTCGCTTTGAGCTGCTTAAGTTAATAGGATCTACATTTGGCAAATCCTAATATTTCTTGTTGGGTTTATTTTGTTATACTTCATTAGTTATTTTGTAGTGTCACTTTTCGTGTTTCTGTGCTATTGAATATGTTTTTATTGTTGTTATTTACCTGCTGTATTTTTTATATTGGTAAAAATGGATTGCATGCTGCATGTTGTGGATAAATGGTTTGCATATTTCATTAAAGAATGATGTGAAAAATATTTTGTAACTCATTTTTTAATTTTATGTTTACATATAAATTTTATGTTTATATATGCTTTATTGTTAGGATTTTTTTGTCATATTTGGTGAGTTGGTCGCTCACCCCAACTAGTCACATAGGCTACCACTTAAGCAGGCGCTTTGTTGCTTAAGCAGTAAAAGAACCCTTGGTTGTTTTGGTCACTTTGTCACATTGACAACTATACTTGAGCCACAGATTATGTCTATAATCATATCCAGAACACAGATTAACAGAGATTTATCAACTTGAAATAACTCAAAATAAACTCATTAAACAAAAGAAACCTTAATAATTAAAGAGTTAACTTCAGAATAGAGTCATGATTAGAGGCAGAGCAAGAGAAAAGTGTATATTATCCTACCATAATATACCCTTAAAACTCAAGGAGATAAGGATCAATTTGATGTTATGATTTTGCATTTACAGTTTAGAGCAAGAAGATGAGAATTGATATTATGATCTCACTTCTGTGAATAATCAACCTACCAAATTTGGAAACATATTTCGGAGTGGAGCCATCCTATTCTGTCCCCCATAGACTTGTCCAGATGCAACATATATCTGAGTGTTCCTTGGGTATCCCATTGCACGTAGAATCACAGCTACCTCACCAGGTTCAAGTGGGCAACGCCCTTCCTTCCTTTTTTGTAAAGCTAAACGCCAAAGATGAGATCCATTCTGCAAACAGTTGGATGAAGGGCATGTTACCTGTTTCCTATGATCTTAACAGCAGAAGTGAACTGCTAGTATCTTTCATGCTAATTGTGAAAAGAATAAGGTTACCTTGTAACGTCTGGGCCATTCCTTCTGCCTATATGCTGCCATCATTGCTTTCTCTTCTCTCGAGCCAACAAAGTCACAGAATGATAGACCTACCATTCCCTTCTCAAAACGCAGGTGCAGTGCCCTGCGAAAAAAGAAAATTCAAGTGAGGGTAAGCAAATGGCAATCAGCACTAAACCTAAAATAAAAATTTGAATATTTCCAACAATCAAGTTACATGTAGGGGCTGGAACTTCCAGTTCGGTTCCTCATCCTTGCTGCTAACTGATTGGACATTTCTTCAATCTCAGGCAAAAATTTTAGTGCATGGTAGTTGACCCTGCACCTGAGCCTATTTATCTCCAAAGGTACGTTGTCATATCTGAAAAAATGTCAGGACAAAGTAATCCACTGCATTGGATAATATTTTCAGAAGGATCATTTTTTATGATTATCATTTAGAAAAGTAGCAACTGCCTACACGGATGAATAAGTGAAGCAAGTGGGAAAGCAAACTCTAAAATGTTAGGAATTACTAACAAGTAGAACCTGAAAGAAGATTATTACAGCATACATGCCGGTTGTAAGTTACAACTTACCCCAGTCGATCAACGAAAGGCTTCAAAGCCATTATCTTTTTCTCCATGATACGGGGCAGCACATTATCAATGTAGAACTGCGCAGAAGCATACTTTGGGATGTTTTTAACTGTCCGCCTGTAAACATAACAATACATGCATAAAATGAGCACCAGTAAAAATGATAAAACTATAGAGCTTTCATTCCAGAGAGGAAATAAACTGTACAATATCACTGTATGGTAAATCATGCATGTTAAAATTAGTACCAGTTCATGTTGCAGAAAATATATTAACAGCATTCAGCAGATAAAGCCTTATCAAGGCTTAAGTCTAATTCTGGATCGAATGCCTATTACCAAACATTCCTGAACCATTTCAATTCCTCGATAATCCATAAATTCTGTTCTACCTGCATATTGCCGTCAACAGCCATTCAATAATCAGCACCTTCAAGGCATGTCATCCTTTCTTGACACTAAATAGGTCCTGCCAGCTAAAACAACTGAAATAGCCCCAACTATTTCAGTAAAATCCCCCTCTCATCACTGTGCTGGCTCACTGCCCTAAGAGCCCAATCCATATTCCTATCAGGCCAGCGAGGTACTATCTGGTTAAATATCTATGCTGTCCGACGCACAAGGTTCCAAAGGCAAGGAAAATCTGGCTTTGCCTCAAACATTTGAGACAAATTTTTAATGTATATTCATATTTCATTATTCTATATGTACATCTATGAGTGATTAATAACATCATAAATTTAAAGTGAAATAAAAAATGTTAGAAATATAAAATGCAGCCAACATTTGAACCAAAAACTGAGTAAAAATTTAACGGAGGTGTGGCAACCGAAAATTAAAAGAAAAAGAGAGGGAGATTGAAAGATGATGGGTTAAAATGCAAAAAGCTCCTGCATCTGTCCCCTTACCTATCCATGTTCCAGGGGCATGCTATGGCCTGTGCAGTACCCAAACAGAGCAGAGATGGTACAAAGAGAAAGGATCTCCAAGATTCTTGTTGCTTCCTACAGGGGATACATAAAGAGTTCACGAAATCCTTCCTCCTCCTAAGCTCCTTGTCATGTTGGATGAAGAGGAAAAGAAGACCAAATAAATGGCTGCTGCTGCCAGCTGAAAGAAGGCAAGCCAGTGCTGCCCTTACCCCCTACTGCTCCTGAGGCTGCAGGTGAGCTTCCAGCCAAACCCTGCTAGAAGGAGAGGAGGATCTGATGGTCACTGCACCTGCTCACCAAGAAAGTAAAGGGAAAAGGGGAGAAGAAAAAAAGAACTGCTGTTTGAGGGCACCAAAAGAGAGAGATGAAGAGGCAAAGGTCTTTCTCCTGTGAAGCAGCTGTTCGGTGGCACTTTAGTCCAAGAAGGGCAAACGACAGTGGAAAGAAATGAAAACAAGGAAAGAAATAAGGCAAGGAGAGAGACTCTCAATAATGGGGGCTTATGTGAAGAAAAAAAAGAGAAAATCAATGAGAAAATAAAGACAGGAATAAAGAAGGGAAATAAAGGGGGCCAGTAAAATTTAACAGCATTAGAGAGATCGAAAGATGGTAGGGTAAATGGCAATAGAGCAAGCCCTCCAGAAGGAACTCCAACGCCTCCCTACACCCCTCCCCACACCTGTCCATGGTCCAGGGGCATGCTATAGACTGTGCAGTACCCAAGCATGGTTGAGATGGTCTAGAGAAGAAGCATCTTCAAGATTCTTGCTGCTGTCGATCATAGTTGTCAAGGCGTCCACCTAGGCAGCAAGGTGCTTTTATGGCAGCACCTTGCTGGGGTGCTGTGTGAACCTCTTTTTTTACGCGTCTATTCTTTAGAAAGAAAGACATTCCCGGACTTATCTAGAAAAATAGATGATACCTAAAATATTAGGTAGTCCGGTGATAGTTTTAAAAAAATATTAGAACCGAGGTTCGGGTTCTTTGAAATTTTGATTTTTTGACCCTTCTCCGCCGGATGGTGCCAGTATCCGGCGTTAACTTACATCGAGCAACGGCTCGAACGCCTTTGATTAACCGTCGCGGCAACCTGTTTTTCGGAGACATGCACATCCACAAAATAAAGTGAACTCAAAATGGCAGCGGCATTTTGGGTCCGATGAGATGCAAACCGATTTGGTTTGGGTTTGTTTTATTTGTTTGTCGGTTGACTTGAAAGGCAGTTTTGTTGATTTTTGGGTTTTGAATCAATTTGTTTGATTGATTTGTTTGTTGTTTATTTTGGTTTCGGTTTGGCTTTTTGATTTGGGTTTGACCGGTTTGGGTTGTTTTCATTTTAATTGTAAGGTTTTGGTTTGATTGATTTTTGTTATTGTTAACAATCTGAATTTTGGTTTAGATTTAGTTAACAATCTGTATTTTCTGTTTTTTTATGTTGGTTTTGATCCACTTGGATATTCTAAGTGTTGTTTATTTGATTTCTTTTGGGAAGAAGTTCAGTGGATTTTGAGTGGATTTTCAGATTGCTAAAATCAGAGTTTGAAGTTGATTAGAATCCGTTTTGGCAGATTGCTTAAATCTGATTTTTTTGTTGACAAATTTAATTGAAATCTGATTTTTTTGTTTTGGCAGATTTTGTTTGAAATCTGATTTCGGGTGTTCGGTGTGTTTTAAATGAGTTTTAAGATTTGTTTTAATTCTGTTTTTTGGTTGAGTTCACAGATTTATCGGATCTGGCTTTTTGTGTTTTCGGTTTGGTAAAAATCTGGTTTTCTGGTGGTTGACAGATTTTGATTGAAATCTGATTTTATATGTGTTTTGGGTTTGATCAAAATCTGATTCTTTTGATTTGATTCAAAAACCGGTTCACTTCTTTGTTGAAGTTCGGTCATTTGGTTGAACCGGGGTGAGTTTAAGGTTTAAATTTCAGATTCTGTTTTTTTGTTCTGACTTTGCAGATTTTTGTTTTCTGTTTTTTTTTGGGGTTTGGCGGTTTGCATCACCTCCGATCCAGCGGGCTGCCATTGGGTGCCCGGTTTCAAACACCTCAAGATGACATCGGAGTCGCTGCATTTCATTGCAAGTGAAGTACATCGGAGTACAATGAGTGGTGATCCTTCCCCCAACTTAGGTTCTTCACCGATTTAGAAAAATTTCGGCATTACAACGACATGCCGACAAGTTTCTAACTTGGCGAAGTTTACCCGTCCAACAAGGCTAGTCGGTGACTTAGCCAAAATTGGGGGAAGGATCAACGGCTACGGGAGGTTGCCCGCGCCCTCGTCCGGATCAACATCCCAGGACGTACCCGGGGGAGCCGTCCATTTCTTTTTAATTTTATTTCTGTTTTTTTTATTATTTTAAAAGGCCACTCGGGCCGGTTTTGAGTTCCATCGGCGTTCAAAGCTGGTCTTCGGTCTTCTTGTGCCGGAAGGGCCTGTCTTGGGCTGTTCTTGGGCCGGAAGGAACTATCTTGGACTTGTGCGCCCTCCCTCGGTCTTGATGGTAGGGTAAGGACCCACCTGGACAAAACAATCGGCCCGTCGTACGGCTTCCGAGAGGGTCCGGGACATCGCCCCTACCCACCATTGCTGAAAATGGCAGACTTTTGTAGCTTGGTCGGCTGCTGCAGACCTGCTTCTCTTTTGAAGCTCCATGGATCGGTGTCTCCTCCGAAAGGCCACAAGGGGGGCTGCTGGAAGGGGACCCCGAACTCCTTTCTTTTGAAGCAAACAGGACCTGTTTGGGGCTCTTGGGCCAGAAGGACCTATCTTGGGCTTGTGCGCCTCCCTCCGTCTTGGTGGTAGGGTAAGGACCCGCCCGGACAAAACAATCGGCCCGTCGTACGGATTCCAAGAGGGTCCGGGACATCGCCCCTACCCACCATTACTGAAAATTGCAGACTTTGTAGCTTGACCGGCTGCTGCTTGCCTTCTTTTTGGTATGCCGCAAAGGGGCTGGAAATTGGCCACCTGGGGGCCGCTGGATGGGCCGAACAGAGGGAGAGAAAGACAAGGGGAGGGGTGCCCTTAGAGGGCTACATATTTATAGAATATTAACCCACCTATCCTTCTTCTTCTTCTCCTTCTCTTCTCTTGTCTGCTGGCAGGTATACACGTGGGCAGGAGGAGAGCAACAGCTCTCTTCTTCTTCTTCTCTTGGCTGCTGGCACGTCTGCAGGCAGAGGGGCTGGAGTAGGCGCACAGCAACCAGCAGAGGGGCAGCTTTGTGACGTCTTCAGCTGGTCTTCCTTCCCCTTCCTTCTTCTAGCCGCGGGCAGGTCTTGCAACAAGTGCGCAAAGAGGGCAGCAGAGGGGCAGCAGCAAGAGGTGGCATCAGTAGCAGCAGGAGACAGCAAGGGGCAGTAGAGATCCCAGCAGCATGTCGGCCTCTCTCCTCTCCTCCTCTTCTTCTTCTTCTTCTTCTTGGTCGCAGGCAGCAAGTGGCAGCAAGGGCAACAGGATGGAGAAGCAGCCTGTCGGCGTCCAAAGGCAGTCCTCCTTTCTTTGGCATGCCCTCCTCTTCTTATAGGAGGTGAGGGGGAGATCAGGGGTCACCTTGAAGCCAACGTGGGATGGCTCTTGGGTTCTCCCATGCTGTTTTAATGGTCTGACCCCTTGGATATCCCTCTGATTTTAATTCCTTGACTGCCTGGGCTTCCTCACGCCATTAACCAGTCAATGGGTGACCTGGCAGGTGCGGCAGTGGCTGCTGAGGTGGCAGGCAGGCCAGTGTGGCATGTTCACACTAGGCCGCAGGTGGCCTTAAAGATGGGCTGCGCACAGTCTTCTTACATGGGCCAATTTTACTGGTTTATGGGCCAGCTTGAGGCTGCGGGCCCAAACTGCTGTGGGCTGTGCGCTGGGCCTGAACTTAGGATGAAATTTGCCCAATTTCAAAATAGAATCATGGGCTTCTGATTGGACATATATGGGCCCCTGATTGGGCTCAATTTGGCTGAACTGTGGGCTGTCCGGCCTGCGCCTAGGCCTGCCCCATTGTCCCTTTTTTGTTTGTAAAAATTAGACGCCAACAAGTGCCTTATGGGAGGGCCCAAAAGATACCCAAGGCACCCGCCAAGGCAACCAAGACATCCACTCTGGCACCCAAGTTGCTTGGCTAAGCACCCAAGGTCTCATTCATGACTCTCTCTCTCTCTCTCTCTCTTCAGGGGGCTTTGCCCCGTTGAAACACTCCACAAGGGCCACTACCCCCTTGACCACTGCAACCTAACCGCGCAAGTCAATCCACAATTCGTGGGCGTCTATTTAATAACATTGTAACATATTTCACTATCACTTATACTAATATATATGATTAATATTTGTGATTTTAGGTATATATTGTATACTTAAAATTTAAGTTCTCTCTTAATCCTTTTTTTCCTCTCACTTTAATATTAGCTCTTTCCCATAAAATATATATCAATATATTCAAAATTACAAAAATAAAATCATATTTACATAAATATGTATACATGTATATATGGTTGTATATATGCATAAATATATATAGTATTAACATCTAATTATATTTAAATAGAAGGAGGAAGGAAAGGTGCAACCGATGAGGCCTTTTTCTTACCTTCTCTTCTTTTTCCTTCTTCCTTTCTTGATGTGACAGTAGGGGACAGACCTTCCCCTTCTCCTCCTCGCTTTTTCTTCTTCTCTTTGACTCCTCCTTGGACTGCCAATGCCGGTACGCAAAAACTTGGAAGGCTGGGACAGCTCCTCTTATTCTCCTTTTTCTCTAGTCTCTCTCCTCAGGAGCTGGCAGCGGCTGGAACAGGGGCTTGTATGTACGTGGGTCCTTTTTTGACCTTGAAGGGATACTTTTATAAGAGAAGGGAGGCCAGGCAGCATCATGGGAGACTGTTGGGGTCAAGGGTTATCTCCATCAAGAGATAATATCAGGTGGAAAAGAAATAGGGATGATTTACTATTTCCCAAGCATTTTCACCGCGAATTTCCCTTGTTTTTAGGTGGTGGACCCCATCCCAACAGAATCCAGTGTAAAGAGATAGATGTAGGAAGCTTCTAGAAATTTTCTGAGATTTTTATGGATTATCTCCGAATTTATGAAGTTTATCCAACAATTTTCTAGATTATTCAGTAAAAAAATACCCAAAAAATTGCAGAAAAAGGTGTTTTCAGGCTCAAAATTACAGAAATATCAAAAAATATTTCCAGGTCTTAAAAGAATAATATTGGGTATGGAAATTATTTTTGACCCAATATTGGATTTTTATGGAGATAAAAAATGACTTTCTAAAATTTAAAAAAATTCAAAAAATGTGGAATTTCCATAAAACTGATTTTGAGTATTTTCTATGAATTTTCAATGAGTTTTTGGTGGTAAATTGAATTCTCTTTGAATTTTTAATATTTATCCCTATTTTCATAATAAAAATAGGATAAGCATTATTTCTTGGAAAAGTGAGCCCAATGGGCCAAAAAGTCCAAATTGGGCCAGAAATGCAAGGAAATGGAGATTTATCAAGGAAAGGTCAATGAATAATTGGATTCTAATGGGGTGTTTGGTTGCATGATAATTGAGGTTTTTATTTTAATTTTTAAAAATTGTAAGAAAACTTGTTAAAAGAGGTGTTTGACAACCATCACAATTTTATGTTTTGAAAGTGATTTTCTTCTTAAACAAAAAAAGAGGGTCTCACCTCTTTCTTTTTTTCTTGTGGTCCCCACTTTATTTGGTCATGTGCGGTGGTTACTCTTTTTTGTAATCACATCCCTCCAAACATGATAATTTTATGTTATGAGTTGGTTTACTTTTTATTTTAATACAATTTTTTATCATGAAAGTGTACAAAAAATTATCATGCAACCAAACACCCCATAAATGATTTTTGACATTCAATTGAGATAGAAAGAAAAATAAAAAAGGAATTTTTTTTTTCTTGTAGAGAAATTTTGGTGTCCACAATTTCCTATTTTTATAAAAAATTCACGATTTTTTAAAATTTTTTTGAAGAAAAAATAACAAAATCAATTCCGAATCAGCCGAAATCGATTTTTCTTCCTCGAAATTGGCCAATTCTGGCCAATCCGATTCGAATCAAATCGGTAGGGGCCGATTCCGATTCTGATTCCGGAATCCTTGCTTACAACTCTTCATGGCTCTACGATGTGAATATATATCCATAGCTCTGAAATGTTTACGATTCTCTAGTGGTTATTATTCCCTATATATACCATGGCCCTATGATGTCTATGGTTTTCTATGGCTAAATGATGCACGGCTCTAAATGCCTATGGTACCTTTAGGGTCCGTTTGGCCATTTTTTAGTAGTGCTTCACTTAGAAGTACCTTCTATGTGAATGTACTTCACTATGAAGTACTTCTATACTATAGAAGTGAAAGTTGTTTGGTATCAATTCTTTGCAACAAAAGTACTTCTAAAATTAGAAATTTTGAACAAATTAATTACTCAATCAAAATTATTCTAAACAAAATAAATAGAGACAATTCAACACGAGACATTTATTCTTAACAAAGTTTAATTATTGTCCGAAAACTTGTCTTGCCAAAGAATCTCTGAATGCACCCATCATCTGTCTGTCTTCTTCACGAGGGATCCGTCCTGCTGTTGTCTGTGACACCGAAGCACTTTTAACTTCGCTTTCTTGAAATTCTCTGAACAACTCATCTCATAAATCAACTCTTCGTATAAAGTTATGCACTGACATCGAAGCAACAACAATTTGTGCCTGTTTCTTCAAAGAATAAGATGGCATACCATTAAGAATGCGCCATCTTTTCTTAAGAACTCCAAAACAATGTTCAATAACATTTCTCAACGACGAATGAACATAATTGAATGCTTCTTCTTTGTTTCGAGGATTACGACCACGACGATCTTGCAAATGATAACGATATCCATGATATGATGCTAAATAACCTGTTGTATTAGTAAAACCTGCATCTACTAAATAGTATTTTCCTACATAGCATCCATACAAACGTTATGTTCTACAAAGGAAAAATAGATGCAAAGTCTCCGAACGCTAATTGTTTACCTGTTGGTGGCTTTGAAAATCCAGAATGTGGGTCACATATACAGTCTAATAGAATTTGTGCATCGTGGCATATTCCTTCGTGTCTCGCACTAACAAATGTGAAAAGCATGTTGAAGTCACAAACAGCTAAGACATTCTGTGTGCATTTACTCTTTCTCCCACTTATATGTGTTATTTGCTGCGCACTCGGTACTACTGCTTCAATATGAGTTCCATCTATGGCTCCAATACAATCTTTGAAGATAGGCATATATCTGTCATTCGTTGCAATGAAGTTAGGTGTTGCATCAAAAGAAGGTGGAATAATATTCGATTTCGTATAGCATTGCATTGCTCTTAACACACGGTTGAAATGTCGACTACAAGTCTCTCCTGACCTTTGAAAATGCTCACGCATGTCTCGAATAGAATAATTTTTATCAATAATAATAAGAAATAATGCAATAACCTCCTCAACTACAACATATCTTGTGTCGTGCAGAAGATCATGCTTTCTAAATTAATCACAAAAGTATGCAAATATCGGAGGCTCCATTCTTAACATATCATACGAACGTTCCCAATGACCTCCAAAAAACTCACGCACTTTGTGAAACCCTCTATGTGGAGATGTATGACATGGCCCTTTACATAAATATGTTTCATTAAATCCAATCAAACTTGATGTTATTATAACTAATTCACAAAATTCTTCATCCGAGTCACTTGAGTAACTAACATCATCTAAGCTTATTGAATCTATTTCTAACATTGAACCGCATGAACTGGTTGATGCCATCCTACATTTATACATTAAAGTAACACAATTATATTAATGACAACGATATACAAAACCATATTGATAATAAAATCCGATACCACATTTATTCAAGTAAAGAACACATTGATGTGAAGAACAAAAAATATTTATTTGTAAATTAAAAGATAACACGTCATAAAGAAAATGACTAAACACTACTTCCTTCTCTCCTCATACGCACTTTCTAGCCATGCTAATCTATACTTTTCATTCATTTCTAAAAAAAGTTGACGATATTCACTTTTCACGAATCTTGTAAGGCCCACATATGCACACGCCCTCCAAGTTCTAAACCTGGTAATTCTTCTAACATTCTCATGACTTCACCAATGGTTGGTGTACTCCTTGCAGCTTCTTGTTTTCTTTGCTCTCTTATTTGCACAACTGACACAAGACTTTCAATATTAGATGCCATTCGTGCATGCTGTGATTTCTTCTTCTTGTTACGAAGCGGAGAAGTGGGACCCAATAAATGTCTTCTAGTACTTCTATCGTTCATGTCAATGTGCTCCTCATTTGTATCAACATTTTCATTCAGTGCTTGATTTGCTTCAATTGGACTCTCTGGTACATGATCAGGTGTTGATTGATGTTCGGTGTCCATCTGCTTAATATGAATTGCCGCTGGGTTGGTGACATTTTCGCCAGTTCCAATTGTCCCTTCAAATAATTTGAACAACAAATCTTCATGTTCTAAGCCCTTTCTTTTAAAAATACTTGCTACAGGGTGTCTCAGCATTTGACATAAGTGATAAGTTAATAATTTCAAATTATACATGTAATTATTAAATGAAAAGATGCCACTTACTAAAAGGTAATCGCTCCACCATTCCTCTGTAGCTTTTACAGTGTTCTTGACTTCATCCCATCCAAGACCAGTGGTGTTGTTCTTCAATGCTATCCACGCTTTGCATTGCTGTTTTAACTTGTCTCAATGATTTTAACTTGTTTCTTATCAAAAACCTGTCCAGACTGTTGATTTAGCTCTTTTATAACGTTTGACCACCCTAACTTTGACAAGGAATGTCCACTTTTTTCTTTTAGATCCACTTGTGTAACACATGCTCGGATAAATATCTCATTAATTTTTGAGTCCCAGCTGACTTTTGTCTTCGGCGTACGATTATCTTTGTCCATACTATTATGAAAACTTATGTCAATAACTTAATGTGTACTAAAGTTTTTAACAGACGATAAGTGGAAACTAATGATATTTAAACAATACTCCAAACATTTGTTCGTCCTCTTTGTTTGATGAGAAGAGAGCTGGATCTAAAATAATTTTTAACCACTCGTATCAACACGGGCAAGTGTATCTCATGGATAACTTGTATCTATCAGAGAATAGTAACACCATAGGAGATCTAATCGTACATCCAACCTGTCATTAAGAAGTAAAAGATGCAATAGCGGTTGCATAAAAAAAGTATTATGTTACAACAGTATACACATGATTATAAATCAAAATAAATGTGCACAGGTATCACTGGTTTGGACCGAATGCGTCAGATTATACATATTCCATGAGTATTACTAAACATGTATAAGAAATACTACACCCACAGCAAACACCTTGCATCGACAGGATGAGAAACAAGTACATTCCATTAAGCACATTCTTGGAATTTAAACGTGAGACCAAGCTTATATAAAAATTAAAAAGTACATGCTAATATTATATGTGATTAAGTATGAAGGATTAACCAGTACCTGGAGGACCACGTGAAGGGGCGGAAGCTTCGTCAGAGGGGGGTCTGTGCCCAACTCTTCTTGTGTGGAAGGGAACGCCACGCAGGAGCTGGTTGGCGAAGGGGAGCCCGTCTGCAAGAGATCCGCGCAAACAAGAATTATTTGTGGAAGGGGGGAGGACGCGCCGAAACTTTGCCGGGGGGGGGGGGGGGGGGTTCGCGTGTGAAGGGGCTTACTGTGCTGAAGGTAAAGCCGTGAGGGAACTTCGCCGGACGGGGTTCCACGCTAGGTGAGGTTCGCCGGATGGTCGGTGAAGACTGTCTGTGGTGCAGGGGAGCCCGTCCTCTGGAGGACCACGGAGGGGGATTTGTTTGCGGAAGGGGAGGCCGCACTGAAAGTTCGCCGGAGGGGGGTATGCGCGTGTGAAGTGGCTTCCTGTGCGGAAGGGAAGGCTGCGCGGGAGCTTCAACGAAGGGGGTTCCGCACAAGGTGAGGTTCGCCGGAGCGTCGCCGAACGTTGTATGTGACGAAGGGGAGCCCGTCTGTAGAAGGACCCGACGATGGGGGCATTTGTTTGCGGAAGGGGAGGCCGCACTGAAAGTTCGCCGGAGGGGGGTATACGCATGTGTAGTGGCTTCCTATGCGGAAGGGGAGGCTACGCGGGAGCTTCAACGAAGGGGGTTCCGCATGAGGTGAGGTTCGCCGGAGCGTCGTCGAACGCTGTCTGTGGCGAAGGGTATCCCGTCTGCAGGAGGAGCCGGCGATGGAGAAGTCCGGGTGAACTATCGCTTATCCGCGAGAGGTAGCCGTGCGAGAGGAGTCTGTGCGAAGACGGCGGCCGCGGGAACCTCCGGGAACGTATCTGCGGGAGGTCGCTCGACATAGACGTTGCGCGAAGACGACGACATCGGGAGCGATTTCGTGTTTTGAGAATGAGATAATTTCTCCTTCTAACTTCCACCTTCCGAGAGAAGCGAAAGTGACATCTTCGATGTTGCCAAACGGTCCTATTAAATTGAGAATACCTTTTTACAGAAGGAGAAGGTAAAAAAAAGTACTTCAAAGAGGTTGCCAAACGGACCCTTAATGACTTTTCCATGTCTACGTATGCCATGGCTCCAACATGTCATGGCTCTACATGACAATATGATGTCCATACGTCTCAAGGTTCATGAATGTCCATGGTTCTTTGATGGCTCCCCAACGTCTATACATGTTCTTGGCATCAATGCCTATGGTTCCTTGATTTCCCTGTGCACATGTTGAAGGGTTTTGGAGTGCCTATGGTTAATGGCTCAAAAAAGCTTGTATATGCTCCTTGAGGCTTGAATGGCTGTCTATGGTTTCTTTTTATGATGCCTATACATTATGTCTCGTAACTCAAGAATGCCTATGTTTCCATGATAGCTCTTTGATACTTGTACACATGATATGGCTCATAAATGCCTATAATGCCATGTTGCCTATGCATGTTACCCAACTCCGATATGCCTAGGATACCTAAATCGCTTTTTAATGTCATTGCCTGGCATTTTTCATATCACGCACAAATAAAACATCTAGGAGGCAATGATGTTAGCCTCCCCTATGGTTAGGTTGTCGTCACTGATGACTGACGTTGGAAACAGCCTCCTCTGTGTGACAACAATTTCTAACCTTCCTGCCGGCGGTTTGATCATGAAGCCAATTTGGCTAAGGCATCCGCCCGTGAATTTAGCCTTCTCTTGACATGTTGTATGCCGAATATATAGAATTTTTCGGCCAACCGGCTATTCGTCGTACGGTAGACCATTAATTCTTCTTCCGGACTTCAAATACGCCGAGCATTTGTTGCGCGACTAGCATTGAATCCCCGAACACCTCGAGGTACCGAATTCCCATGTCGAGGGCAATTTCCAAGCCGATGAGAAGGGCTTCGTATTCCGCTTCATTATTGGTGAGGGCTTCGGCAATGTGCGTGAATGGTGTAGAACTCCACCTTGTGGGGTTAGGAATACCACGCCCGCACCGGCCCTTGGTTTTAATTTCCCATCAGGTCTCCTTTCTGTGCTGGCTGCGCCATCGAAGTACAATTGCCAGTATTTAATGTCCACTGTTGGGCTTCTTGCTTTTCTCCCTCTCTCAATGTCTCCTCATCATGTAACTGGAGGTTAAGAGGGGAATCCTCAGGTATAGGATGGGCGGCTAGAAAGTCTGCCATCCCCTGCCCTTTAATTGCTTTTTGCGGGACGTATTTGATGTCGAATTCCATCAGCATCAATGCCCATTTCCCGAGGCGTCCAGAAGGGACTGGTTGTCTCAACATGTACTTTACGAGGTCAAACTTGGATATCAAGTTGACTTCATGTGCCAGGAGGTAGTGCCTCAGCTTCTTTGCGGCAAACACCAAGGCTAGACACATTTTCTCCATGGGGGAGTAATTGTGCTCGGGGCCGACCAACCTTCTGCTCAGATAGTAGAGCGGCTGCTCCTTGCCCTCGTCATTTAATTGCACCGGCATAGCACCCAAGGATGTGTCCAACGCTGTGATGTATAAAATGAGGGGCCTTTTAATAGGGGCGCCCAAAACAGGTGGATTTAGAAGGTATTGTTTAAGCCCGTCTAGGGCAGCTTGACAACTCTCATCCCATTTAAGTGGGGCCCCTTTCTTGGCTAGCTTAGAAAAAGGTTGGCATCGGCCGAATAAATTGGCGATGAAACGCCGAATGTAGGCGACTTTGCCTTGAAGGGACCTTAGCTCTCGTAGGTTGCGAGGAGGCGGCAGCTCCCTGATTGCCTTGATTTTATCGGGATCAATTTCAATGCCCCGATATCTGACTATGAAGCCAAGGAATTTCCCACTAGATACGCCAAAGGCACATTTCATGGGGTTCATCTTTAATTCAAATTGTCGGAGTCACTCGAACACCTTTTTCAGATCACCCAGGTGGTCTCCTCGCTTCCTTGTCTTGACAACCAGGTCATCGACATAGCACTCGACCAGATCATGCAACATTTCATCAAAGATCTTGGTCATAGCCCTTTGGTATGTCGCCCCTGCATTTTTGAGTCCAAACTGCATCCTTTTGTAGTTGAACACCCCTTTAGGGGTGCGAAATGCCGTGAAGCTTTTGTCTTCCGTGGACATCAAAATTTAATTGTAACCTGAGGAGCCATCCATGAGTGACAAGGCTTCATGCCCTGTGGTCACGTCTACCATATTTTCAGGAATTGGTAGAGGGAAATCGTCTTTAGGGCAGGCTCTATTCAGGTCACGGTAGTCAATGCAGACCCGAATCTGTCCACTTTTCTTCTTTACTGGCACGACATTGGCAAGCCACAGGGGTACGTACGCAAGGCTCAATGAAGTCAACTTCTATAAGTTTATCAATTTCGGCATTGACTTTGAGCTCTAAATCAGCCCGCATACGTCTTTGCCCTTGTTTGACCGGCTTCACCGAGGGAAGTATGGCCAGTTTATGGACTGCCACGTCCGGCGAAAGCCCAGGCATTTCGTTGTAAGTCCAGGCGAAGCAATCCCTGAACTCTTAGCGAAGCGGTATTGGACTTTTTCTTCTTCACCGAGGAGGGCACCGATGAAAATAGGCCTTGGATCCTCTCGTAGTCCCCAAATTAATTTCGAGGAGGTCGTCGATCGTAGCTTGACCACCATCCTCAATTTCTTCAGGGGCTGGTTGCAAATCAACCAATTCCCCATCTTCTTCTTTATTTTCTATTTCATGGGCTTCTGCCTGGATGAGGCCATTATCACCCTGAATCTGTTGGGGGTCTTCTGGTCGAGCTTCCTGCTCTGTCTCCTCTTCAGAGGATTCATCAAAGACAGGGGCAACTTCTTCATTTTTGTGAACACTGGCCATATTGACTGCATAGTGCACCATAGGCTCATAGTCAGAGTCATAGCCCAAGCAATATTTCTTACCCTTCATTTTCAACCATTTTTCGAAGTCCCACATTTGTTTGAACATTATGTCTCTTTGGCGACTTTGCCTATCAGGAACTCCTTGTTCCCGGCACATTCGTCGCTTCTTTTGAGACATAGCTTCTATTGGCTCTACAGGCACCATAGAAGAGTCGAGACCTTCGGGCCAACCGAAGTCATCTTCCCGAGCTCGCTTGCGTGGATATTCTTCCCGATGAAATGTAAACTTTGATCCATCAGGGTAGGGGACCGTGAAGGTTTCCATCATTTGCACCGTTTGAAGCGCACGTTCTCCAGCTGGCCACATTAGATCTGGTGGCATGCATATGCTGTCTTCGAAAGCTTTGGTGATGGAGTTGGCATTGAACTTGATGGGTCGCCACTCCTTCCTTTCAGAGCTTATCTTCAGCCTGTGTAGTTTTGCCTTGACTTCATTGATGGTGATGTCTTCATCAAGTTGTTCATCCACCATCTTCTGTTTTCCTTTATCAATTTTGGCCTTAAAGGATTACGCTCGGAGATAGAGTTGCGCATCCGACAGATGACACTCGGCCACCTCGAAAGGGGCCTGGGTCTGCATCTACTCTGCATTGCACACCTTCCTTGTTGTATTTGAGGCATTGATGAAGCGTTGAAGGCACGACCCAATTTGTATGCAACCATGGGCGGCCCAGGAGAGCCCTGTAGGTGGTATCGGCATCTATGACATAGAATGTTGCCTTGGTGTTGAAGTCACCCAACACCAGGTCCACCTCAACTTTTCCCATGGCTTCTTCTGAATTTTGATTGAACCCGGATATAGTAACTCCGGAGATCTTCTGAAGATAAGGTATAAGATATAGAGCCCTGAAGGTCTTAAGCAGGAGTATGTTGACAGCCGAACCTGCGTCGACCATGATCTGGTTTAATTTGTGCCCGTTTACCAGCCCTTTCATGTATAGCGGCCGGTTGTGGAATGCTGAAGGATACATCATATCCTCCTCGGTGAACGAGACCGATGCCGCATATGCTTCATACTGGCCCAGCTCGGCCAAGTGGGCTTCGTAGGCTTCTGGTGCTTGTAGCACTGCCATAAGGGCTTCTCGGAGTTCCTTGCTTAGGGATATGACTTCCCATAGGCCTACGCGTACGAGGAGTCTCTTCAACTGGAGAAGGACCTTTTTATCCACTTTTTCTTTCGTTTCAGCCAGAGAAGGGAGAGAGTCTGGTGGTGGAGAGAAGAATTGCTCCATTATGTTTTCCACCATCGTATCAGTTGGAATCGACTCCTCTGCTTCATTTTGTTGAGTTTGTAGAGGTGGTTGCTGGGACGTACTTGGTTGGTTGGCTTTGTCCACCACAGGCTCCTTTTGCACCTCCTTGGGCCTTGCTGGCTCCTCGGAAGTGGCATTTATTGTGTCATCCTCCTCCTCGTCATCTGAGAAGGGTTGGAATTGAATGACCCGGGCAGGGGGCTGCCTGACCAATGGAGGTGGTACGGGCCTGGCTTGTTCATCTCTGAAGTAGATGACTTTGTTGTTATCGGGGTGTTGCCCCCTGCCTCCACGTCCGCCACGGGTGTTCCTGTTATTTCGCCTTTGATAGGTGACTTCGGGACGAGAAGATCGCCCCGATCGCCATTTCCCCGATTGTAGTAATCGGCGGGTGGTGGGATGCTTACCACATTGCACGACAACCGTGAAAGCGGGATGCTAGTTCACGAGCATCCGGCTCTTCCTCACCTTCTCCCCAGAAGTTGGATATGCTGTCAAATGGGATTTCTTCCCCCGCAGCCATCTTTCTTCTGATTTCCATGAGCCATTGCTTAAAGGAAGCCTGTTTGGCCCATTCGCCCCAAGGAATGTATGCATCGAGGGGAGCCGGGCCCGAAGGCTGTTTTGGCTCGCATTCCTCGAGCTGATCAATAAGTTTTTGGAGTTTTTGGAGGGAGGTGGGATTTTGTAGGCGTGCCTCTATTTCCCGCAGTTTTTCTTCTTGGCGTTGTGCCTTTCTTTTATCTGCTTTTCTTTTGTTCTTTGCATGTTTTCTTGGATTGATAGGACCGCCTGGTCCTCTGTAAGGTGCTGGTTGCTCGGCCTCTTCGGCTTGTGCAGCTTGCTCAGCCCGGCAGCTTCTGCTTTCTTTTGGGTCGCTCGCACGGCAGGCCTTTTCCTCCCAGTGGCGGACGCACATAGGAGGTTGTGGGGTCACGTGACCCCACTAAAATTATTAATATTTTTTATACTAAATTTACCCTACGTTGACCCCCCTGCACCGTGTACTAGGGCGGCGGTGAACCATTGTATCTTGGATGCCTCCCACAGCCGGCCCTCCCCTGACTTGCTACGACGTCTCCATCGACAATTAATTTTCCTCTGCATCATCGGCTACACTCCCTTGTAGATCTATTTACAGTCAAAGCACAACATCATCGGTGAGGGCTGAGACTGCTGGTTGCGACTATGGGAAAAAGTACATCATATCGAAACTCGTGTTCTGTGATGTTTTGCCGCGATTGAAAGTGCAAAACTGCCGACCGCTCAAGAGAAGAGATCGGCTATTTGCTGGATTCTTCGTGTCTACCAGAGTGTTGCTGGAACGAGATATAGAGAACGAGTGCAAAGAGACAAAACAGTTATGAAACCACACACATTACGTCAAGAACACTTTTCATAGTAAATTTTTTTTTCAAGTCTCTAACCAATTTTTAGGTATATCTATATATATACATAAATTAACATAGCTTTGAATTAACTATATATATTGTTAATCGATTCTTACTCTGCATGTTAGAGTAATATATGTTAAAATTTTAAGTTAGACGACTTATTTATTTAAAACACATGACATCTTTTTTCTATCTTATTCGTATAGGTTGTCGCATATTTTTTAATTGATGTATTCTTATGTTCATTAGGATGGAGTGTTACTTTATGAAATTAATATCTGGATAAAGTAGTTCATTAGATTCGAGCAACGCTTTGATCGAGACATTTCAAAATATGAAAAATGAGAAAGATGTATTTGAGAATGTCAATAATGATTGTATTATTGAGACATTTCAAAATACGAAAACTCGTCGAGTTTATTTGTAAAAAAATATTATATCAAAAATATTTTTTTATCTGAAAATTTATTCTGATATTTATATAAATTTATATTATTAATTATTATTAATTATTTAATTCAGTGACCCCACTAAGTTAAAATCCTGAATCCGCCACTGTTTCCTCCCGTGTGGGAACTTTTTGCCATGGTTGTTCAGGTTCCTCCGTAACAACCTCCTGGGCTTTCTCTTCACAGAACTTGTTGGCGGCTTCTATGTTCCTTTGTATAACTTTAGGGGTGAATGTCTGGTAAGCCGAGTAAACTTTAGGCTGTGCCGGCTTCTGTGACTTACCCCTGGTATGATGCCCCCGCTGTACGCTTGTTTCTGGAGTGGCATGAATGACATAAGCCGAGGTGTATGGCCCTCGGACAGTATGTGGCCGTGGGGGGTGAATTAGGTGACGTCCCAGGTTTAGTACCTCGTCCCTTATTAAATGTTCAATTTGCCCCTTGCAGCCCCTATGCCTTTCTAAAGAGTGCTCCATAGTAAGGTGGTACATACACCCCTCGCGTGGGAACATGAAGTTGTGCGGTTTGTCTCGAGAGTATGGGGCAATCGGGCACCTGCAGTACAGTATTGGAAGAGAGGGTAAGTCATCCCCTGAGGAAATGAATACCGCTCATAGCCCGGAAATGTAGGTGGGCTCCTTGGCTCTTCCCTTCTCTGTTGTCTTGGCTGTAGATTTGGGACCATGTAAGAATCTGCATCAGATATTTCTTGCTCCCTATCATTTCTTCTTGGAGTTGACTCCTCTGACCCCCATGATCCCCAGGAACCGGATTGATTCACTGTGTCTTCTGGGGTTGCTGTATGTGACTCATGGCTCGAGAAGTCCATCGACTCCTCGTCATCTGCCTGGTACAACTCATCTTCTGCCACTTCACCTGTCATTAGTGATGGCAGGTTGACTATGGTGAGTTGTAAATCCCGTTCAAGTCGGGCACACCTTTGGCGGAATTTTTCCAATATGGCTGTAGTTCTGGCAGCCATGTTGTAAATTTCAGGATGCCGATGATCATGCACGGCATGTTGTTGAGCTGGAGCCTGCACCCGCCTGTTAAGTGAACGCCCCTGATGTATGACATTTACCGTGAAATTTAGGGGCTGTTTAAGCTTGACATGTGACCGTGGCGGGTTGATTAAATGTTTGCCCATGTCGATTGTTCCATCTCGAATTAGGGCCTCCGCCTGATCCTTGAATAGATAGCAGTCTTCAAGAGAATGACCCAACATCCGATGGTATTGGCAGAAGTTGGGATCATCAGCCTTGTTGGCATCTCCAGGCCGTTTAGGCTGCGGGAGGGTAATCAGACTCTCCTTTATGCACATATTGAATAGCCTCTTAGTGTACTCCCTGGGGAAAGAGTACGGCTTCTTCAGACGATCAGCCAACGTGGTCATGGGACCTGGCTGGCTGAAGTTTTTGGGTGCTGAAGTAGATGTCTGCACGTCCTTCTGGCCCCCATTGCCATTGTTTTTGGCCGGGGTGAAATCCACCGTGTAGACATCCCTGGCCGCTGGCTGCTTATCCTTCATTATTATTTTCTGTTTGTTGGCCAGGACTGCCGGGTTATCAGCATAGAAGAGCTCGAGCTCGGAGACTATCCGGTTCAGCTCATCAAACGTCCGGATGTTGGTAACCAACAGCTTTTCTAGCATTTCCGGACGCAGCCCTCGCTTGCGAGCCAACGACCTCTTCGTTTACCGGTGGGTTGGAACATCTCATGCATAAATTCCTCCACCGTTTGACATAATCCACAGCCGATTCATCTCTCCGTTGACGCAGAGAGGTTAGTTCGACTAGTGTGAACGGCCTTTCCGTTAGCTTAAACCTTTCAATGAACTTCCTTTGCATGTCCTCCCAGTTTGATACCGAGTTTGGCTTCGGCAGAGTACCATTCAAAGGCCGATCCAGTTAGGGTTGTGGCAAAATATCTGAGGAGGTATGACTCCTCGAGTGCCAATTCTCCCATATGGGTCACATAGAGTGCCAGATGCTCTTTTGGGGATCCACGCCCATCGAATCTTGGACACTTGGGGATTTTAGTGACCTCTGCTGGCAGTTTCTTGAATTGGTGGGGGACGGGGTATGGAACCCGGTATAAGTCCACCGTGGCCAGCCCATCGTCATGTTCGGCCAGCTTGGCATCGATCAGGCGTTCGATCATCATTTTCTGGGACACCGCCGCATAGTCTTGTGGCGGGTGATAGGCCTGAGATGTGACGTGGATTTCGTCCTCCGGTGCCATCCATTGTGGCGGTTGTTGGGGAGGAGGCTGATATACCGCCGGCCGCAAGCGAGGCATAGGAGGCTGTTCCATCTGGACAGGCGGTACTTCAGGAACTTCTGCTACTCCAGAATTTTGTGCCGGTTGGGACTATAACAACCCAAAGCTCCTTAGTAGCATCTTTAATTGCTGATTCTCCCTCCATAACTCGGCCAGGTCGAGGTTTGGGGGTGCAGCTTCAACTTCTTGGTCTTCCTGGTGCGCCCCTCCCTCTACTTGTCCCTGTTGTGGAGGATCATTTGCCAAGGATTGTCGCGGAGCATTAGCGGCTTGGAGAGTAGTCTGACTGCGGGTATTGGTTGCCCCAATCCGAACTGCAATTTGTGGAGCCTCGGCACCATCTTCACGCCGGCTTGTGCTTGAAGTGGCAAAGCAGGAGAAGATTCTCATTCTGCCCCCTGCCCCCTGTATCACATGTCTTTTTGGGGCTTTACTTGGAGGCGTGAGTCGGGTAGAGACCGACTCCTTTTCTGGTAGGGTCCGGGGGACCGTAAATTGACCATCCAGATAATATGACGCATAACAGCGTCTGAATGGTGGCGCAAACTGAACCGCTGGCCGTGTTGAAGTGGCCTTTGGTTGTGAAGATTTAACAGACCGAGAGCTGGGAGAGCAGCCGGTGCGTACGGTGAAGATGGGTAACTTTAGGCAGAGGCCCCGAGGTGGGAACTTTCGCCTTGGGCACCCATATTTGCTTGACTTTTTGGGTAGAAGATTTATTCCCCTGCCCCCTGTTTGTGTGGCGGACATCTGGTTGATCCTTTGTCCGAGTTACGTTGGACCAACCTGGAGGCTTGCCCCCAGTCGGATGAGTAGTATGTGAAGGTCGATTGGCGAACCGATCAATCCTTGGCGGATATCGGGCCGCAGATTGCTTCTACCCCCGAGCCTTGTCATGGTCATTGGATTGATTCCAAAACCAGGGTACGTCACTGAATTGGACCGATAACTGAGTGTCTTCTTGCTTTCTGCGGGCATAGGATTGATTCCTACCCCGTTGAATTCTTTTGGTGGACGAGACCGTTGATCGGCTGTCCTTCCAGAAATATTGAGTTGAGGGTTGACCCTGTTGGCACTCTAAATTTCATATGAAATATAGGCATATGTAAATAGGGAATGAAAATACTAAATTCCCTATGGCCTACCATCGGTTTATGAATTAAGAGGGGCCCAAGGACATATATCCAAGACCGGCCCAATATAGCATATGAAGAAATCTAGCCCCCTACTTAGAATGACCTCCTGTTTGAAGGCCATATGGGAAGGCCTTTGGAAGGAAGGGAGGGCCCGGGGATAATCTGAAAAGGATGCCATGCTGGCTCTTATTTGAAGGCTTCCGGTATATACATATATATCCGGCTAGGCATATATTTGATTGGTAGCATGAAGACATGTTCCTATCAAAAGTCTGAAGAGAAGAGGGCCGGAAATAGCAAACAAAAAGCCCAAATTGGCCCCTGTTTAATAAGTCCGGCTATGGTTACTTTGAAGACATGCCAGAGGGCAGCCATTGGGCTCAAGGATTGGAAGAAGATCCAATCAGCATATAGGGAAGCCGGATCTTCACATATGCATTCAGATTTATATAAACAGATAGGAGATTGAGAACCAGACCTTACATATAAGTCAAGGAGATGAACATATGGAATCATCATAGAAGGCTACACATGTATGAGTCAATCAAAATGTTCCCAACAAAAATTGAAGAGGGGAGAGCCGGAAATGACAAAACAGAAGCCAAATTGGGTCTGTTTAATAGACCCGGCCATGATTCTCTAAGGGATAAGCTGTCATATGAAGGCCCACTACCAGATATACACATAGGAAAAGAGAAAGGGCAGCCGATGGATCCCATTCAAGAAGAGCCAATCCAGCACATAGAAGGTCCGGATCTTCACATATATGTGCAAATCAGCACAATTAATCGACCTACTCAATGGAACTCAATTCAACATGAGAAGAGGCCGGGTCCTCAAGGATATCCATATATGCATATACTTGAGAGATATAAGGGGTAATTGATGGAGACCCGACGGAAGATGATGCATGATAGAACCGGACCGAGTATATAAATCGAGGGATGGACATATAGGGACATCCCCACATAGCCGGCCACACATGGATATGCAAAATGCAAGCATGATAAAGGGAAATAGGGAGGCTGCCGACAGAAAATAGGTGAGAAGGCATAGCATGAATGAACAGAATTTGAAATAATCAAAGCTTTGCTTACCCGGGAATAGCTAGGGGGAGGTTCACCTCCTCGGCTTGATCCCAAATAGAAGAGGGAGGCACCCGAGAGCTCCAAGTGGCAGGTCCGGTAGTCCCCCTTGGCAATGGCTAAGCTGCAACAGAACCTGCCTAGGGAAGAGGATGCGACGGGAGGAAGGGAGAAGGCTGGCTAGAAGAAGGCCCGCGGTGGAGAAATCTGTCTCCCATAGGAGACTTAACAGAATTTGCAACAAAAGAGGAGGAGGAGGTTGATCCGCGAGGGAATGAATTGGAGATTTCAAATGAGATTGATCCAATGGCCAGGATTGGCTGGTTTTTAAGCTAATTGGATCCCAATATCCATGGATTCTCATCGGAGCAGTGAGAGGGGTCTACCGGATCCTTAATGGGATAATATCCAATGGATCCACCTTAATGGAATATCCGGTAGACAAGTCATTAGCAAGACTAATTTCCGGATGCTTAATCCTCTCGGATCCTTAATAGGATTAATATCCATTAAGTGATCAAGGGTCTTGATTGATTAGGATAACATGTAATCAAGGGCCGAGATGGATCAATTGACAGGTTTATTGGGACATAGATGCTCCCCGGTCCATTGAGATGGCTAATTGGATCCTTAACAGGATAATATCCATTGGATCCACCTCTAATTGGATATTTGATTAAGATAGATTAATCCTTTGGGCGTAGGCAATAAAGCCTAGCTTCAATTAAGCCCCGGATGGCCAATAATCTGCCATCGACAGGACCAGTGGAAGAGAGGCTCGGATGGAGCTATCAAATGGGATCCGAGGGCATCCAATCAAGGGTCCAGATCCTCCATCAACAGCCAAGACTTGGTCAAGCCCCCACTCTCCCCACGTTGGGAGAACATGGCCCCACTCCCTCTACCCGCACACTCCCTTGCAGCCCACTCCTCTTTGGGTGAACAGCACCCATTCAAGGGCCTATAAAAGGGCCTGCCCCCGCACATGGAAAGAGGTCGGAGAAGGGAATAGCTAGAAGGGAAGGAGGGAGCTCTTGTCAAGGTATTTCAGCAGAGGAGTTGAGTGCATCTCTGAAACATCAAGGAGAGGAAGCATCGAAGGTCTGCACTTCCATACAGCAGGATAGGTGCAAGGTCTGAAGGTTATAAGGTAGGGTATCATGACCATTTTTCTATCCGTTCCTCTCTAAACAACATACCCATTGACATGCCAATTCCTATCCCCTTGCCCGGCCATCTCTGGACACCATGTCCTTTTGACTAGCTAAGGTTCATAATCCCTTCCTAACTTGGCTAGAATATCATTTTGGCTGAGTCGGGGAGGTGTAGATAGATAGCAAAGCCCCGCGGGGTCAAATGATTGTCATTTCAAATCTGAAATTCACCATCATGTTCCCATATATTCCAAGAGGATAGATCCATAAGAGACCTCCTTTCCGAGGGCAACAATGAAGCCAATCAGGGGGCAGGTCATAGATGATTTCATTTGGTTATATCAATGTCATACTCATCTTATAAACCATATCCGGATATACCATTGGGCCTCAATAATGAGTCCATTTCTACAGCACCATATGAAGCCTACCTCTATGCATGCATGGGCAGGTTTTGAACCCCTCCTCGACCCCCTCACTAGAGCTCCCCTTGGGTCTTGAAATTCTGAAGATAAAGGTTCAAAAAAAAAAATCCGACAGGTCCAGCAGGAATGGAATGAGAATTGACAGCCACAGTATGAAGATGAGGTTATACCCGGCCTCTTTGGGACCCACATGATGGACCAAAGATTCCCCGGGTAGCCTTAGCCAAAGCCTTGGACATGGGAAGAGGATGGCCAACCGGGCCTTGGTAAAGACATGACATCCGACCTTGTGAAGAGGCATATTGCAATGAACTGCCCTCTGATCATAAAATCAGAGGGCCGAGGGCATAATTGAAGCCCCATACAGGGCCTAGCCCCTTGAGCTCATCTTGGACAAGACTGAAGTCATACACAAAGTCTTTTGGTCCATCTCTATATGTACTCCCTAGAAGGGAAGGATGGTCTTGACATAATGAGGCCATGGACATGTGTATATCCTACCATATGAGGATATGTAATATGCCATACGGCATGATTAAGACATATATGATGATACTTATGAAAAGATGAGCAAAGACCATTGCATACATATATATACATATATCGGTTATGAGAACCATGTGTAGCATAGAATTTATGCCCATAACAGGTCTTAATCGGGCCTGGCTATATATATATGTGTGCCCACCTCATGATAGAGAAGAGTAATTACAGACGGATGTACTGCCAGGAGGAAAAGATGACCTCAGATTGGATGGGATTGGAGTTCAACTCCATCGACACAAGAAGGTGTTACATATCCCATGATTTCAACCAATTCATAAGAATGAAAGAGAAAAGGAAGCATAAGTTTGAAGTTTAAAAAAAATAAATGAGGGTGAGCACTTATCTCACAAGATGAAACAGGTTCAAGATCAGGGCCGGAGTGTGGTTCTATACTCCCATTCCGGACAGAAAATGGGGCAATATACCTTAATTCATTCCATGAGCTTAGCTCATTGTTGGAACAACAAATTTCATATAATGAGGGGGGTCAATCCTGGACCGAACCCCCTATATTAATGAAGGGTGATTTCCTGTGATAGAAAGATCACACCATTGCAATTGGGTATATATACATATGTAGTATCCAATTGATAATACATGACTAAGTCCGGCTGTGCCTACATGGAGAGGGAGCTAATGGGACTTAACTACAAAGAGGAGAGGGTGATAGCCAAGTATCATCTTATTGCACATACGCATACAGTTGATGATAATTGATCAAAGGTCAAATCTGAACATAAGCAGGTCTTGGATGGCTGAAAGGGAAGGCCATATAAGTGCCTCAATGCATTTCAGGCTCATATAAGCCTGGATTGTTTTATACGCCTATCATATGGTAGGCCCTGGAATCTGATCATAGTTTAATATCAAACCATGAGGACGGGTGATATCTGGAAAAGTAATCGCTCAAGATTCAGATTGACATTTATGAGCATATGCATCCCAAGTTGATCATTTAAGATAATGATCCCGTTCCAAAATTGAAATAAAATTCTGGTGAGCCTCTCGGCCATATGAAGAGAGGGATTAAAATAGATCTGGAAGTGATTGGAAGCAATGAGGACTTGAGATAGAGGCTAAGGTAGATATCCTTTGGCCAATATAAAGGGGTCTGCTATGGCAGGTTTATGGCCGGATTTAAGAAGTGCGAAGGTTGAAAATTTCAGGCTCCGGGCTAATCTCAAATTAAGACAGGTTTCAGTGTAGATTTCCAATCGGCCTAAGGTCAGTTTTGAGATCATATTCTGGTCCAGAACTTGACAATATTGATCACTCATCCATCCCTCCATCGACCTATGTTCAGGCCACCTCTTGTCCCTTCTATTCGACCCGTGTACTGGTCATCCGTTCAGTCCCTGTCGACTTACATATAGGTCATTTGGTTTAAATATATATCAACTCCATAGTTAGTCATGTATCCAGCCTATGCTAATCCCATAACTGGTCATATTTTCTAGCCCCCCAAGGACCCCATACAAGGTCACATATAGTCCTCTTTTCCAACCCACATGAAAGGCATATACTCACCCCATAAGGACATTTATCAGCCCCTTATCAATCCGATAATAGACCACTTATTCAGCCCATACAGATCCCATAAGAAGACACCTGTCGGCCCTATGTTTGGCCTCCATACAGGTCATCAATCAATCTCCCTACCAATGCCATATCATGTTACACATTGCCCCTCAACTTGACCCTGTTCAGCTGTATACATTAACCATATATCAGCCCATGTGCAGAGCGTATACCTCCTTACATGTCCTACCCATGTCCTATATACCCCTTAAGAGCAGGACCTGTTTAAGACATAAGACAGTCCCCTCTTGGTCCATGTGTATGGCCTACCCGACCCCATAGAGAGCCATCATATCTCAATATCTCTATCGACCATACAGCAGGCCACATATAGCCCTTCTATCTGCCCATAAGCAAGTCATATATCCAGCTTATATTAACCCATTCATAGGTCACCTATAAGTCCTCATATTGACCCATATAAAGGTCATTTATCAGCCCATCCAACCTCCCATTCGAACCCCACAGGGGATCATATAGCAGTCCCCTGTACGATGCACATTGTAGCCTCCTATTTGGCTACATCAGTTCACTGGCTGACCCTAGATAAGTTATGAAAACAATGATCACTCATACATCAAGTCCTAGGCCCGGTCTCATTTATACAAAAACTAGAAGTCCTCATCAATGGAATCCATGCGAAATCTGGGGTCCAGGACAACCTGAAAGTAGGTTAAAATCCTATGTATATTTTGGGCCAAACCGGATGGGGCTGAGCATATAAGGTACAGGAACCAAAGATCTCTAAACCTGGGATTTCGGGCATACCACCAAGTCTAGAATATCAAGACTTGGAATTTGGAGGTGTCTAATTATCTCTAAGAGAACATAGTCTCTTTCCAAATCCAAACATATATCATACTTGAACCCTCCAAATTTTGTAAGACCATTTCTCAAACACTTACCAAGTCTAGGAATAATGAACTTAAAAAAAGGACTTAGACCGTAAAATTGGTACATATGACCAAGATTTCACTTTGTTCGAAATAAAAGAACTTATATGGAAATCAATATAGATTCTGATCTGAATATGCTCAGATCTTGGTTAGCCTCAATAATCCAACTCGTGTCTTAATATAAGACATCGGGTCGAGAGACTAATCTTTTGCAAAGCTTTGAGTTTGACCTTATATGGTCGTTACGATGCAGCTTGTATTTCCATTGCTTTCATGGGTCATAATACCCGGACACTAATATTCGGATTGGATGAGTGTTTTTCTTTCATATACAATTTGCTACGACAGTTAATCAAGGGTGTCCGAGAGTCTCGGTGTAATTAACATCGGAAATTCGCAACTTCCGATGGAGAGAGGTCCAAAGACAAACTTTATGAACCCTAACCTCGACATATATTTATATACACATATCATATATTTTGGCTAATATTTTCTATGAAATATCATGTATTTTCATAGTAGCCAAAGATAAGGTAATGAAAGTTCATTTCCCAAATAAACGGAAATCAAATGAATTTTCAAACTATGTCATACCACACATGTTATTCTTATATTTTTATATATAAGATCTTCGAGGTTTCACAACCCCTCACCTTGAAGGTAGTGTATGGGGGCGGCACCATTCTTCGGTTGGCCCAACCAAAACGAGGGGTTGATGGCGGGTCCCTCACCCGAGTAGTATAGTTAGCCGGTGACCGGCTAATTCCCTCAGTTCTAAGACAAGAGGGCTGCCCCCTCTTCTGGACCATTGATTGGTCAACAGTGAGTTGGCGGGCGGAAGATTTCTTCTTCCCCCGTGCAGATGCAGTGAGTTTATCAGAAGGCTGGGAAGCAGCCTCATCTTTCTCCTCCGCTTCTGCCAGTGTGGCGAAGAGGTTGGTTAGCGGCAGTATGGCGAGCCTAGGCCTTATGCGCCTCAGCTCAGCTGGAGTATATATCGGGACGGCAGAGCGCCCCTTCCAGTAAATCCTCATGGAGCCCATTATGAATGAGCGCCGCGAGGAGCGTGGAGTAGGAGTCCTCCCGACCCGGAACCTTTGTGGCTTGGGCGGTTCAGGAGCCTCCTCAGTGACTGAGACTTGATTGACAGAAATCGGTGCCAAGGCTGGCACCGGCTCTTCTTCTTTGTCTTTTTCAGTATCTTCCATTTGGGTAGCGAGTATAATCTGGCTGATGGGGTTGATGTCGGCCGACTCCATGATGGGGTGACGAGCTCCACACCGAGGCGGTGTGGTGGTAGGAACACCTCCGGCACGTCCCGAACATCACCGGAATGGGGGAAATGCCGCATCCCGTTGGTACGTGCGTCAACGTACTCTTCAGTCCAGAAAACTCCTTTCCCAGACATCTTGGCTTTTCTCACCTGAAATGGACGAGACAAACTTTGTTAGATGTAGAGAGTTTAGTTTCATTTTAAAGGATGCATATTTCCTTGGATTGCTATGACGGAGAGATGAAGGAAAGGAGAGGTCCCACCGGACGTGCCAATTAATGTAACCTCAAAATCTCAAAAAGATTTGATTTCTTTTTGTTTTGGAAATTCATTTTCCTTTTGAATTTGAATTAGATTTAGTTAGACCTTAACATTGACTTTGTAAGAAAATAGATGATATTTCATAAAAGTACTAGCTAGGGTCAAAATTATATGTAGAGGTTGTTAGGTTCTTTCAAAATTTGTTTTGACCTCTCCCCGTCAGATGGTGCGAAGATCCGACGTTAATTACATCGAGATTTCTCGAATACCCTTGATTAAGCGTCATAGCAATTCATTGGAATAGAAAACATGCATCCGCAAACATAAACATTCACACACATGGACATAGGAGAAAACAATCCCATGAAATTTGATGGAATGCAAGCACTTAATTTTAGTTTGAATTTGATTTGGGTTGAGTTGAGTTGAATTAAATTTGTTGGTTTGATTTTGATTTAGTTGAGTTGAATTTAATTGGTTGAATTGCTTTTAGTTTGGGTTGAAGTTTGATTGCATTAATTTGAATTTGGTTTGAATTTGAATTTGAATTTTGATTGATTTAAATTTGAGTTAAAGACAGTTGGTTTATGGATTGATTTGAGTGGGATTTGGGTTTAACCTACGGACTATGGTTTGCTGGAATGGGGTTTGGCTTTGGGAAATTTGGGTTCAATTTGAGTTTGTTTTATTGAATTATCAAGTTTGGTTCACATTCTGTTTTGAGACTTATTTAATTTGTGATTTGTTTTATGGCTCAGTTCAGATTTGCTTGACTTTGGATTATTTAGAGAAGTTTGATTTGATTGAATTAGAGTTGAGTTTTGATTTGAGTTCAATTTTTGGTTGGTTTAGATTTCAGTTAAACCTGCAGATTTTGACAGTTTCTGGGTTCTCTTATGCAATTTTCGGATTTTAGCTAGCTATTCTCGAGTTTGTACAGATTTCAAAGTTGGCTTGGATTTCAGATTTTTGGAGTTCAAATTCTGCACTTTCAGTCTCCAGATTTCTACATTTTAAGTTCTGCTCATCCCTCTGTTCCTTGTTTTGGACGCAAAGCTCAAATTCTGACCTCTTCAATTATCAGACTCCCAACTTTATCAATTCAAACTTCAGATTTTGGATTTTAGGGCTCTGCACAAATTCAGATTTATTAAACTTCAGACTTTCAGACTTCTGCACTTCAAAATTTTGGTTTCAAACTCCCGGATCTAATGCGGATTTCTGATTTTCCAGTTTTGGACTTGACTTGGGTTTCAGATTCCTGACCCTCATGGGTCCTAATCTCCCTGCGGAATTCAGATTTTTTTTTATGCTCAGATTCTGCTCTTTTCTATTTCGGATCTAATCTAAATTCCAGATTTTTTATAAATTCTGCACATAGCATATCTCTGATTTTTCGGCTGCAGGTTTATGTGCTTTAGACTTTCAGATTTATTCCACTTACAGGGCTCATATTTCGGACTTCAGATTTTGGATCTTATATTCTGCACATTTCACAGCCCTCGGCTCCTTGCAAAGTTCAGATTTTTCTTGATTTCTCCAAATTCCAGACTTCCTACAGATTCTGCATTTTTTTCAAATTGCAGGTTTTCTTAAGTAGATTTCTGCACCAAAACAGATTTTCAGAACTTCAATCTTTCAGATTTTTCAGATGTTTCAATTGCGGACCTTATATTTCAGCATTTCAGATCTCTAGATTTCAGATTTTTGAAATGGGCTCTGGCTTCCGGCACCCAGGCTCTAATTTCTGAGTTCCCGGTTTGTTGCAGATTTTGGGTCACAAATCTAAGTCTGGCCTTAAGGATGAGAATTCAGATTTGTGTACGGATCCAGAATTCAGATTCTGCACCACTCCAAATTCCAGATTTTTGATTTCTCTCCAAACTCTCAGCCTCCAGATTCTGCAGCAACCCAGATTTTGCAGATAATCTGGATTTCAAATACCCAGCTGCGGCTTGAATTCTAGATTTCCAGATTTTGTTTCTCTTCCAATTTTCTGCATGTTTCAAATCCCTGGACTTCAACTCAGCTTCTCTACAGAATGTGATTTATATGGGTTAGATTTCTGTTTGTGAAACCAAACCGGATTGGACAGAACTTAGACAGAATTTGACAGAATTTGACTCCAAGTTCAATTACAGATTCATGTTCTGTTTTCTTCTTTTCTCCTCTTTTCTTTTCTTTTTCTTTTTAAGTGCTTGGCATCCCATCGGATCAATGAGATCATTGACTCCTCTCAATGATATATTGAAAAATACAATCTCTTGGATGTCTGTCTTGGACGTTCATAGCCCAGAAAAATACAACTTGGTTTTTGAGGATATTCTTGCTCCACTCTTGATGAGTATGGTGTCCGTCGATCCCTTGAAAGGAATTGCACCCGGTCCGATATAGACTTATGGGTATTTCCCTCCTCTTCATGAGGCAATTTGTAGCCTGACTGGGAAATCAGTCTCTTGGGTCCTTGATGGACTTGTCGATCCATGGGCGGCATGTACCCGGTCTTGATAGACTTATGGGCATCCCCCACTATTTTTGATGATTTCACTAGCATATGACCGGCATGATAGCATATTGATTATGCTTGAGCCTTGCATAGCTTGGTGAACTTGGTAAGACATTGGGGTCTTTTATAGACCTTTGTATGTCTACCTTAAGGACGTAGGGGCGGATGGCTAGTCGACCTTCGTGTTTTGAGAATGAGATAATTTCTCCTTCTAACTTCCACCTTCCGAGAGAAGCGAAAGTGACATCTTCGATGTTGCCAAACGGTCCTATTAAATTGAGAATACCTTTTTACAGAAGGAGAAGGTAAAAAAAAGTACTTCAAAGAGGTTGCCAAACGGACCCTTAATGACTTTTCCATGTCTACGTATGCCATGGCTCCAACATGTCATGGCTCTACATGACAATATGATGTCCATACGTCTCAAGGTTCATGAATGTCCATGGTTCTTTGATGGCTCCCCAACGTCTATACATGTTCTTGGCATCAATGCCTATGGTTCCTTGATTTCCCTGTGCACATGTTGAAGGGTTTTGGAGTGCCTATGGTTAATGGCTCAAAAAAGCTTGTATATGCTCCTTGAGGCTTGAATGGCTGTCTATGGTTTCTTTTTATGATGCCTATACATTATGTCTCGTAACTCAAGAATGCCTATGTTTCCATGATAGCTCTTTGATACTTGTACACATGATATGGCTCATAAATGCCTATAATGCCATGTTGCCTATGCATGTTACCCAACTCCGATATGCCTAGGATACCTAAATCGCTTTTTAATGTCATTGCCTGGCATTTTTCATATCACGCACAAATAAAACATCTAGGAGGCAATGATGTTAGCCTCCCCTATGGTTAGGTTGTCGTCACTGATGACTGACGTTGGAAACAGCCTCCTGTGTTTGACAACAATTTCTAACCTTCCTGCCGGGGGCAGTTTGATCACAGAAGCCAATTTGGCTAAGGCATCCGCCTGTGAATTTAGCCTTCTCTTGACATGTTGTATGCTGAATATATAGAATTTTTCGGCCAACCGGCTTGCTGCTGCATGGTAGACCATTAATTCTTCTTTCCGGACTTCAAATACGCCGAGCATTTGTTGCACGACTAGCATTGAATCCCCGAACACCTTGAGGTACCGAATTCCCATGTCGAGGGCAATTTCCAAGCCGATGAGAAGGGCTTCATATTCCGCTTCATTATTGGTGAGGGCTTCTGGCAATGTGCATGAATGGTGTAGAACTCCTCCTTGTGGGGTTAGGAATACCACGCATGCACCGGCCCTTGGTTTTAATTTCCCATCAGGTCTCCTTTCTGTGCTGGCTGCGCCATCGAAGTACAATTGCCAGTATTTAATGTCCACCTGTTGGGCTTCTTGCTTTTCTCCCTCTCTCAATGTCTCCTCATCATGTAACTGGAGGTTAAGAGGGGAATCCTCAGGTATAGGATGGGCGGCTAGAAAGTCTGCCATCCCCTGCCCTTTAATTGCTTTTTGCGGGACGTATTTGATGTCGAATTCCATCAGCATCAATGCCCATTTCCCGAGGCGTCCAGAAGGGACTGGTTGTCTCAACATGTACTTTACGAGGTCAAACTTGGATATCAAGTTGACTTCATGTGCCAGGAGGTAGTGCCTCAGCTTCTTTGCGGCAAACACCAAGGCTAGACACATTTTCTCCATGGGGGAGTAATTGTGCTCGGGGCCGACCAACCTTCTGCTCAGATAGTAGAGCGGCTGCTCCTTGCCCTCGTCATTTAATTGCGCCAGCATAGCACCCAAGGATGTGTCCAACGCTGTGATGTACAAAATGAGGGGCCTACCTTTAATAGGGGCGCCCAAAACAGGGGGATTTAAGAGATATTGTTTAAGCCCGTCTAGAGCAGCTTGACAACTCTCATCCCATTTAAGTGGGGCCCCTTTCTTGGCTAGCTTAGAAAAAGGTTGGCATCGGCCGAATAAATTGGCGATGAAACGCCGAATGTAGGCGACTTTGCCTTGAAGGGACCTTAGCTCTCGTAGGTTGCGAGGAGGCGGCAGCTCCCTGATTGCCTTGATTTTATCGGGATCAATTTCAATGCCCCGATATCTGACTATGAAGCCAAGGAATTTCCCACTAGATACGCCAAAGGCACATTTCATGGGGTTCATCTTTAATTCAAATTGTCGGAGTCGCTCGAAAACCTTTTTCAGGTCACCCAGGTGGTCTTCTCGCTTCCTTGTCTTGACAACCAGGTCATCGACATAGCATTCGACCAGATCATGCAACATTTCATCAAAGATCTTGGTCATAGCCCTTTGGTATGTCGCCCCTGCATTTTTGAGTCCAACCGCATCCTTTTGTAGTTGAACACCCCTTTAGGGGTGCGAAATGCCGTGAAGCTTTTGTCTTCCGTGGACATCAAAATTTAATTGTAACCTGAGGAGCCATCCATGAGTGACAAGGCTTCATGCCCTGTGGTCACGTCTACCATATTTTCAGGAATTGGTAGAGGGAAATCGTCTTTAGGGCAGGCTCTATTCAGGTCACGGTAGTCAATGCAGACCCGAATCTGTCCACTTTTCTTCTTCACTGGCACGACATTGGCAAGCCACACAGGGTACATGCAAGGCTCAATGAAGTCAACTTCTATAAGTTTATCAATTTCGGCATTGACTTTGAGCTCTAAATCAGCCCGCATACGTCTTTGCCCTTGTTTGACCGGCTTCACCGAGGGAAGTATGGCCAGTTTATGGACTGCCACGTCCGGCGAAAGCCCAGGCATTTCGTTGTAAGTCCAGGCGAAGCAATCCCTGAACTCTTCTAGCAGAAGCCGGTATTGGACTTTTTCTTCTTCACTGAGGAGGGCACTGATGAAAATAGGCCTTGGATCCTCTGTAGTCCCCAAATTAATTTCGAGGAGGTCGTCGACTGTAGCTTGACCACCATCCTCAATTTCTTCAGGGGCTGGTTGCAAATCAACCAATTCCCCATCTTCTTCTTTATTTTCTATTTCATGGGCTTCTGCCTGGATGAGGCCATTATCACCCTGAATCTGTTGGGGGTCTTCTGGTCGAGCTTCCTGCTCTGTCTCCTCTTCAGAGGATTCATCAAAGACAGGGGCAACTTCTTCATTTTTGTGAACACTGGCCATATTGACTGCATAGTGCACCATAGGCTCATAGTCAGAGTCATAGCCCAAGCAATATTTCTTACCCTTCATTTTCAACCATTTTTCGAAGTCCCACATTTGTTTGAACATTATGTCTCTTTGGCGACTTTGCCTATCAGGAACTCCTTGTTCCCGGCACATTCGTCGCTTCTTTTGAGACATAGCTTCTGGCTCTACAGGCACCATAGAAGAGTCGAGACCTTCGGGCCAACCGAAGTCATCTTCCCGAGCTCGCTTGCGTGGATATTCTTCCCGATGAAATGTAAACTTTGATCCATCAGGGTAGGGGACCGTGAAGGTTTCCATCATTTGCACCGTTTGAAGCGCACGTTCTCCAGCTGGCCACATTAGATGCGGTGGCATGCATATCTTTGTCTTCGAAAGCTTTGGTGATGGAGTTGGCATTGAACTTGATGGGTCGCCACTCCTTCCTTTCAGAGCTTATCTTCAGCCTATGTAGTTTTGCCTTGACTTCATTGATGGTGATGTCTTCATCAAGTTGTTCATCCACCATCTTTTGTTTTCCCTTATCGACTTTGGCCTTAAAGGATTCTGCCTGGAGATAGAGTTGTGCATCTGACAGATGACACTCGGCCACCTCGAAAGGGGCTTGGTCTGCATCTACTCTGCATTGCACACCTTCCTTGTTGTATTTGAGGCATTGATGAAGCGTTGAAGGCACGACCCAATTTGTATGCAACCATGGGCGGCCTAGGAGAGCCCTGTAGGTGGTATCGGCATCTATGACATAGAATGTTGCCTTGGTGTTGAAGTCACCCAACACCAGGTCCACCTCGACTTTTCCACGGCTTCTTCGAATTTTGATTGAACCGGATATAGTAACTCGGAGACCTTCTGAAGATAAGGCGTAAGATACAGAGCCCTGAAGGTCTTGAGCGGGAGTATGTTGACAGCCGAACCTGCGTCGACCATGATCCGGTTCAATTCGTGCCCGTTTACCAGCCCTTTCATATATAGCGGCCGGTTGTGGAATGCTGAAGGATACATCATATCCTCCTCGGTGAACGAGACCGATGCCGCATATGCTTCATACTGGCCCAGCTCGGCCAAGTGGGCTTCGTAGGCTTCTGGTGCTTGTAGCACTGCCATAAGGGCTTCTCGGAGTTCCTTGCTTAGGGATATGACTTCCCATAGGCCTAGGCGTACGGGGAGTCTCTTCAACTGGAGAAGGACCTTTTTATCCACTTTTTCTTTCGTTTCAGCCAGAGAAGGGAGAGAGTCTGGTGGTGGAGAGAAGAATTGCTCCATTATGTTTTCCACCATCGTATCAGTTGGAATCGACTCCTCTGCTTCATTTTGTTGAGTTTGTAGAGGTGGTTGCTGGGACGTACTTGGTTGGTTGGCTTTGTCCACCACAGGCTCCTTTGCACCTCCTTGGGCCTTGCTGGCTCCTCGGAAGTGGCATTTATTGTGTCATCCTCCTCCTCGTCATCTGAGAAGGGTTGGAATTGAATGACCCGGGCAGGGGGCTGCCTGACCAATGGAGGTGGTACGGGCCTGGCTTGTTCATCTCTGAAGTAGATGACTTTGTTGTTATCGGGGTGTTGCCCCCTGCCTCCACGTCCGCCACGGGTGTTCCTGTTATTTCGCCTTTGATAGGTGACTTCGGGACGAGAAGATCGCCCCCGACTGCCATTTCCCCGATTGTAGTAATCGGCGGGTGGTGGGATGCTGACCACATTGCATGACAACTTATGAAAGCGAGATGCTACATCACGAGCATCCGGCTCTTCACCTTCTCCCCAGAAGTCGGATATGCTATCAAATGGGATTTCTTCCCTCGCAGCCATCTTTCTTCTGATTTCCATGAGCCATTGCTTAAAGGAAGCATGTTTGGCCCATTCGCCCCAAGGAATGTATGCATCGAGGGGAGCCGGGCCCGAAGGTTGTTTTGGCTCGTATTCCTCGAGCTGATCAATGAGCTTTTGAAGTTTTTGAAGCGGTGTAGGATTCTGGAGGCGTGCTTCCATCTCCCGCAGTTTTTCTTCTTGGCGTTGTGCCTTTCTTTTATCTGCTTTTCTTTTGTTCTTTGCATGTTTTCTTGGATTGATAGGACCGCCTGGTCCTCTGTAAGGTGCTGGTTGCTCGGCCTCTTCGGCTTGTGCAGCTTGCTCAGCCAGCAGTTCTGCTTTCTTTTGGGCTGCTTCTGCCCTGGCTTGGGCCTTTTCCTCCCAGTGGCGGACGCACATAGGAGGTTGTGGGGTCACGTGACCCCACTAAAATTATTAATATTTTTTATACTAAATTTACCCTACGTTGACCCCCCTGCACCGTGTACTAGGGCGGCGGTGAACCATTGTATCTTGGATGCCTCCCCCAGCCGGCCCTCCTCTGACTTGCTACGACGTCTCCATCGACAATTAATTTTCCTCTGCATCATCGGCTACACTCCCTTGTAGATCTATTTACAGTCAAAGCACAACATCATCGGTGAGGGCTGAGACTGCTGGTTGCGACTATGGGAAAAAGTACATCATATCGAAACTCGTGTTCTGTGATGTTTTGCCGCGATTGAAAGTGCAAACCGCCGACCGCTCGAAGAGAAGAGATCGGCTATTCTTTGGATTCTTCGTGTCTACCAGAGTGTTCTTTGGAACGAGATATAGAGAACGAGTGCAAAGAGACAAAACGATTATGAAACCACACACATTACGTCAAGAACACTTTTCATAGTAAATTTTTTTTTCAAGTCTCTAACCAATTTTTAGGTATATCTATATATATACATAAATTAACATAGCTTTGAATTAACTATATATATTGTTAATCGATTCTTACTCTGCATGTTAGAGTAATATATGTTAAAATTTTAAGTTAGACGACTTATTTATTTAAAACACATGACATCTTTTTTCTATCTTATTCGTATAGGTTGTCGCATATTTTTTAATTGATGTATTCTTATGTTCATTAGGATGGAGTGTTACTTTATGAAATTAATATCTGGATAAAGTAGTTCATTAGATTCGAGCAACGCTTTGATCGAGACATTTCAAAATATGAAAAATGAGAAAGATGTATTTGAGAATGTCAATAACAGTTGTATTATTGAGACATTTCAAAATACGAAAACTCGTCGAGTTTATTTGTAAAAAAATATTATATCAAAAATATTTTTTTATCTGAAAATTTATTCTGATATTTATATAAATTTATATTATTAATTATTATTAATTATTTAATTCAGTGACCCCACTAAGTTAAAATCCTGAATCCGCCACTGTTTCCTCCCGTGTGGGAACTTTTTGCCATGGTTGTTCAGGTTCCTCCAGAACAACCTCCTGGGCTTTCTCTTCACAGAACTTGTTGGCGGCTTCTATGTTCCTTTGTATAACTTCAGGGGTGAATGTCTGGTAAGCCGAGTAAACTTTAGGCTGTGCCGGCTTCTGTGACTTACCCCTGGTATGATGCCCCCGTTGTATACTTGTTTCTGGAGTGGCATGAATGACATAAGCCGAGGTGTATGGCCCTCGGACAGTATGTGGCCGTGGGGGGTGAATTAGGTGACATCCCAGGTTTAGTACCTCGTCCCTTATTAAATGTTCAATTTGCCCCCTTGCAGCCCTACAGCTTTCTAAAGAGTGCTCCATAGTAAGGTGGTACATACACCCCTCACGTGGGAACATGAAGTTGTGCGGTTTGTCTTGAGAGTATGGGGCAATCAGGCCTGCCCTGGTACAGTATTGGAAGAGAGGGTAAGTCATCCCCTGAGGAAATGAATACCGCTCATAGCCTGGAAATGTAGGTGGGCTCCTTGGCTCTTCCCTTCTCTGTTGTCTTGGCTGTAGATTTGGGACCATGTAAGAATCTGCATCAGATATTTCTTGCTCCCTATCATTTCTTCTTGGAGTTGACTCCTCTGACCCCCATGATCCCCAGGAACCGGATTGATTCACTGTGTCTTCTGGGGTTGCTGTATGTGACTCATGGCTCGAGAAGTCCATCGACTCCTCGTCATCTGCCTGGTACAACTCATCTTCTGCCACTTCACCTGTCATTAGTGATGGCAGGTTGACTATGGTGAGTTGTAAATCCTGTTCAAGTCGGGCACACCTTTGGCGGAATTTTTCCAATATGGCTGTAGTTCTGGCAGCCATGTTGTAAATTTCAGGATGCCGATGATCATGCACGGCATGTTGTTGAGCTGGAGCCTGCACCCGCCTGTTAAGTGAACGCCCCTGATGTATGACATTTACCGTGAAATTTAGGGGCTGTTTAAGCTTGACATGTGACCGTGGCGGGTTGATTAAATGTTTGCCCATGTCGATTGTTCCATCTCGAATTAGGGCCTCCGCCTGATCCTTGAATAGATAGCAGTCTTCAAGAGAATGACCCAACATCCGATGGTATTGGCAGAAGTTGGGATCATCAGCCTTGTTGGCATCTCCAGGCCGTTTAGGCTGCGGGAGGGTAATCAGACTCTCCTTTATGCACATATTGAATAGCCTCTTAGTGTACTCCCTGGGGAAAGAGTACGGCTTCTTCAGACGGTCAGCCAATGTGGTCGTGGGACCAGGCTGGCTGAAATTCTTAGGTGCTGAAGTCAATGTCTGCACGTCCTTCTTTCCCCCATTGCCACTGTTCTTGGCCGGGGAGAAATCCACCGTGTAGACATCCTTGGCCGCCGGCTGCTTATCCTTCATTATTTTTGGTTTGTTGGCAAGAACCGCCGGGTTGTCCGCATAAAAGAGCTCGAGCTCAGAGACTATCCGGTTCAGGTCATCAAACGTCCGGATGTTGGTAACCAACAGCTTTTCTAGCATTTCCGGACGCAGCCCTCGCTTGCACAGGCCAACAGCCTCTTCGTTTACCGGTGGGTTGGAACATCTCATGCATAAATTCCTCCACCGTTTGACATAATCCACAGCCGATTCATCTCTCCGTTGACGCAGAGAGGTTAGTTCGACTAGTGTGAACGGCCTTTCCGTTAGCTTAAACCTTTCAATGAACTTCCTTTGCATGTCCTCCCGAGTTTGATACCGAGTTTGGCTTCGAGCACGAGTACCATTCAAAGGCCGATCCGATTAGGGTTGTGGCAAAATATCTGAGGAGGTATGACTCCTCGAGTGCCAATTCTCCCATATGGGTCACATAGAGTGCCAGATGCTCTTTTGGGGATCCACGCCCATCGAATCTTGGACACTTGGGGATTTTAGTGACCTCTGCTGGCAGTTTCTTGAATTGGTGGTGGGCAGGGTATGGAACCCGGTATAAGTCCACCGTGGCCAGCCCATCGTCATGTTCGGCCAGCTTGGCATCGATCAGGCGTTCGATCATCATTTTCTGGGACACCGCCGCATAGTCTTGTGGCGGGTGATAGGCCTGAGATGTGACGTGGATTTCGTCCTCCGGTGCCATCCATTGTGGCGGTTGTTGGGGAGGAGGCTGATATACCGCCGGCCGCAAGCGAGGCATAGGAGGCTGTTCCATCTGGACAGGCGGTACTTCAGGAACTTCTGCTACCTGAATTTTGTGCCGGTTGGGACTATAACAACCCAAAGCTCCTTAGTAGCATCTTTAATTGTCGATTCTCCCTCCATAACTCGGCCAGGTCGAGGTTTGGGGGTGCGGCTTCAACTTCTTGGTCTTCTGGTGCGCCCCTCCCTCTACTTGTCCCTGTTGTGGAGGATCATTTGCCAAGGATTGTCGCGGAGCATTAGCGGCTTGGAGAGTAGTCTGACTGCGGGTATTGGTTGCCCCAATCCGAACTGCAATTTGTGGAGCCTCGGCACCATCTTCACGCCGGCTTGTGCTTGAAGTGGCAAAGCAGGAGAAGATTCTCATTCGGCCCCCTGCCCCCTGTATCACATGTCTTTTTGGGGCTTTACTTGGAGGCGTGAGTTGGGTAGAGACCGACTCCTTTTCTGGTAGGGTCCGGGGGACCGTGAATTGACCATCCAGATAATATGACGCATAACAGCGTCTGAATGGTGGCGCAAACTGGACCGCCGGCCGAGGTGGAGCGGCCTTTGGTTGTGAAGATTTAACAGACCGGGAGCTGGAAGAGCAGCCGGCTGCATGGTGAAGATGGGTAACTTTAGGCAGAGGCCCCGAGGTGGGAACTTTCGCCTTGGGCACCCATATTTGCTTGACTTTTTGGGTAGAAGATTTATTCCCCTGCCCCCTATTTGTGTGGCGGACATCTGGTTGATCCTTTGTCCGAACCATGTTCGACTGACCCGGAGGCTTGCCCCCAGTCGGATGAGTAGTATGTGAAGGTCGATTGGCGAACCGATCAACTCTTGGCGGATATCGGGCCGCAGATTGCTTCTGCCCCCGAGCCTTGTCATGGTTATTGGATTGATTCCAAAACCAAGGTACGTCACCGAATTGGACCGGTAACTGAGTGTCTTCTTGCTTCTTGCGAGCGTAGGATTGATTCCCAGCCCGTTGAATTCTTTTGGTGGACGATACCGTTGATCGGTTATCCTTCCGGAAACGTGGAGTTGAGGGTTGACCCCTGTTGGCACTCTAAATTTCATATGAAATATAGGCATATGTAAATAGGGAATGAAAATACTAAATTCCCTATGGCCTACCATCGGTTTATGAATTAAGAGGGGCCCAAGGACATATATCCAAGACCGGCCCAATATAGCATATGAAGAAATCTAGCCCCCTACTTAGAATGACCTCCTGTTTGAAGGCCATATGGGAAGGCCTTTGGAAGGAAGGGAGGGCCCGGGAATAATCTGAAAAGGATGCCATGTTGGCTCTTATTTGAAGGCTTCCGGTATATACATATATATCCGGCTAGGCATATATTTGATTGGTAGCATGAAGACATGTTCCTATCAAAAGTACGAAGAGAAGAGGGCCGGAAATAGCAAACAAAAAGCCCAAATTGGCCCCTGTTTAATAAGTCCGGCTATGGTTACTTTGAAGACATGCCGAGAGGGCAGCCATTGGGCTCAAGGATTGGAAGAAGATCCAATCAGCATATAGGGAAGCCGGATCTTCACATATGCATTCAGATTTATATAAACAGATAGGAGATTGAGAACCAGACCTTACATATAAGTCAAGGAGATGAACATATGGAATCATCATAGAAGGCTACACATGTATGAGTCAATCAAAATGTTCCCAACAAAAATTGAAGAGGGGAGAGCCGGAAATGACAAAACGAAGCCAAATTGGTTCTGTTTAATAGACCCGGCCATGATTCTCTAAGGGATAAGCTGTCATATGAAGGCCCACTACCAGATATACACATAGGAAAAGAGAAAGGGCAGCCGATGGATCCCATTCAAGAAGAGCCAATCCAGCACATAGAAGGTCCGGATCTTCACATATATGTGCAAATCAGCACAATTAATCGACCTACTCAATGGAACTCAATTCAACATGAGAAGAGGCCGGGTCCTCAAGGATATCCATATATGCATATACTTGAGAGATATAAGGGGTAATTGATGGAGACCCGACGGAAGATGATGCATGATAGAACCGGACTGAGTATATAAATCAGAGGGATGGACATATAGGGACATCCCCACATAGCCGGCCACACATGGATATGCAAAATGCAAGCATGATAAAGGGAAATAGGGAGGCTGCCGACAGAAAATAGGTGAGAAGGCATAGCATGAATGAACAGAATTTGAAATAATCAAAGCTTTGCTTACCCGGGAATAGCTAGGGGGAGGTTCACCTCCTCGGCTTGATCCCAAATAGAAGAGGGAGGCACCCGAGAGCTCCAAGTGGCAGGTCCAGTAGTCCCCCTTGGCAATGGCTAAGCTGCAACAGAATCTGCCTAGGGAAGAGGATGCGACAGGAGGAAGGGAGAAGGCTGGCTAGAAGAAGGCCCGCGGTGGAGAAATCTGTCTCCCATAGGAGACTTAACAGAATTTGCAACAAAAGAGGAGGAGGAGGTTGATCCGCGAGGGAATGAATTGGAGATTTCAAATGAAATTGATCCAATGGCCAGGATTGGCTGGTTTTTAAGCTAATTGGATCCCAATATCCATGGATTCTCATCGGAAGCGATGAGAGGGGTCTACCGGATCCTTAATGGGATAATATCCAATGGATCCACCTTAATGGAATATCCGGTAGACAAGTCATTAGCAAGACTAATTTCCGGATGCTTAATCCTCTCGGATCCTTAATAGGATTAATATCCATTAAGTGATCAAGGGTCTTGATTGATTAGGATAACATGTAATCAAGGGCCGAGATGGATCAATTGACAGGTTTATTGGGACATAGATGCTCCCCGGTCCATTGAGATGGCTAATTGGATCCTTAACAGGATAATATCCATTGGATCCACCTCTAATTGGATATTTGATTAAGATAGATTAATCCTTTGGGCGTAGGCAATAAAGCCTAGCTTCAATTAAGCCCCGGATGGCCAATAATCTGCCATCGACAGGACCGGTGGAAGAGAGGCTCGGATGGAGCTATCAAATGGGATCCGAGGGCATCCAATCAAGGGTCCAGATCCTCCATCAACAGCCAAGACTTGGTCAAGCCCCCACTCTCCCCACGTTGGGAGAACATGGCCCCACTCCCTCTACCCGCACACTCCCTTGCAGCCCACTCCTCTTTGGGTGAACAGCACCCATTCAAGGGCCTATAAAAGGGCCTGCCCCCGCACATGGAAAGAGGTCGGAGAAGGGAATAGCTAGAAGGGAAGGAGGGAGCTCTTGTCAAGGTATTTCAGCAGAGGAGTTGAGTGCATCTCTGAAACATCAAGGAGAGGAAGCATCGAAGGTCTGCACTTCCATACAGCAGGATAGGTGCAAGGTCTGAAGGTTATAAGGTAGGGTATCATGACCATTTTTCTATCCGTTCCTCTCTAAACAACATACCCATTGACATGCCAATTCCTATCCCCTTGCCCGGCCATCTCTGGACACCATGTCCTTTTGACTAGCTAAGGTTCATAATCCCTTCCTAACTTGGCTAGAATATCATTTTGGCTGAGTCGGGGAGGTGTAGATAGATAGCAAAGCCCCGCGGGGTCAAATGATTGTCATTTCAAATCTGAAATTCACCATCATGTTCCCATATATTCCAAGAGGATAGATCCATAAGAGACCTCCTTTCCGAGGGCAACAATGAAGCCAATCAGGGGGCAGGTCATAGATGATTTCATTTGGTTATATCAATGTCATACTCATCTTATAAACCATATCCGGATATACCATTGGGCCTCAATAATGAGTCCATTTCTACAGCACCATATGAAGCCTACCTCTATGCATGCATGGGCAGGTTTTGAACCCCTCCTCGACCCCCTCACTAGAGCTCCCCTTGGGTCTTGAAATTCTGAAGATAAAGGTTCAAAAAAAAAATCCGACAGGTCCAGCAGGAATGGAATGAGAATTGACAGCCACAGTATGAAGATGAGGTTATACCCGGCCTCTTTGGGACCCACATGATGGACCAAAGATTCCCCGGGTAGCCTTAGCCAAAGCCTTGGACATGGGAAGAGGATGGCCAACCGGGCCTTGGTAAAGACATGACATCCGACCTTGTGAAGAGGCATATTGCAATGAACTGCCCTCTGATCATAAAATCAGAGGGCCGAGGGCATAATTGAAGCCCCATACAGGGCCTAGCCCCTTGAGCTCATCTTGGACAAGACTGAAGTCATACACAAAGTCTTTTGGTCCATCTCTATATGTACTCCCTAGAAGGGAAGGATGGTCTTGACATAATGAGGCCATGGACATGTGTATATCCTACCATATGAGGATATGTAATATGCCATACGGCATGATTAAGACATATATGATGATACTTATGAAAAGATGAGCAAAGACCATTGCATACATATATATACATATATCGGTTATGAGAACCATGTGTAGCATAGAATTTATGCCCATAACAGGTCTTAATCGGGCCTGGCTATATATATATGTGTGCCCACCTCATGATAGAGAAGAGTAATTACAGACGGATGTACTGCCAGGAGGAAAAGATGACCTCAGATTGGATGGGATTGGAGTTCAACTCCATCGACACAAGAATGTGTTACATATCCCATGATTTCAACCAATTCATAAGAGTTTGGTTGAAGGAAAGAGAAAAGGAAGCATAAGTTTGAAGCTTAAAAAATAAATGAGGGTGAGCACTTATCTCACAAGATGAAACAGGTTCAAGATCAGGGCCGGAGTGTGGTTCTATACTCCCATTCCGGACAGAAAATGGGGCAATATACCTTAATTCATTCCATGAGCTTAGCTCATTGTTGGAACAACAAATTTCATATAATGAGGGGTCAATCCTGGACCGAACCCCCTATATTAATGAAGGGTGATTTCCTGTGATAGAAAGATCACACCATTGCAATTGGGTATATATACATATGTAGTATCCAATTGATAATACATGACTAAGTCCGGCTGTGCCTACATGGAGAGGGAGCTAATGGGACTTAACTACAAAGAGGAGAGGGTGATAGCCAAGTATCATCTTATTGCACATACGCATACAGTTGATGATAATTGATCAAAGGTCAAATCTGAACATAAGCAGGTCTTGGATGGCTGAAAGGGAAGGCCATATAAGTGCCTCAATGCATTTCAGGCTCATATAAGCCTGGATTGTTTTATACGCCTATCATATGGTAGGCCCTGGAATCTGATCATAGTTTAATATCAAACCATGAGGACGGGTGATATCTGGAAAAGTAATCGCTCAAGATTCAGATTGACATCTATGAGCATATGCATCCCAAGTTGATCATTTAAGATAATGATCCCGTTCCAAAATTGAAATAAAATTCTGGTGAGCCTCTCGGCCATATGAAGAGAGGGATTGAAATAGATCTGGAAGTGATTGGAAGCAATGAGGACTTGAGATAGAGGCTAAGGTAGATATCCTTTGGCCAATATAAAGGGGTCTGCTATGGCAGGTTTATGGCCGGATTTAAGAAGTGTGAAGGTTGAAAATTTCAGGCTCCGGGCTAATCTCAAATTAAGACAGGTTTCAGTGTAGATTTCCAATCGGCCTAAGGTCAGTTTTGAGATCATGTTCTGGTCCAGAACTTGGCAATATTGATCACTCATCCATCCCTCCATCGACCTATGTTCAGGCCACCTCTTGTCCCTTCTATTCGACCCGTGTACTGGTCATCCGTTCAGTCCCTGTCGACTTACATATAGGTCATTTGGTTTAAATATATATCAACTCCATAGTTAGTCATGTATCCAGCCTATGCTAATCCCATAACTGGCCATATTTTCTAGCCTCCCAAGGACCCCATACAAGGTCACATATAGTCCTCTTTTCCAACCCACATGAAAGGCATATACTCACCCCATAAGGACATTTATCAGCCCCTTATCAATCCGATAATAGACCACTTATTCAGCCCATACAGATCCCATAAGAAGACACCTGTCGGCCCTATGTTTGGCCTCCATACAGGTCATCAATCAATCTCCCTACCAATGCCATATCATGTTACACATTGCCCCTCAACTTGACCCTGTTCAGCTGTATACATTAACCATATATCAGCCCATGTGCAGAGCGTATACCTCCTTACATGTCCTACCCATGTCCTATATACCCCTTAAGAGCAGGACCTGTTTAAGACATAAGACAGTCCCCTCTTGGTCCATGTGTATGGCCTACCCGACCCCATAGAGAGCCATCATATCTCAATATCTCTATCGACCATACAGCAGGCCACATATAGCCCTTCTATCTGCCCATAAGCAAGTCATATATCCAGCTTATATTAACCCATTCATAGGTCACCTATAAGTCCTCATATTGACCCATATAAATGGTCATTTATCAGCCCATCCAACCTCCCATTCGAACCCCACAGGGGATCATATAGCAGTCCCCTGTACGATGCACATTGTAGCCTCCTATTTGGCTACATCAGTTCACTGGCTGACCCTAGATAAGTTATGAAAACAATGATCACTCATACATCAAGTCCTAGGCCCGGTCTCATTTATACAAAAACTAGAAGTCCTCATCAATGGAATCCATGCGAAATCTGGGGTCCAGGACAACCTGAAAGTAGGTTAAAATCCTATGTATATTTTGGGCCAAACCGGATGGGGCTGAGCATATAAGGTACAGGAACCAAAGATCTCTAAACCTGGGATTTCGGGCATACCACCAAGTCTAGAATATCAAGACTTGGAATTTGGAGGTGTCTAATTATCTCTAAGAGAACATAGTCTCTTTCCAAATCCAAACATATATCATACTTGAACCCTCCAAATTTTGTAAGACCATTTCTCAAACACTTACCAAGTCTAGGAATAATGAACTTAAAAAGGACTTAGACCGTAAAATTGGTACATATGACCAAGATTTCACTTTGTTCGAAATAAAAGAACTTATATGGAAATCAATATAGATTACGATCCGAATATGCTCAGATCTTGGTTAGCCTCAATAATCCAACTCGTGTCTTAATCTAAGACATCGGGTCGAGAGACTAATCTTTTCCAAAGCTTTGAGTTTGACCTTATATGGTCGTTACGATGCGGCTTGTATTTCCATTGCTTTCATGGGTCATAATACCCGGACACTAATATTCGGATTGGATGAGTGTTTTTCTTTCATATACAATTTGCTACGACAGTTAATCAAGGGTGTCCGAGAGTCTCGGTGTAATTAACATCGGAAATTCGCAACTTCCGATGGAGAGAGGTCCAAAGACAAACTTTATGAACCCTAACCTCGACATATATTTATATACACATATCATAGATGTTGTCTAAGATTTTCTATGAAATATCATGTATTTTCATAGTAGCCAAAGATAAGGTAATGAAAGTTCATTTCCCAAATAAACGGAAATCAAATGAATTTTCAAACTATGTCATACCACACATGTTATTCTTATATTTTTATATATAAGATCTTCGAGGTTTCACAACCCCTCACCTTGAAGGTAGTGTATGGGGGCGGCACCATTCTTCGGTTGGCCCAACCAAAACGAGGGTTGATGGCGGGTCCCTCACCCGAGTAGTATAGTTAGCCGGTGACCGGCTAATTCCCTCGGTTCTAAGACAAGAGGGCTGCCCCTCTTGGACCATTGATTGGTCAACAGTGAGTTGGCGGGCGGAAGATTTCTTCTTCCCCCGTGCAGATGCAGTGAGTTTATCAGAAGGCTGGGAAGCAGCCTCATCTTTCTCCTCCGCTTCTGCCAGTGTGGCGAAGAGGTTGGTTAGCGGCAGTATGGCGAGCCTAGGCCTTATGCGCCTCAGCTCAGCTGGAGTATATATCGGGACGGCAGAGCGCCCCTTCCAGTAAATCCTCATGGAGCCCATTATGAATGAGCGCCGCGAGGAGCGTGGAGTAGGAGTCCTCCCGACCCGGAACCTTTGTGGCTTGGGCGGTTCAGGAGCCTCCTCAGTGACTGAGACTTGATTGACAGAAATCGGTGCCAAGGCTGGCACCGGCTCTTCTTCTTTGTCTTTTTCAGTATCTTCCATTTGGGTAGCGAGTATAATCTGGCTGATGGGGTTGATGTCGGCCGACTCCATGATGGGGTGACGAGCTCCACACCGAGGCAGTGTGGTGGTAGGAACACCTCCGGGCACGTCCCGAACATCACCGGGAATGGGGGAAATGCCAGTATCCCGTTGGTACGTGCGTCAACGTACTCTTCAGTCCAGAAAACTCCTTTCCCAGACATCTTGGCTTTTCTCACCTGAAATGGACGAGACAAACTTTGTTAGATGTAGAGAGTTTAGTTTCATTTTAAAGGATGCATATTTCCTTGGATTGCTATGACGGAGAGATGAAGGAAAGGAGAGGTCCCACCGGACGTGCCAATTAATGTAACCTCAAAATCTCAAAAAGATTTGATTTCTTTTTGTTTTGGAAATTCATTTTCCTTTTGAATTTGAATTAGATTTAGTTAGACCTTAACATTGACTTTGTAAGAAAATAGATGATATTTCATAAAAGTACTAGCTAGGGTCAAAATTATATGTAGAGGTTGTTAGGTTCTTTCAAAATTTGTTTTGACCTCTCCCCGTCAGATGGTGCGAAGATCCGACGTTAATTACATCGAGATTTCTCGAATACCCTTGATTAAGCGTCATAGCAATTCATTGGAATAGAAAACATGCATCCGCAAACATAAACATTCACACACATGGACATAGGAGAAAACAATCCCATGAAATTTGATGGAATGCAAGCACTTAATTTTAGTTTGAATTTGATTTGGGTTGAGTTGAGTTGAATTAAATTTGTTGGTTTGATTTTGATTTAGTTGAGTTGAATTTAATTGGTTGAATTGCTTTTAGTTTGGGTTGAAGTTTGATTGCATTAATTTGAATTTGGTTTGAATTTGAATTTGAATTTTGATTGATTTAAATTTGAGTTAAAGACAGTTGGTTTATGGATTGATTTGAGTGGGATTTGGGTTTAACCTACGGACTATGGTTTGCTGGAATGGGGTTTGGCTTTGGGAAATTTGGGTTCAATTTGAGTTTGTTTTATTGAATTATCAAGTTTGGTTCACATTCTGTTTTGAGACTTATTTAATTTGTGATTTGTTTTATGGCTCAGTTCAGATTTGCTTGACTTTGGATTATTTAGAGAAGTTTGATTTGATTGAATTAGAGTTGAGTTTTGATTTGAGTTCAATTTTTGGTTGGTTTAGATTTCAGTTAAACCTGCAGATTTTGACAGTTTCTGGGTTCTCTTATGCAATTTTCGGATTTTAGCTAGCTATTCTCGAGTTTGTACAGATTTCAAAGTTGGCTTGGATTTCAGATTTTTGGAGTTCAAATTCTGCACTTTCAGTCTCCAGATTTCTACATTTTAAGTTCTGCTCATCCCTCTGTTCCTTGTTTTGGACGCAAAGCTCAAATTCTGACCTCTTCAATTATCAGACTCCCAACTTTATCAATTCAAACTTCAGATTTTGGATTTTAGGGCTCTGCACAAATTCAGATTTATTAAACTTCAGACTTTCAGACTTCTGCACTTCAAAATTTTGGTTTCAAACTCCCGGATCTAATGCGGATTTCTGATTTTCCAGTTTTGGACTTGACTTGGGTTTCAGATTCCTGACCCTCATGGGTCCTAATCTCCCTGCGGAATTCAGATTTTTTTTTATGCTCAGATTCTGCTCTTTTCTATTTCGGATCTAATCTAAATTCCAGATTTTTTATAAATTCTGCACATAGCATATCTCTGATTTTTCGGCTGCAGGTTTATGTGCTTTAGACTTTCAGATTTATTCCACTTACAGGGCTCATATTTCGGACTTCAGATTTTGGATCTTATATTCTGCACATTTCACAGCCCTCGGCTCCTTGCAAAGTTCAGATTTTTCTTGATTTCTCCAAATTCCAGACTTCCTACAGATTCTGCATTTTTTTCAAATTGCAGGTTTTCTTAAGTAGATTTCTGCACCAAAACAGATTTTCAGAACTTCAATCTTTCAGATTTTTCAGATGTTTCAATTGCGGACCTTATATTTCAGCATTTCAGATCTCTAGATTTCAGATTTTTGAAATGGGCTCTGGCTTCCGGCACCCAGGCTCTAATTTCTGAGTTCCCGGTTTGTTGCAGATTTTGGGTCACAAATCTAAGTCTGGCCTTAAGGATGAGAATTCAGATTTGTGTACGGATCCAGAATTCAGATTCTGCACCACTCCAAATTCCAGATTTTTGATTTCTCTCCAAACTCTCAGCCTCCAGATTCTGCAGCAACCCAGATTTTGCAGATAATCTGGATTTCAAATACCCAGCTGCGGCTTGAATTCTAGATTTCCAGATTTTGTTTCTCTTCCAATTTTCTGCATGTTTCAAATCCCTGGACTTCAACTCAGCTTCTCTACAGAATGTGATTTATATGGGTTAGATTTCTGTTTGTGAAACCAAACCGGATTGGACAGAACTTAGACAGAATTTGACAGAATTTGACTCCAAGTTCAATTACAGATTCATGTTCTGTTTTCTTCTTTTCTCCTCTTTTCTTTTCTTTTTCTTTTTAAGTGCTTGGCATCCCATCAGATCAATGAGATCATTGACTCCTCTCAATGATATATTGAAAAATACAATCTCTTGGATGTCTGTCTTGGACGTTCATAGCCCAGAAAAATACAACTTGGTTTTTGAGGATATTCTTGCTCCACTCTTGATGAGTATGGTGTCTGTCGATCCCTTGAAAGGAATTGCACCCGGTCTGATATAGACTTATGGGTATTTCCCTCCTCTTCATGAGGCAATTTGTAGCCTGACTGGGAAATCAGTCTCTTGGGTCCTTGATGGACTTGTCGATCCATGGGCGGCATGTACCCGGTCTTGATAGACTTATGGGCATCCCCCACTATTTTTGATGATTTCACTAGCATATGACCGGCATGATAGCATATTGATTATGCTTGAGCCTTGCATAGCTTGGTGAACTTGGTAAGACATTGGGGTCTTTTATAGACCTTTGTATGTCTACCTTAAGGACGTAGGGGCGGATGGTTAGTCGACCCTCCAACTAGTCCAAATTTTGAATTCTTTTAAGTTAAGCCGAGACGTAGGGGCGGATGGTTAGTCGACCCCCCAACTAGTCCGGTTTGTTGAATTAGAAATATTTTTTTATTTATTTTCCACTGTTTTGTTTATTTTAAAACATTTCTCTTTTTTTTTGTTGAAGAAGCCCCTGCGCACAGCGCAGGGCACTGTTTGGCCAAAGGGGGGCCCGGTCCACTGTTCTGGACCGGGCGGTTCATGCGCGAGGGGGGGGGGCCGGCTGCGCGGGCCCCTTTTCTTTTTTTTTGTGCCTTTTCCCCCGGTGGGCCCCACGGCCTTTTCCACGCTGGCATATGGTTGGGGGCGCATTATTTCCTCGGTGCTACAGTCCCGCGCGAGACCCTTCGACATCCTGCGCTCGACGGTACCGCGGCGGCTTGCGGCGGCTTCCGGCGGTGCTTTCCGGCATTGTTCGGCTGCGACGGCGCCGGAGGAGGCAAGAGGAGAGGCCTGCGGCCCTAGGGGAAGGGGGAGGAGGCCTCACCGGTGGCCGCGGGAAGGGGTCCTGGCTTCTACGGCGTCCGACGGCAGCGCGGCAACCTGCGGAAGGGGTTGCGGGGTCCGGCGGTAGCAGAAGAAGAAGGAGACGGTAGAAGAAGAGGAAGAAGGCTTTCGCGGCTTCAATTGGACTCGGTAGGCTCCTCCTTGCTCTCTCTTCCTCTCCGTTCTGCCTCTCTCTCTCTCTCTCTCTCTCTCTGGCCCTGTGCGGCGCCTTGCGGAAGGCCTTTTATAGGCTCCGGCCAGTCTCCGTCTCCTACTAGGAGAGTAGTCCCGGGTCCGTGAGGGACTCGGGACCTACCATATCCTCGGTCCCCATATTTTGGGAGGGAATCGGGATCCCCCGGGATATCCTCGTCGACCGCTGCCCTTAGCCATCTCCGAGTAGGACTCGGAGCTGCAAAATTAGATGTCGATCGGGACTCCACAGCTGGTCAATATTCCGATCGAGATCTCCTCCCTTCCTCCGACCTCCTGCCTTGTTCGACAGCAGCCTACTTCCTTTCTTCTTCTTTTTTTTTGTCGAACCCAGGTCTGAGCAGACCTGCGCGAAACTCTCTTCAGCCCATTTAGAAGACATTCCAGCCCATTTTGATCAGGCCCGTGGGCCTTCTACAGGGGGGCTGAGAATGGGCCTTTCAGTAGGCTGGATTGGGCCAGTCGAAGCCTTGCTCTGGGCCTCGGAGATGGACCGAATTGGGCTGATCAGGGTCCTGTATGGGATCTGTCCAGCAGGCCATTTCTCTTGTCTTCTTTTTTTTGAATCGGCCTTGTCAATTCCTTTTCTCTTCTTCTCTTTTTTTTTTGTTCAAAATTGGGTGTCAACTAGTGTTCAAAATTGGGTGTCAACACGCCCCCATCTGTCTTGATGGTAGGGTAAGGACCCGCCCGGACAAAATAATCGGCCCGTCGTATGGATTCCGAGAGGGTCCAGGACATCGCCCCTACCCACCATTGCTGAAAATGGCAGATTTTGTAGCTTGGCCGGCTGCTGCAGACTTGCCCATCTTTCATTTTTTTTTAAGCTCCATGGATTGGTGTCTTTCCCGGAAAGCCACAAGGGGGCTGCTGGAAGAGAACTCCGAACTTTTTTTTTTTGAAATAAACAGGACCTGTTTGGGGCCTGTTCGGTTTTGCCACAAAGGAAGCTGTTTGAGTGGATTTAAGTGGGCCGAAATAAACCTGCACAAAGGGCTGATTTGCAGTCGGTTCTAGGACCTGAACATGGACTGAGCAAGGGTCAATCTGAAGCCTGTTCTGGAGGGCTGATTGGGGTCTGAACATGGGCTGAACAAGGGCAGCTTTGGACCTGTTTAAGGGGTCTGTTCAGGTGGCTTTGAGTGGACCGGTTTGGGTCTGCACAAGGGGAAATCCGAGGCCTGTTCTGGGGGACTGATTGGGCCTGCACAAGGGGGGATCCGAGGCCTGTTCTGGGGGACTGATTGGGCCTGCACAAGGGGCCGGACAGGGTCTGTCCAGGGCATTCGGTTGGTGCAGAATCTGTTTTTTTAAGGCCCTGCAGGGGACTGCTATGGTGGGCTTTATTGGATCGAAATTGGCCTGAATTAGGGGCCAGACAGGGTCTATTTTGGACCTGCACACTAGCTGTCTTGGTAAGCCGCAGAGGGGGCTGAAAGGGTCTGTATAAAGACCCGAAGATGGACCAGCATGGGGCTGGGTATGGGCCGAGCAGAGGGTCTGGATAGGCCTGCTTCTTGATGGCTGTAAGTGGGCCGAAATAGGTTCTTTCTGGAGGGATAGAAAGGGGCGAGAGCAACAGCCAGAATTGAGAAAAGAACAAGCCCTTAAAGGGCTACATGGCTAAGGTATACCGCTCTCCCCTACCTGATATTCTCTTCTCCTTCTCCTTGGCCTCAGGCAGCAGGTGCAGGGGCGCAGTTGCTTGGCAGCAGGATGCAGGCGGCAGTTTGGCAGCCTCCCGGCATCTGAAGCCCACCCCCTTTTTGCTGACGTGCCCCCCTCCTCTTATAGGGGCTGGGGGGCAGATGAAAAGGCAGGCCAGGTGGTGTACGTACATGGCTGTTGGCCTCCCCCTTGGGAGTTACTCCATTTATTCCAATTTATTGACCTGCTGTCCCTTGGCCTTCCCCCAGCCTTCAACTGCCCAATAGGCTGAGGTGGCATGTACACAGGCCTCTTGGCCTCCCTTGGGAGGTTACTCCATTGAATGGACTTGATTGGCCTGCTGTCCCTTGACCTTCCCCTAGCCTTGACCTGACCAATGGGCTGAGGTGGCAGGGCTGGTGCGCACAGGGGTGCTGATGTGGCAGGTGTTGAGGTGGCAGGTGCTGTTCGCACCAGGCCACAGGTGGGCCTTGATTGGTGGGCCACGGTCTGGCCACAAGTGGGCCTGTTTCGGGCCAGCAGGAGGCTGCGGCCCAGTCCTGCTGCGAGCTGATGCACAAGGCTTCTACATGGGCTAAATTTTTTGGTTATGGGCTGGCCAGGCAGGGCTGAAAATGGGCTGCCAATTGAGCCCAAAAATTGGCTGAATTGTGGGCCCTTCGGCCTGCTCTTACTGGCCCATTCATTCCTCCCTTTTTTTTTGAAAAAAATGTACGCCAACACCTACATACCTATTATGGAATACAGATATAAAGATAAACTAAAAATAACAAAATTTTAAATTTTAAAATCCAATAAGATGATCTAAAACCAATATAATCAACTAAGTTTCAAATCTGAAAAAATGCAAAAAAATCAGATCATACCAAATCTGAAAATTACAATCTAGGACCATGATTTGCAAAATCGGTCAATTCAGGATTGACCGATTCTCGAATCGGATTGGCACCCATCCGAACTATCGATCCGGACCAAACTTCCAACCAGATTGCTTGAAATCAGCAAGATTGGTCCCGAATCGACCAATCCTACTATATCAAACCGGGACTCCAGAATCCGGAAATGTCCGGAATCAGATCGATTTGGGACCCAATTCAAGACGGATTTCAGATCGATCTCCCCCACCCCCCTAGGGCTCCCCTGGGTCCCCTCCAGCGATCACCCCGCGATCCCCCCTCAACTGGTAATTTTCCATCCCCCTCCCCAATCCCCCCTTTTTCCCCTTCCCCACCCCTTAGGGGCTCCCCCAAAGGCATAGGTCACCCCCCGTCACCCCCGAAGGGGTGTCTGTCAAATGCACCCCTTAGGAGTGACCTACGGTCAAAGAGTGCCTCTGTTCAGGCACCCCTTTGGGGGTGTTTTTCTCACCCCTGAAGGCAAGCACCCCTTCAAGGGTGACCGCCTCTTTGGGAGTGTTTTTCTCACGCTCGAAGGGGGTGATCTATATGAACATAAAAAATTTTAAAGTATTTAATATAATTTTTAAATTATTTCATGTGAATGTAAATAAAATGTCGAACAAGGAGCATGGTGTTACTAAGCAGAAAGACATTGGTTGACAACATGGATATATGTTGGATATGACAAAGAAGATGATAAGATACAAATGGGGCCAAAAGGATATGAATGGAGGTGTGTGCCATCTCAAACAACATATAACCGGTCTTAGTGGGAATGTGAAGAAGTGTGATAAAATCCTGGCTAAGTTGAAAGAGGAGATGGGAAGTTATCTTACTGGAAGAGCAGATCAAAAAGATATTAGAATTGAGCACGTTGGACTAGTTATGAGTTGCTCAGATGGAGAGACACAGATCTCATGTCTTCAAGGGTTAAGAAGGGAAAGTCTTCTGCTCATATGCAGGTTGATTCATCATCTTCAAATGATGAAGATGAGACAAAAATAAGAAGAGCCATGCATGCTAGTAGGGTTCATGTAAGAGAAGATGAGGAACGAATACGAGAAGTAGGAGGTTCAGGTGCTAGTGTCTGACGATTAAATGTGGAAGGCATTTGGCCTACACATGTGCTAAGACAAAATAGTGAGTTCTGTCGGTCAGAGTCACTTAGGCCAATAGACACTATCTTGTATAGGCAGAGTGACAGGGGATAGAGGGACATCAAGCAAACCTTAAAGGGAGTGAAGGCTAGTACAAGGACCACAAAGAAAACAGTCAAGCATATCAACAAGTGGTTTCTCCGTGCAGGTATATGAATGTATAATTTTTTTAAACTGATGAATCTTCTATGCTTTTAGAATAAACATCAATAATGGTGTGATAATCTTCCTTCATGCAGGTCTCCTAGCGCATGCAACTACTAGTCCATATTTCCAAACAACGGCAGATACCATTGCTGAGGTTGGACCTGGGTTCAAAGTCCTCATATCGAAATATATTTACGACAATGGGTTGGATGTAGAGGTCGATGAGCTGACTTCGTGGATAAATGAATTCAAGCCCATTTGGAAGGAAAGGAGTTGCACTATCATATGTGATGGTTGAACGGGAATCACAAAGAAGCCCCTTATTAACTTCCTTGTGTACTGGTCTGAAGGTACCATCTTCTTGGAGTCCATTGATGCATCAGGCTAGGTGAAGAATGCAGATTATTTGATTGGTTTAATAAACAGTGTTGTAGAGGAGACTAGTGAAGAGAATATTGTGCAATTTGTCACTGATAATGAACCTTCATACAAGGTTGCAAGAAAGAACTTGATGGAGGCAATGCCTCATTTGTTTTGGGTGCCATGTGTGCACACTCAATTGACCTGATGTTGGAAGACATTGGGAAGAAGGCAAGTATGAGGTCCTTAGTAACAGACGGTTGTGATTTGATTCATCTCGGTCCGACCAGATTTGTTACATAATTTATTACATTGGAGAGCCTCTACAAGTACAGAAATGATTTGAAGAGGTTCATAATCTCTACTGCTTACATGGATATGGCGCAAGCCACAGTTAACCATAATGAGATTTTATTAAAAATGACGACCCTTATTGAGAACAACACGTGGTGGAAAAATGTGCAACACTACCTATCAGTCATAAAGCCTTTGGTACAAGTGTTGAAATTGGTTGACTCCAATGACAGAAACCAAATGGGATATTTGTATGATGCCATGGATAAGGCCAAGATGAAGATTAAAGAGAAGCATTCGAAGGGTTATAAAAAATGGTGGAATATTATAGACAACAGATAGGATAGGACACTTCATCGTGATATTCATGCTATAGGTAATGAACTTAATTCTTTAATAGCTTGTTAATTTTTTGGTTGCAGTAATATTTATGTCTTAATGGTTGGATTGGATTGATATGGATTGATATGTTTTGTGACCGGATGTTTCCTCAACCCAAAGATCCAATAAGGTCCCAAGTATACAATGATGCTGAGGTCTTGTCAAATACATTGTCAATGATTAAATGCCTAGCAAAGATTGTGCAAGATAGAATGGAGGCTAAGATTGAAGTATACTCGTTACTTATTTAATATTTATTGATTATTGATTATGAGCACTAAACTTAACTATATTTCACATTGTATTTCAGATGACATCATACAAGCATAAAATTAGAGTGTATTAGGATCCAAATCTTATATATTCTCATAACAAAGTTTCTCTTGGTATGATATCACACATATCATATATGTATAAACATTTTTAATTAGAAGTTTACCACTCTTGCTAATTCGGTGATGTTATTTTTTTATAATTGATTGATGGATTCAAATGAATAATAAGAGTGGATGGAATTTGTTAGCTATCATTGTTGTTAGGGTACTGTGCCAAAGTACCAACGTCCTATCAATAGTGAAGAAGCAAGTCAGTCTCTTGCTGATGATGGAGAGTATGCCTCCCAACGGAGGGGGTGGAGAGAACTAGGGCCAAGCCCCATGTGGAACCAAAGGGCACCAATTTTTCAAAAAGCTCCTGATGTTTTTTTACATTCATGTATGACCTAATAAAGAGGAGAAAAATTACAAAAAGGAGACAAGTAACAACCTATTTACAAGCATATCATTTAAGGACTGAAATGTAAAGAAATGATTAAAAGAAACTTTAAAGTATTTACAAACAGGTCCTTGGAAGGGCAAAATGCAAAATAAACCCAAAACCAAAGAAACCATATCTCCGTCATTCTCCCCTACCAAGAGAAAACTCATCATTGAGTTTTGAACACCACATTAGAAACTCCATGCTTATTTATCCACCATGTGCCAAAGTCGGCAGAAGCATTCCAAGAGTCGGCTCCATAATTGTCAAGGCGACAAGGCGTCCAAGTCATTGAAAGGTGTCAATTCCGCTTAGACGACAAAACGGCCGCTTAGGCGTCACCTAAGCAGTCAAGGCGGTAACATTGGATATTTATATATACATATACATATACATATACACAATTATATGTATAATTAAATGTTAGTATTATATGTATTAATACATACATACAAATATATATTCATAAATATAATTATATTTGTATGTTATAATGGAATCTATATGTTTATGTTCATACATTTAAATGTGATTTTATTTATATAATTATGTATGCCTACGTATATATTTATTTTGAGAAATAATTAATCTTGATAACTTGACGTGTGTGAGAGAGAGAGACAGAGAAGAGAATTAAAATAGATTTCTACAAATTTTAAATATATAACATATATTTATAATTATGAATCTTATATATATGTGATAGTATAAGTGATAATAAAATATTGTTATAATATTATTAAACGAGAGGCACAAAGTAGTCGCGAATCGACCTGCGCAACCAAGTCGCGGCAGTCAAGGGTGCAGCGCCTTGACAACTATGGTCGACTCCTAAGAAAGAATTGATCTCGGGCTCTAATATCAAATGGATGCAGGACAACACGATGGAATCAGGCTAAATGCTACAAAAACAGCGTTAAAATGCTCAAATCGACTGAAATTGAACCGAAATGAAAGGGACCAGACTTAAACCGGTCTAAAAGTTGTTGAACCAGCTTTAAACAGGTCTAAGAGGTCCAAACCCGCCTAAACCGACCTAGAGAGCCTTAAACCAACTTGAGCCAGCTGAGAACCGGTCAGACCGACTACTGGCTAGACTAGCAACACTTAAACCACATCGGGGTTCATGGCACCTCCTGATTTGTCCCGTTGAAGAGGGGGTCGTGGCTGCCAACAGCAATGCCTCAATGGTGTGAGGGAGCTTGAGGCTCGGGCAGTGCTTGTGGACCTAGAAACATGGTGACGCCGCGTTGCTAATAAGGACTGGCCTAGGCACAATACAACAAAGGGGCGGCATCTTCATGGTACTGTAGCCGTGTTGGGGGCATGAAGAAAGCTTATTCATCCCGTATTGTACCATCATGAAAAGAGGAAATAGGGGGGTGAGCAGAAGTAGAAGAGAGATGCAGAGGAGAAGACAATGCGGCTGCCGGAGGTGTTTGCGGATTGATGCAAGACAAACCGGACTAAACAGACTAAAAAAACGACTTAAGCAACCTAAAACGAACCTAAAATGAAGTGGACCGGACTCAAACCGGTTGAAATGGACCCGAACCGGGCCTGAATCGAGTTAAGCCACCCTAAACCGGGCTGAACCGGCCGGTTCGGGCACTGAACCGGGTCGAACCGGCCTAAACTGGGCCTGAACCGGTTGAACCGGTCTGCCGACTGGTCTGGGCCGTGGACTTGCCCGCGCGGGCCGCGTGCGCTCGCTCGGGCGCGGAACGGGGGGTCGTGGCGAGTGGACGTCCGTTGTGGGGTGGTCGCGTGGGCTGTCGACACAGCGACCGCGTGGCGGCATCACCCGCGAGAGTGAGGAGGTGGGCGGCCGAGTCCCGACAAAGCCGACGGAGCTCTCTCTCTCTCTCGCGTCATCGTCTTCGGTGGGTGCGCGCGGAGCTCTCGTCCAGTCGGTCGTCACGCGCAGGTGGCGGAGCAGGGGGCAGCGGCCGCGGCATTGTTCGGCCACCTCCGAGCGGAGATGGTGGAGCAGGGGGACAGGAAGCAGGCGCTGGCGAGTGCCGGCGATGGCGATCGCCCATTCCGTGCATGGCGCACGGAATCATCGCGGTGCCGACGCTGTCGTCGCCTTCGACCTTCCGCCTTCTGTCTCCTTCTTCTTCTTCTTTGTCGTCGTCGTCCGACGGCCACAGCGTGCAGGCGGGACAAGGGCAGGCGGATGCGGACGCAAGGGGGGGCACAGATCCGGGGATCGCCGGATCTGCCCCTCCCGCAACCTCCTATTATTCTTCTTCCAACGTTGTCCTTCGTCCGCGAAGGGGAAGACAACCCACCGCCATCATCGTCGTCGATAGGGCAGGAAGCTGTCGGAGGTGGGAGACAAGGGTCGAGGCCGACGCAGCCTTGTCGAACCGGGAAGGGGAAATAGAGAGGAATGGCGCAGAGGCCGGAGGGTGAGGAGGAGAGGAACGGCCACCTACCGGAAGGTTGAGAAAGAAAGGGGATATCGCCATGGGGGGGAGGGGAAGAGGAAGGAGAAATGGGGCAAAGCCCCTACGCGGGACACCCAACCCGGAGGTTCCAAAAATTCTTCAATAGCACTGTTTTCATATGTACATCGATGATGCCATTATATAGAAGTGGCATATTAAAAAAAAGACTTTTTAAAGACTTTATTTACAAACTTATCCTCTTAAGGACCTAAATATAAAAGGACCAAATATTAACCCAAAATTTGTCCCCATCATTCTCTCCGATCAGGAAGAAACTCGACCTCGAGTTTCAAGTCGTTTTATTTACTTACGGTCGGAAACAAGCTCCCAAGAGTCGACTCGTGAGAACGAGTCGATCCGAGCTCTGATACCAAATTGATGTGGGACAAACCGGCTAAACCGGACTAAACAGACAAAAAAATGACTTAAGCAACCTAAAACGGACCCAAAATGAAGCGGACCGGACTCAAACCGGTTGAAATGGACCCTAACCGGGCCTGAATCGAGTTGAGCCACCCTAAACCGGTCTAAACCGGGCTGAACCGGCCGGTTCGGGCGCTGAACCGGGTCGAACTGGCCTAAACCGGGCCTAAACCGATTGAACCGATCTACCGACCGATCTGGGCCGTGGACTGGCCCGCACGGGCCACGTGCGCTTGCTCGCGCGCGGAACGGGGGGTCGTGGCGGGTGGACGTCTGCTATGGGGTGGTCGCGTGGCCAAGCGTGGGCCGTCGACACAGCAGCCATGTGGCGGCATCGCCCGCGAGAGTGAGGAGGTGGGCGGCCAAGTCCTAACAAAGCCGACGGAGCTCTCTCTCTCTCGCGTCGTCGTCTTCGACGGGTGCGCGCGGAGCTGTCGTTCGGTCGGTCGTCGCGCGCAGGTGGCAGAGCACGGGGCAGCGGCCGCAGCATTGTCCGGCCGCCTCCGAGCGGAGACGGTGGAGCAGGGGGGGAGGAAGCAGGCGCCGGCGATGGCGATCGCCCATTCCGTGCGCAGCGCACGGAATCCTCGCGGTGCCGACGCTGTCGTCACCTTCTACCTCCCGCCTTCCGTCTCCTTCTTCTCTGTCGTCGTCGTCGTCCGACGGCCACAGCGTGCAGGCGGGACAAGGGCAAGCGGACGCGGACGCGAGGGGGGGACACAGATCCGGGGATCGCCGGATCTGCCCCTCCCGCAACCTCCTATTCTTCTTCCAACGTCGTCCTTCGTCCGCGAAGGGGAAGACAGCCCACCGCCATCATTGTCGTCGATGGGGCAGGAAGCCGTCGGAGGTGGGAGACGGAGGTCGACGCCGGCACAGCCTTGTCGAACCAGGAAGAGGAAATAGAGAGGAACGGAGCGGAGGCCGGAGGGTGAGGAGGAGAGAAACGGCCACCTGCCGGAGGGTTGAGGAAGAAAGGGGATATCGCCATGGGGGGAGGGGAAGAGGAAGGAGAAACGGGGCAAAGCCCCTATGCGGGACACCCAACTCGGAGGTTCCAAAAATTCTTCAATAGCACTATTTTCATATGTACATCGATGATGCCATTATATAGAAGTGGCATATTAAAAAAAAGACTCTTTAAAGACTCTATTTACAAACTTATCCTCTTAAGGACTGTTGAAACCTCGCTTTTTCCGATCTCTTTTTTAAAAGATAAAAGAAATTTTTGTTGGGATTAGAATTTCTTTTGGAAATTCTTTTTCTTCTTTTGGGCTAGCATTGACTACTATGAAAATATGTAGTATACATAAAAGTATTAGCTAATTTGATGTGGTATTATTTTATAGGAACATCGATGGTTCCACAGATTTGCTAAGTGTCGCCATGGTTATCACCCACCACTTAGATGATCTAAACCACAACTTAATTTGTGAGGTTTTATGAGTTCTTTGAAAATAAAATTTGACCTCTCTCCACCGGACTTGCGATATTCCGGTGTTAATTACATCGAGCAAATGCTCGAACACCCTTGATTAACCGTCACAGCAACATATCGAACGAAAGTCATTCATCCACGTAAACACAAAGCTGGAAGACATATCCACATGGCCTCATGAGATGAAATTTGGTTGAACTTAATCAAACGTTTTGTTTGGGTTCATTGATCTTCTTCTTCTCCTTTTTTTGTTTAAGATTTGATTTGATTTGTTTATGTCTTTGGTCATTTGTTGACTTAGACAATTTTGAATTGATATCCTTTTTTATTTGTTTATTGGAATTGATTTCCTTTCTATTTTTTAGTGTGTTTGTTAGCATTTTTTGCTTGATTTAAGTGAATTTCTTATTATTATTAAGATTTGTTCTTAATAATATTGATCATTTTAATTTTTCATGGTTGATTTTAATTTAACATAACTTGTTTTTGTAGTCATTGGTTGACATTTTTATGCAATATTTAATGACATAATTTTGGTTGGATTATGTTAACATTTTATTAACATTTTGATCATTTATTTGATTTAGATTTTGTTATGCATACTTATGTATTTAAGTAGCATTATCCATTAGGTTTGATTTAATTTTTTATGGTTAAGTCGGATTCAAACTTAACATGTTTTGTAACCGTTTGTGGTCATGTTTTATGTATGATTTTATGACACGGATTTAATTTGACTGTGATGGCATTTTTGTTAATAAATAAGTATTATTTGATTTTTATTTAATTAAATTTGATTATTTGATCAAGATTTAAAATTATTTAAATGACTTATTTAATTTTTATCCACCTCTCAAAGTCCACGGGGATTAGATTTTATCTTTGAATGGTACATCGGGTCAACCGAACTTGAATTTAGTTCATGTCGATTTGAGTACATGGAAGTACAATAAATGAAGGGGCATTCGAGCCTTTGTTCCTCAATACATGTCAAAGTTTGTTCGGTTTGGCCAACACTTCGGCTTTATCGATCTGGGTTTTCTTTGTGAATTCCCATTTGGTTTAACCGGTATTTCGGCTTTTGCCGATTTGGGTTTCGGCCTTTTCGACATTTCGACTTTACCGAACCAGATTTTCTTCATATATCCAAGAATGATTGCATTTGATATGCGGCATTTCTGGAGCTTGTTCGGTTTTGCCGACATTTCGGCTTTAACCGATCTGGGTTCTGACTTTTCCGGCATTTCAGTTTTACCAAACCAGATCTTCTTCATATATCCAAGAATGGCTTGATTGCATTTGATATGCGGCATTTCTAGAGCATGTTCGGTTTTGCCGACATTTTGGCTTTACCGATCTGGGTTTCGGCTTTTCCGGCATTTCGGCTTACCGAACCATATTTTCTTCATATATCCAAGAATGACTTGATTGCATTTAATATGCGGCATTTCTGGAGCTTGTTCAATTTTGCCGGCATTTCGGCTTTATCGATCTGGGTTTCGGCTTTTCCGGCATTTCGGTTTACCAAACCAGATCTTCTTCATATATCCAAGAATGGCTTGATTGCATTTGATATGCGGCATTTCTGGAGCTTGTTCGGTTTTGCCGGCATTTCGACTTTACCGATCTGGGTTTCAGCTTTTTCGGCATTTCGGTTTTATCAAACCAGATTTTCTTCATATATCCAAGAATGGCTTGATTGCATTTGATATGCGGCATTTCTGGAACTTGTTCTGTTTTGCTGGCATTTTGGCTTTACCGATCTGGGTTTCGGCTTTTCCAGCATTTAGGTTTATCGAACTAGATCTTCTTCATATATCCAAGAATGACTTGATTGCATTTGATATGCGACATTTCTAGAACTTGTTTGGTTTTGCTGACGTTTCGGCTTTACCGATCTGGGTTCTCTTCTTGAATTCTCATTCGATTTGATCGGCATTTCAGCTTTACCGATTTGGGTTTTTATCTTGATTTCTCGTTTGGTTTGACCGACATTTCGGTGTTACCGACTTGGGTTTTCATCTTGATTTCCCGTTCGGTTTGACCAGCAATTCGGTTTTACCGATTTGGGTTTTTATCTTGATTTCCTGTTCGGTTTGACCGGCATTTCGGATTTACCGACTTGGGTTTTCTATTTGAATTCCCGTTCAGTTTGGCCGGCATTTCGGCTTAACCGATTTGGGTTTTCTATTTGAATTCCCATTCGGTTTGACCGGCATCTCGGCTTTACCGACTTTGATTTTCTATTTGAATTCCCATTCGGTTTGATCGGCATTTCGACTTTACCGACTTGGGTTTTCACCTTGATTTTCCGTTTGGTTTGACCGACATTTCGATTTTACCGATTTGGGTTTTCATCTTGATTTTCCGTTCGGTTTGACCGACATTTCAGTTTTACCGATTTGGGTTTTCACCTAGAATTCCCGTTCAGTTTGACCGGCATTTCGATTTTACCGATTTGGGTTTTCTATTTCTATCCAAAATAGCAAGCTATTTTTGGGCCCCTTTTAATGGAAAGGTAGCGCAAAACCACTTAATTTCGGCAACATTTCGAGTAGACCGAAGTTGGCTTGGCTTTTTCTGGAGAGGTAGCGCAAAACCAGCCCCTTTTTATGGAAAGGTAGAGCACAAAACCGAGATATTTCTTACCTTCTAGGAAGTGAGAACTCGAAGCTTCTCTCTCTTCTCAATTCTCTCTTTCTTACTAAATGCCAACCTCTTTCCAACACTCTCCCAACCCCTTGTACGTATGGCCAAAAGGAAGCTATTTATAGAAGTCTTGAAGGGGCATTCCAGTCATTTGGCAAGCCCCCACTAAGTCCATTTTCGCAATAGTGGGGTGGTGACCAGATTCGGGGTGAGATTACCCCATTTCTTCCTTCTTTATGCCTTCTGTTTGACCGGAGGTCAAACTGGGGGTAAGGTTACCCGTAGGTGACCAAATCTATGAAGTGGGGCCACTTCTTTGGACGTGGGGATCATCGGGAGGCCGGTTGATCGGGTCTCCCCTCTTCTTCCTTTTTCTTTTATTTTTTTAGGTCCTGTTTGACCAGGCTATCCCTGGTTTGACCAGAAGTGGAGGGTGGTTGCGCTCGCCCGCCCGCTGGCCAGCGTGGCAATTCCTTTTTTTTTAGCTTTCTCAGTCAACCGGAAGGACCCGGTTTGGTCAGGTCATGCGTAGCGCGCGCTCGCGCGGCCCACCGGCCCGTGCGGCGCGCAAAAAAAAAATTTAAGAAATCCCCCGATTTGACCAGGGGTTTGGCCACGCGCGCGGGCGCAGCAACGGCGGCCGCCGTCACGCGCGCTCGCGTGGCCGGTGGCTCACGCGGCCGGGCCCCCCTTTTTTTTTCTTTTTTTTTACTCCGATTGGGTGTTTTGTCGCCGTTGACCGGGATTTGACCAGGGCACTGTTCACCCGAGGTCGCGAACTCGCGGCTCTCCCTGATGTTTCTCTCGCGGTGACGGAACCGCACAGCGGCGGTTCTCGCGGTGGGCTTTCTCCTCCCGGCGGCGGTTCTTCCGGCGGCAGTGGTGGCTCGCAGCGGCGGCAACGTGCAGGGGCGGCGACGATGGTGGATTTGTTGATTCTTCCGTCCCTCTTCCTCTCTCTCCGCGATCTCTACTTGGCAACGGAGGAGGAGGGGGTGCGATAGTTTTCTTCATTCCTCGACGGGCTCGACGGTGGTGGAGGAGTGGTCCAATGGCTTGGATGGGGGTGACGATGTGTGTAAAGGCATCGGTTGTGGCCGTGTCGTAGGAGCAAAGTGTCGGCGACAGCCTTCGTCCACTCCCTCTTTCTTTTCTCGCGACGGAGGCACCGCGGTAGTGGCTTTCCTTTGGCCTACAACTATAAATAGGGCCGCAAGGATTTCTTTCTCCTCGCGGTGGCTCCCTCTTCGGCCGGTCTTTGCGGCGGCGGTTGCTTGGGCCGGTGACAACGACAACAGAGGTTTGTGAGGCAGCGGCAGTTTTGAACGGCAGCAGCAGCAAGGTTTTTTTTTTCTTTGCTTGGTCTGTCCTCTTCTAGCGACGAGGGCTTCCCTGCGGCTCTCCCTTGCGGAGACAACGGCAATAGGGAAGGTTTCCGACCAGTTCCCTTCCGACAAAACTTCTTCAATCAGTTTTTTTTTTTGTTCTAGGGAACGCTTTGTCCGCCTATTTTGGAGAGGGACCGGTCGATTTCAATAAGTCACCGATGGTTTAACCGGGTGGATTTGTCCCTTTCCAGATTCGTTTTTGACGCACGGATATCGGATTTGCCGATCGACACGTGCATGTGTTTGACCCGTTTTGGGGTTGAGATTTTTTTGTTCAACAAGGACCTAAATATAAAAGGACCAAATATTAACCCAAAATTTGTCCCCATCACGGATGGTCAGAAGAAGGAGGGCGCGGTGATAGAGGGTGACCACAGGGGCGACGGAAGATGCAGAGATATTGGAACTCTTCGGCAAACCCAGAGGGGCCAGATGCGAGAAAAAAAAGTCCTGGTAGGCCTAAGGGTTTCTGGATGGGAGAAGATGGTATCCGTGGACCCGATATGGCATATCCATAAGCATAATAGTTATGGATAAGGCCACATCTGGTGACTTATGGACCAGGTAAGCTTGTCTTCCCTGCCCTATCATGTTCGGTGGCTGCCGTTACCATTGTTGTAAACTGATCGTAGCACGGCTCTACCATAACCCCTACCCTGCTGCACCACCTTTCCTACCATGTGCAGAAGCAGCTACATTTGGTGCCACTTCCTTGATGCACTCATGGTGGCAGCTCCCCAACTCCGCATGCTCACAGGCTAGCACCTCTGCACACACATCCCATCTAATGCCAGCCCAACATCCCCCCACCGATGTTCGCTGGCTAGCACACTTAAGTCATTGTGTGCCCCTCCCCTTGGTGCTCTCATATGCAAATCACCAATGGCAGAATCCCCAAGTCCGCTGTGCGCACATGGGACCCCACAGCAGCAAGTGCCACTTCCATAGTGATCCACCTCCACCCCATACCAGCTACTGTCTTCCACCTCCAGCAAAGAAGAATCTTTTTTGTTGGGATTCCCTAGGTTATAGTGCAATCCGGTAGATGCACAATTTTTTGTCATTTTAATATTAAAAGCTATTCATATATGGTACAGTTGTTAGAACATATTGTACTTTCAGTTGGTAAGATTATCTAATGTTAAAAATGATGCTTGAAGATGCCATTTTAGGAATGAAAAAAAAATTGGAAGAGTATGGGAAAAATATCTGATAGGTATAACAATAGGTACAGGCTCTAAATTCTAATTTACTTAACTCAACTTTAGCCTTAATCCCAACTTAATTGAAGTCAGTCATAGATTCTCTTGCTGCACACACATCAATTTTGAGTTGTTTATTCAGAGATATTTAACTCATTTAAATTATATTCAATTACCCTCCTCCAGGTAAACTTGGGTCTATCCCATCCTTTTTCATTTTTTATTTTTTTGATATTTTCTACTTAACTCATTTAAATTATTCCTAAAGTCTACATTTGATATGTTCAAAACATCTTAATCTCCTTTTCTTTCAATTTGTCTACAATTGCCATTACTCCCACATTTTCTCTAATATATTCATTAGGCATTCTATCTAACCTAGTATAACCACACATCCACCTTAACATTTTTACTTTAACAACACTTATTTTAGAACTATAGGCTCTAATAAGTAAAATAAATTTAACAAAAATGCCTGTCAATGGCTGTTTCAGAGCATTCTACAGTTGAGATAAATCAATTACAAGATATAATTGTCAAAACAGAGGCTGCTACTTAAAATGTACTTCATTTATTTTTCTCTACCATCTCCAAGAAAATTAAAAACATTTGATGAACCTTATACTAGTGAAAAGCTCCACTTTGTCTTGAAACCAGGGAGGAATATCACGTACTATACGCACATCATTCTTCAGATAATCAATGAAGTGATCAACATCAAATATATCTTCAAGTTTCCTGTGATAATGAGCATGGAGTTAGAAGACAGTAAAAAAAGCTGACCTTACGTTTAATGTCCCAACCTTAAATAGCATCTGGGTATGTGAGGTTTGGGGTTTTCTATTTTCTTGCTTGCTTTCTTCTCTCTTTCTATTTAGTTATGTACTCTTTTCATTTATCTTAATATAAACTGTGGCTTCGACCACATTAAAAAAATGTACATGAAAAAAACAAAAAAAAACTGATCATGTAAATCTAATATAAAGTCATGGGTGGGAGAAAATCATATTATGTTCTTTTGTTCCGAAAGCAAGCGTAACATGCATTTGCAAAAGCTAAAAGTGTTCCTTGAAGCAGAATAAGGTGTGAATAATTACATTTCTACAAGGAAATCATGATTAAGGACTCCAGTTATAACATGTTTTCTAGGGCATCTTTACAGAGTCATTAAAGCAACAAATAAGCTCTAAATAAATAAACATATAATAACAAAACAATTAGTATAATGGTTTTTATGATAATTATGAGCCTAGCTGTTAAAGCCCGTAATCATGAACCATCTGAAAGTAAACAATGGAAAAGCCCATTTTCTAATTTTATGAGGAGTTATAGGCCTGTTGATCCTTCTAAATGCAGCTGATCATCAATAAAACCTACATTGCCCATGTAACAGCAGTCAAGAATGAAAAGAAACTTGAAAATAACCTCTTTTCTGGGATCAAATACACCCTGATGGCAGACGTGAAAGGTAAGGCACCGAGAAAATGTAGCCACCATGCAGTTAAGATATTTATCAAACCATGGCCGACATGGCTGAAGGGGTCGAAGAGCAAACAAGCTTGAAAAAGGATTACCACGAAAAGTGATCCAGCATGAAGTTTTTTTAGCACATGATGGGTAAGAAGTTGAGGTTCATTTAAGTGAGGATGGTAAAGTAAAAAAAAAGGATGCTACATTAACAACACCGATTTTAAACAGAGAATAGGTGTTTTGAAATAAAATGAAAATTTGATAAGGAAGTATAATCTAATTCATGATTATATGAAAAAAGGAAAAGTAGAGTTTCTCTTGACCAACCAAACATATATGGAAAGTAAGTACAAGCTTAATTACAACCCAAACCATAGTTTGTATAATCAGTCGATCAAGATCATGGAATCAGCCGATTCTTGGTTGGATGGGATCAGTCCCACCGATCCGATTTTCGGCCAGAGAACCAATCCAGAATAAGATCCTTGCGGAATTGGCCTAGAAAGGCCAAATCGGGACCGGAATCAACCAATTCAACCAATTCCAATATCATTATGGTGATGTCTTGCCGGAATCAGTGGAAGCCGCTGCCGCGCTGTGCCACGATGGCAGACTTCCCCCGTGTAACCGGGTCGATCGGGACCTGGTAACCCCATCTTCCTCTAAGGAGGAGGGGAGCTTTACGGCCCATTTTGGGGCTGATTTCAGCCCCAAAATTGCCTAGATCGGATCAGATTCCGATGTAGGCACATATTTTGAGTTTTTTACAGTTTTTAAAACTAATGAAGAACTGATCCAGATTATCCGGGATCGGGCCAATCCGATACAATCCAGATCAGATCAAGACCCACCAATCTAGGTCCCGATTCCAATTTCGCGATCCTTGACCTAAGAAAATCCACAAAGACCAAAGGATTTGAACGATTGGCCCAATCCTTGTACATAGCTCAACTAGATAAATGTCATTTCCCAGAGTCCAACAACTGTAACTTTCACCTGTAGGACAGTAACTATCAGCATAATACGGTGACTCAGGCAGGATCAAGATTGAGTAAGTGCATGGTCAAAGAAAACCAATTCCACATTATGCCCGATTAATGAGCAGTCTTAAGAAAGTAAAGGCCTAAATAATAGAACTTGCTTAGATAAAGTAAAGCGATGTTTAGCTTTAAACCCAAAAACATACATTTGTTTTCCTATTATCAGTGAAATTGTTAAACTCATTAGAGGCACCCTCGAGAAGAAAAAAACATGTTAGATGAGAAAAGCATCCGGCAATACAAACAACAAAAAAAGTTCAGCCTTAATGAAACTCACGTCTGATCTTTCCAAATTTGGTCTTGCTTTAGAACAGGAAGAATAAGAGTTGCATTCATTATTTTTGCTACAGCAACAGCATTACATATCTGCAAGAATAAACAAGCATTGAACTTTAACAAACCATCCTCTGAGATCATCCCTCATCTTGTCCATCATAGCAATATACATGTATAAATACATATTAGTATCTCATCAGCTTTAAATTTTCAACTTTAAAGTGCGGCAATCTTCTTCAATGTTTTCTTTGATTTGACTTTATTTAAGTTTGTTTGAGGAATTGAGTTTGCTTAAGGGGTTTTTTATTGATTTAAGTTCAATTTGGTTTGAATTTGTTGGTTAAAATTGGGTTGAATCTGATTTGAGAAGTTGAATTTCTGTTTGAAATTTGACTGATCGAAATTAGATGTGGTTTTGTTTTGTTTTAATCTGTAAGACCTACTATTTTTCAATTTTGATATGTTGATGATTTTTTTTAGTTTGATTTTTCAGATTTGGAATTTTTGTTATGATGTCTTAAAAATTTGAGTTTGGTTGTGGTTTGATTCAATTTGGTTTGATTGGAATTTGCTTAGTTAAAATTAATAAGTCTGGTTTTGGAGTTTAATTTGTTTTGATGTTTGACAGGTTATAGATTGTTTTTGGGTTTTAATGAACTGATTAAAGTCTTATTAGTTATTCATTAAAACCTATTATCTTCTGATTTGTTTTAATTTAAGTTTGGGATGCTCAGATTTCTTTAAAAAAACCCTCAGATTTAAGATCTGTTTGAATTTTGATTTGAGTTTCTTTTTGGTTTTAAATTCAATTTGATGCGAGTTAAATTTATTTGGTTACGATTGAGCAATTGGATTTTGCTTATGGGTTGTTTATTGGTTTAAATTCAATTTTGTTTGAATTGAATTTGTTTAATTAAAATCGCTTTTAACTTAGCTTGAAATCTGTTTTAGATTTGGGTTCGGTTTGAATAGATTGGTATATTCTACAAGAAATGGATTTTGTTTTGTAAACTTCAGATGTCAATTCATTTGATTTTCCCTTTTAAACCTGAAGTTTAGGATTTGTTTGGATTTAGAATTTGGTGAGGTTTAGTTTAAATTTGGTTAACTGATGGTCTTGTGGTTAGCTTATTATTTCAAATATGGTTATCTTAAATTTGGCCGAATTACAGAATGGTTTTTTTTGTTGTTGTTGTGGATTTGCATCTTTTATTTGAGGTTATAAATGAGATTTGAGCTTCTAATAGTTTCGGGTTTGCATTTTTTATTTGGAAATTTGAATTTTATTATGTCTTGGTATAGGATCTGTTGGATTGAATTTCAGATTTGATTTTGTTATTTCAATTGTGGACCTTTGAATTTCAATTTTAATTACTTTGAGACTGTCTTAGATTCCCCAAACTGGTCGAGCATATTTGGACATTGATCCTTGTGGACTTCATTTTTCCAGGACTTCATTTTGGCTGTCCAACTCTGAGCTTCTTTACTTGGCTTTTTTAATTTAATAGCTTCGTGGGCTAAATTTGATGGAACCATCCTCCAGACTTTATTTTATATCCAGTCTTTCTTTTCCAGATCAAAGGATCTGTACCCTTACATGCGGTCAGGAGAAAGAGCTGCTGACAGTTCATACTGATTTTTAAGGATTTTAATTATTTTTTTTGGTCAAAGGTATGTTAACAAAATTCTTCTCACTCCCGAATTTACTGAACCTTTTAAGATTTTATGTTCCCTCTTTTATTTTGCATTCCATCACGCTGGAGCGATTGATTCTCCACTTGACATCAACTGTGCACCGAACATGAAAGCTTCTCATTATTTTTGCTCAATCTGAGACATGATTTTCACAATTTGAATGACTTGAAATCAAGTCCATTGAATCCTTGATGGACATGGAATTTACCTTAACTGATTTGGGATAGACAATACCCAACTTTTAGGTATGTGGGCATGTTCCCAACTGATTTAAGATTGAGCACACCCGGCTTTTGATAAGCATGTGAAAACTCATCTTGTTGTTGAAGAACCTCATTAGCTCATAGTTCGGCATATCGGCATGTTGATCATGCACAGTCTTCCCATGGCATAATGGGTAATTGACTTCCTGTAGGGGCATGGTAAGACATTGGGGTCTTTTAATAGATTTTTATGTCTTCCTTAAAGGGTTAAGGGATGTGCTTAAAGCTGGCCCATTGGTTTCTCATATTTTGATTCATTTTAAGTTAACCTGAGACCATGGGACGGACTTGAAGTTGGCCCAACGTTCTCCTTGGTTTGTGGATTTAAATTAATATATCTTTATTTAATTTATGTTTGTTGTTTGTTTTATTTCTTTAATTTGTTAATTGAGAGTCAATAGATGTGCTTAAAGCTGGCCTTTTGGTTATCCATTATTTTAGAATTCTTTTAAATTATGCTGAGATTATGGGGTAGGCTTGAAGCCGGTCCGATGCTTGCCTCGGTTTTTATTTTATTTTTGTTATTAGCCATTAGGCCTCTTTGAACTTTGGCCTATCTAGCCTGTTAACGGGTCGCCCCCTCTGGGCTTCCTTGCCGGCTAGTTGAGTTGACCGGAGCTCCCTTCTCCTTTTTCTTAACTTTTCCAAGTTGGTGGGCCCCACCAACTTAACCCGTGGGTTCAACCTGACTGAGGTTACTCATCGCGGCGAGGGCCGCAGCGTGACGAGGCTTCTTTGGGCAATGTTGCCTGCCGCGGGGGCGTACAACGTCGGTGATGGCACAAGAGGACTTTGACGGCCTCACCGAGAGACAACTGACCCCGACGTCCTCAGGAGAGAGTAATAGGAGACACCGATGGCGGCAATAGAGCTTGCGGAAGGCTTTGACGACGAAGGTTGTGGGTCCCCACTGCTACGACGGAGGCGCAAAGAAATGAAGCGAGCAGCCCCAGGTGACCTCGGCGATGGCGATGAAGGAGGAACGGGCTTCAACGTCGTGACCGGGAGGAGGAGAAGTGCTCGCCAGTGTTGTGGGAAGGAGAGGGTGCCGATAGCCCGACTGGAAGAGAAAGCAAGGCTCGTCAGCGCACCAAAAGGAAGAACAAGGCTCGCTGGCACTGCGGTAAGGAGAAACCGGGGAAGACATCGAGGGAAGAAGACGGAAGGCCCGACGGCGCTGCGGTAATCTCCCCGACTACCTCCCTTCTCAATCTTGCTTTCTCCTTTTCTCCCCTTCCTTCTCTTCCTTCCTTTTCTCTTCCAACCCCCGCGGACCTATTAGCGTCCCAATTTTATAGGCCAAGGTCTTTCCATCGAGAGCTTGTCCACTTCCAAGTGGGACTCGGACACTTCCGCGATACTCGAGATCAAGCCCGAGTAGGATCGCGACTATTTAGGAGTTGGGGAAGGTCTCCATTGTAGCTTACCGTTGCGGGGAGTCCGATTGGAAGCTTTGCTTTGGTGGATGGCAACCCACACAACACTATGGGGCATGTTTAAGTAGGCCACAAGGCCTTTTCTTTATCCGGAAGGACTCTCAATCCTCGTTGGATCATGCCCTTGCTAATTTTCTGACTCGTTGGGATTTTTACCATCTTCTGCCGATCCCTCTTGCCTACTTTAAAGCTTTTGGAGGATTCTGGTGACCTTTTCTTGATCGCAGGACACCCCAAAGGCCTCCTTTGACTTGTCAATGCGCAGAAGACTTGTCAGACATTCTTGATATGCTTCTTTTATGTTTTCTTTTGGGCTGCTTATCTTGTAGGAGATATGACTGTCGGCTGCTCCAATTGGGCCACATCCTTGAGATGACTAAGATAGAATCATATTCCCCATAAATAACAAGAGGATAATTATGTTTCATCCTGCTGACCTGACAGTATAGGGATTGGGATGACAGTACATGAGCCAGGATTGGTATCCTAATGGGCCTACTTGGCGCCTAGATTAAAGCCCTTCAACAAGAAGTTTATCGAGTCGATGAAATTGACCTTGAAGTCGGTCTAGCTTAATACAAGCCCAAAAGAATATAATTGGATGAAAATGGACTGTATAATAACGGGCTAGGTAAATGGGCATTGACGATTGAATTGGGCTCGTTTGATAGGTTAAAAATGACGATTTGAATTGGATTTAACTTGAGCCCAATTAAACCAATTAAAATTTTTTAGTGTCAACAGATTCCTATATCCCTTGTTGACAAACTTTGCTCTAAATGTTTTCCTCAAGTCTGTTGTTGAGTTTCTGCCTACAATTTAGAGGCATAAAGCTTTTGCAGAAACGAAGCTGGAGATAAGGCACATGAATTTACACATTATTGCTAGTTTTGGCTGTATTTTATTTTATGTCAACTATTCTTTATCTAACGTGACCACATCACTTAAATATTGTCTTGTCAAAAGCAATTGAGGCATCCACCTTGGTGTTTAGATGAGGGTTCCCCTCCCTGCTTGAGTTCCTTTTGGCAGTGGTCTCAGATCCTTTGAGTCAATACCCCGTTAACCCATCATTAGTGCTAATATAGCATTTGTGATAATTTTTATATTGTTATTTTTATTGAATTTAGGCTGATATATTGACGAAATTAATATTTTTTTGTGTTCTATGCCTTATTCATTGTAGTGTTTGTGTAATTATACTATTTATAATATAAAAACTTTCATGGGAGGGTTTTTGGAACAAAGTGATGGCTCTATTCCCGACTAATGCAAACAATTCTAACTATTGAATTATCAAGATATTACCTTTCTGATACACAATATGTTTACTTGAAGACTCAGTCGTTATTTTCCACATGGTGCAGAGATGCTCATTATGTCTCTGTCCATTCTGATTGTTCCTAATTTTGGTGGATTTGCACTCGAGTATCTTTTTCTAGGAATATTCTTGTGCTGCTGGTTGATTTTTTATGACCTTCCTCTCTCTCTATATATATGTATTTATACATGTATATTGCTACGATGGACGAGATGAGGGATGATCTCAGAGGATGGTTTGTTAAAGTTCAATGCTTGTTTATTCTTGCAGATATGTAATGTTGTTGCTGTAGCAAAAATAATGAATGCAACTCTTATTCTTCCTATTCTAAAGCAAGAACAAATCTGGAAAGATCAGATGCGAGGTTCATTAAGGCTGAACTTTTTGAGGTTTGTATTGCCGGATGCTTTTCTCATCTAACACATTTTTTTCTTATTGAGGGTGCCTCTAACGAGTTTAACAATTTCACTGATAATAGGAAAACAAATGTATGTTTTTGGGTTTAAAGCTAAACATCGCTTTACCTTATCAAAGCAAGTTCTATTATTTAGGCTTTTACTTTTTTAAGACTGCTCATTAATCGGGCATAATGTGGAATTGGTTTTCTTTGACCACGCACTTACCCAATCTTGATCCCGCTCGAGTCACCGTATTATGCTGATAGTTACTGTCCTACAGATGAAAGTTACAGCTGTTGGACTCTGGGAAATGACATTTATCTAGTTGAGCTATGTACTAGGATTGGGCCAATCCATCAAATCCTTTGGTCTTTGTGGATTTGCTTGAGTCAAGGATCGCGAAATTGGAATCGAGACCTAGATTGGTGGGTCTTGATCTGATTTGGATTGGATCGATCCCGGCTAATCTGGATCAGTTCTTCATAAGTTTTAAAAACTGTAAAAAACCCAAAATATGTGCCTACATCGGAATCTGATCCGATCTAGGCAATTTTGGGGCTGAAATCAGCCCCAAAATGGGCCGTAAAGCTCCCCTCCTCCTCAGAGGAAGATGGGTTTACCAAGTCCCGATCGACCCGATAACACGGGGGAAGTCTGCCATCGTGGCACAGCGCGGCAGCGGCTTCCACCGATTCCGGCAAGACATCACCATAATGATATTGGAATTGGTTGAATTGACCGATTCCGGTCCCGATTTGGCCATTCCAGGCCAATTCCACAAGGATCTTATGCTGGATTGGTTCTCTGGCTGAAAATCGGATCCGCAGGACTGATCCCATCCAACCAAGAATCGGCTGATTCCATGATCTTGATCGACTGATTATGCAAACTATGGTTTAGATTGTAATTAAGCTTGTACTTGCTTTCCATATATGTTTGGTTGGTCAAGAGAAACTCTACTTTTCCTTTCTTTATATAATCATGGATTAGATTATACTTCCTTATCAAATTTTAATTTTTTTTCAAAAAGCCTATTCTCTGTTTAAAATGAGTGTTGTTAATGTAGTGTTGGCGTACAATTTTTTCAAACAAAAAAAAGAAAAGAAGAAGAGAAAGAAGTAAAGCAGGCGGCCTGGCCCAGGAGCTGGCCCAATTGCCCATGAGATTAGCCACATTTGGGCCCAATAAAACACCCTAGCAGGGGCCGGATCTATCCAGCCCACAATTGGCACAAATCAGGCCATGTTCAGGCCATGTGCGCAGCCCACAGGAGGGCCTGGGCTTCTCCTCAGTCCGCTGGCCCAGAAAACAGGCCCAATTGGGCCAGGCCCACTTCAGCAGCCAGGCCAATCAAAGCCCAGCCGCACCCACTTGCCACCTCAGCTCCTTGGTGCGCACCCAGCTGCCAGCACAGCCCCCCAACAGTCACTTGAAGGAGAGGGAAAGCCAATCGACAGCCACTCAATCAATGTGATTAAGTGGAGTAACTCCCATGGGGGAGGCCAAGGGTCACCTGCGTACAGCACCTCCTGACTGTTCATCTGCCCTCTTCACTCTCTATAAAAGGAGGAGGGGTGCGCACATCAAAGGGGAGAAGCTGGAGACGCCGCCAGGCTGCTGGACTGCACCCTGCCCCTTGCTGCTTTGCGCCCTGCTCCTGCTGCTGCAACCTGCTGCCGCCAGAAGAAGGAAGGAGAAGAAGAAGGGAAGAAAAGGGTAAGGAGGACTGATTGATGCGCCCATGTAGCCCCTTCAAGGGGCCTTCTTTTCTGCTTATTCCAGTCCCATCTCCTGCCCCTCGTATGCCTGTAGAGGTCAGCCTGTACAGCCTGTGTTCGGACCTAGATCAGACCCCTAAAAGCTCCCTTGCGCAGGTCTGTTTCAGCCCATGGCCGACCCACTCTCAGGCCCATATACAGCCCCTTTAACAGGCCTATCCGCAGGCCCATTTGACCCAGCCGAACACCCTCCCACAGCAGGGAAAACTCCCTATGATCGGTCCATAATCTGACCTCTGTTCAGACCTATAGCCGGCCCATAACCCAACCCATGTTCAGGCCCATAACAGGCCCATTGCTAGCCCATATACAGCCCCCTGCCAGGCCTCAAAAAAAATCAGATTCCGGTACCAGCCAGATGCCCCTTTGCAGGCCCGGTCCAGCCCATTTCAGTCCAAGGTGGGCCTTTCTCTTGGGTCTGCTTGAATGCCCCTTAGCAGGACCCAGTTCGGTCTCCATTGCAGACCCAAGAACAGGTCTTGTTCGGTCACTCAATCAGACCCAATCTGGCCCTATTCCGATCCAAGAAGAATCCCCTTGAAATGCCCTACATGCAGGTCAATTTCGGCCCAAAAAAAACAGAACCCTGGCTGAGCTTCATTTCATGCCAACCTCGGCCCAATCAGGCCCACTTGCAGGACCTGCTCAAGCCCTCTTTCGGCCTGCTGTTCTAAACCCCTCCGCAGCCCATCCAGCAGACCCCAGGCTGGCCCATGATCGGCCCATTTTTCTGGTTCTTACCTAGGCCTTGAACAGCCCCAGACTCAGCCCAAGTCTGACAGTCTTCGCGTGGCTAACCTCCAGCCCCCTTGTGGCTTACCTAAACAGACCCAAGACAGGTCACCAGACAGCCCATGTCTAGCCCCCCCTGCTTGGCCTCGATCCAGGCACCCCAAACAGACCCCAATCCAGGCCTCCAAAAGGATCCTTTTTTCAGCTCCCTTGCAGCAGAAAAAAAGGAAGCAGAAGAAGAAGTGGCAGCAGCCCCCCTAGCGGCATGTTCCGGCAAAGTGAGGAATGAACCTCAACGGCCCTTTCACGGGCCCGGTTCTCCCTTCAACACATCAAAGGAGGAGAGAGCCTCAACGGCCCTTTCACGGGTCCGGCTTTCCCTCCTAGAAGCTGTCTTCCCAAATTCAAGCAAGAATTGAAGCCCGGCTTTGAACGCCGAAGGAATGGACCGGCCCGAAGTGGCCTTCATAAAATCAACAAATAAAAAATCAGAAATGCGAAAGCTACATTAAATTAAGGACTTCACCCCTAGCGGGGGAACTCCACCTTGGGCGGAGGCGCGGGCATGCATCCCGTAGCTTACGACCCGGACGTCGGCGCGGGCACGCTCCCGTAGCCGATGATCCTTCCCCAATTTTGGCTAAGTCATTGACTAGCCTTATTGGATGGGTAAACTTCACCAAATTAGAAACTTGTCGGTATGTCGTTGTAATGCCGAAATTTTTCTAAGGTGGTGAAGAACCTAAATTGGGGGAAGGGTCACCACTTATTGTACACCGATGTACTTCACCTCACCATTCAATGAAATGAAGATTCGATGGCATGTCGATGCATGAATGTGGGCACCGATTGGCAGCCCAATGTGCCCGATCAGATGCAAGCCGCCAAAACTAAGTAAACAAACTGTTTTCAAACAATCAAAAAAATAAATAAAGCAATGCAGGTTCTGAAATGGGATTTCACTGCCACATTTCCTAACCGCCAGCAGGTCTCGATCACAACCCTATTTCAAGCCCTGCCTAAGCCTATGGCTGCCCACCCAAAACCACCTGCGCAGACCTCAATCCAGGCCCATGAACAGCCCCCCTGTTCGGCCCACCTGCTGCCCCTTTTTCAGGCCCAATTTGAACCCATGCGCCAGGCACAAATCTAGCCCAAATCCAGCCTGCGAGCAGCCCCTTCTGTCTGGCCCATACCGGCCCATCTGCAGGCCTATGCTCATAGCCTAAAACCAGTCCCCTCGTGACCCGGTTTCAGCCCATCGGGGACATCCCAAACAGGCCCATATTCTGGCCCACTTGCAAGCCTATGTCCAGAGCCTAAAACCAGTCCCCTTGTGACCCGGTTTCAGCCCATCAAGGACATCTCAAACAGATCCCCGACCGGTCTATTCGAGGCCATCTGAACAGACCTCTTAAGCAGGTCCGAAGCTGCCCTTGCTCAGCCGACGTTCAGGTCCTAGGACCGGTTCCAAATCAGCCCTCTGTGCAGGCCCATTTCGGCCCACCATAATCCATTCACCCCAGCCCCTTTGTGGCTCGGTGAAATCCCAAATCAGTCCTTAAATAAAAATCAGATTTTGATTGAATTCAAAACAGATGAAACTCAGAAATCAGAAAGCATCAAAGTCATCTAAAAAATGACAAATAAAACAAACCCGAGCAAGCGGTTTGCATTTGATTGGACCCAAAAGGCCGCTGCCCTTTTGAGTTCTTTACTTTATTTTGTGGATGTGCATGTCTCCAAAAACAGGTTGCCACGACGGTTAATCAAAGGCGTTCGAGCCGTTGCTCGATGTAAGTTAACGCCGGATACTCGCACCATCCGGCGGAGAAGGGTCAAAAATGAAATTTTCAAAGAACCCGAACCTCGGTTCTAATATTTTTAAACTATCACCGGACTATCTAATATTTTAGGATATCACATATTTTCCTAGAAAGGTCCGGAGATGTCTTTCTTTCTAAAGAACAGACGCAGAAAAAAGAGGTTCACACATGTAGCATTCTTTTTTTTTACTTTACCATCCTCATTTAAATGAAACTCAACTTCTTACCCATCATGTGCTCAAAAAACTTCATGCTGGATCACTTTCGTGGTAATCCTTTTTCAAGCTTGTGTGCTCTTCGACCCCTTCAGCCATGTCGGCCATGGTTTGATAAATATCTTAACTTCATGGTGGCTACATTTTCTCGGTGCCTTACCTTTCACGTCTGCCATCAGGGTGTATTTGATCCCAGAAAAGAGGTTAGTTTTAAGTTTCTTTGCATTCTTGACTGCTGTTACATGGGCAATGTAGGATTTATTGATGATCAGCTGCATTTAGAAGGGTCAATAGGCCTTTAACTCCTCATAAAATTAGAAAATGGGCTTTTCCATTGTTTACTTTCAGATGGTTCATGATTACGGGCTTTAACAGCTGGGCTCATAATTATCATAAAAACCATTATACTAATTGTTTTGTTATTATATGGCTATTTATGTAATCAATTACATTTCTACATTTCTACAAGGAAATCATGATTAAATAGCAATATAATAACAAAAAAATTAGTATAATAGTTTTTATGATAATTATGAGCCCAGCTGTTATAGCCCGTAATCATGAACCATCTGAGAGCAAACAATGGAAAAGCCCATTTTCTAATTTTATGAGGACTTATAGGCCTGTTGACCCTTCTAAATGCAGCTGATCATCAATAAATCCTACATTGCCCATGTAACAGCAGTCAAGAATGCAAAGAAACTTGAAACTAACATCTTTCCTGGGATCAAATACACCCTGATGGCAGACGTGAAAGGTAAGGCACCGAGAAAATGTAGCCACCATGAAGTTAAGATATTTTATCAAACCATGGCCGACATGGCTGAATGGGTCGAAGAGCAAACAAGCTTGAAAAAGGATTACCACGAAAGTGATCCTGCATGAAGTTTTTTGAGCACATGATGGGTAAGAAGTTGAGTTTCATTTAAGCGAGGATGGTAAAGTAAAAAAAAAGAATGCTACATTAACAACACTCATTTTAAACAGAGAATAGGCTTTTTGAAATAAAATGAAAATTTGATAAGGAAGTATAATCTAATCCATGATTATATGAAGAAAGAAAAAGTAGAGTTTCTCTTGACCAACCAAACATATATGGAAAGCAAGTACAAGCTTAATTACAACCTAAACCATAGTTTGCATAATTAGTCGATCAAGATCATGGAATCAGCCGATTTTTGGTTGGATGGGATCAGTCCTGCGGATCCGATTTTCGGCCAGAGAACCAATCCAGCATAAGATCCTTGTGGAATTGGCCTGGAATGGCCAAATCGGGACCGGAATCAGTCAATTCAACCAATTCCAATATCATTATGGTGATGTCTTGCCGGAATCGGTGGAAGCCGCTGCCGCGCTGTGCCACGATGGCAGACTTCCCCCGTGTTATCGGGTCGATCGGGACTTGGTAAACCCATCTTCCTCTGAGGAGGAGGGGAGCTTTACGGCCCATTTTGGGGCTGATTTCAGCCCCAAAATTGCCTAGATCGGATCAGATTCCGATGTAGGCACATATTTTGGGTTTTTTACACTTTTTAAAACTTATGAAGAACTGATCCAGATTAGCCGGGATCGATCCAATCCAAATCAGATCAAGACCCACCAATCTAGGTCTCGATTCCAATTTCGCGATCCTTGACTCAAGCAAATCCACAAAGACCAAAGGATTTGATGGATTGGCCCAATCCTTGTACATAGCTCAACTAGATAAATGTCATTTCCCAGAGTCCAACAGCTGTAACTTTCATCTGTAGGACAGTAACTATCAGCATAATACGGTGACTCAGGCAGGATCAAGATTGGGTAAGTGCATGGTCAAAGAAAACCAATTCCACATTATGCCCGATTAATGAGCAGTCTTAAAAAAGTAAAAGCCTAAATAATAGAACTTGCTTTGATAAGGTAAAGCGATGTTTAGCTTTAAACCCAAAAACATACATTTGTTTTCCTATTATCAGTGAAATTGTTAAACTCGTTAGAGGCACCCTCAATAAGAAAAAAACGTGTTAGATGAGAAAAGCATCCGGCAATACAAACCTCAAAAAGTTCAGCCTTAATGAAACTCACATCTGATCTTTCCAGATTTGTTCTTGCTTTAGAATAGGAAGAATAAGAGTTGCATTCATTATTTTTGCTACAGCAACAACATTACATATCTGCAAGAATAAACAAGCATTGAACTTTAACAAACCATCCTCTGAGATCATCCCTCATCTCGTCCATCGTAGCAATATACATGTATAAATACATATATATAGAGAGAGAGGAAGGTCATAAAAAATCAACCAGCAGCACAAGAATATTCCTAGAAAAAGATACTCGAGTGCAAATCCACCAAAATTAGGAACAATCGAATGGACAGAGACATAATGAGCATCTCTCGCACCATGTGGAAAATAACGACTGAGTCTTCAAGTAAACATATTGTGTATCAGAAAGGTAATATCTTGATAATTCAATAGTTAGAATTGTTTGCATTAGTCGGGAATAGAGCCATCACTTTGTTCCAAAAACCCTCCCATGAAAGTTTTTATATTATAAATAGTATAATTACACAAACACTACAATGAATAAGGCATAGAACACAAAAAAATATTAATTTCGTCAATATATCAGCCTAAATTCAATAAAAATAACAATATAAAAATTATCACAAATGCTATATTAGCACTAATGATGGGTTAACGGGGTATTGACTCAAAGGATCTGAGACCACTGCCAAAAGGAACTCAAGCAGGGAGGGGAACCCTCATCTAAACACCAAGGTGGATGCCTCAATTGCTTTTGACAAGACAATATTTAAGTGATGTGGTCACGTTAGATAAAGAATAGTTGACATAAAATAAAATACAGCCAAAACTAGCAATAATGTGTAAATTCGTGTGCCTTATCTCCACTTCGTTTCGCAAAAGCTTTATGCCTCTAAATTGTAGGCGAAACTCAACAACGGACTTGAGGAAAACATTTAGAGCAAAGTTTGTCAACAAGGGATATAGGAATCATTGACACTAAAAAATTTTAATTGGTTTAATTGGGCTCAAGTTAAATCCAATTCAAATCGTCATTTTTAACCTATCAAACGAGCCCAATTCAATCGTCAATGCCCATTTACCTAGCCCGTTATTATACAGTCCATTTTCATCCAATTATATTCTTTTGGGCTTGTATTAAGCTAGACCGACTTCAAGGTCAATTTACTGACCTGATAAACTTACTGTTGAAGGGCTTTAATCTAGGCGCCAAGTAGGCCCATTAGGATACCAATCCTGGCTCATGTACTGTCATCCCAATCCCTATACTGCCAGGTCAGCAGGATGAAACATAATTATCCTCTTGTTATTTATGGGGAATATGATTCTATCTTAGTCATCTCAAGGATGTGGCCCAATTGGAGCAGCCGACAGTCATATCTCCTACAAGATAAGCAGCCCAAAAGAAAACATAAAAGAAGCATATCAAGAATGTCTGACAAGTCTTCTGCGCATTGACAAGTCAAAGGAGGCCTTTGGGGTGTCCTGCGATCAAGAAAAGGTCACCAGAATCCTCCAAAAGCTTTAAAGTAGGCAAGAGGGATCGGCAGAAGATGGTAAAAATCCTAACGAGTCAGAAAATTAGCAAGGGCATGATCCAACGAGGATTGAGAGTCCTTCCGGATAAAGAAAAGGCCTTGTGGCCTACTTAAACATGCCCCATAGTGTTGTGTGGGTTGCCATCCACCAAAGCAGGCTTCCAATCAGACTCCCCGCAACGGTAAGCTACAATGGAGACCTTCCCCAGCAACTCCTAAATAGTCGCGATCCTACTCGGGCTTGATCTCGAGTATCGCGGAAGTGTCCGAGTCCCACTTGGAAGTGGACAAGCTCTCGATGGAAAGACCTTGGCCTATAAAATTGGGACGCTAATAGGTCCGCGGGGGTTGGAAGAGAAAAGGAAGGAAGAGAAGGAAGGGGAGAAAAGGAGAAAGCAAGATTGAGAAGGGAGGTAGTCGGGGAGATTACCGCAGCGCCGTCGGGCCTTCCGTCTTCTTCCCTCGATGTCTTCCCCGGTTTCTCCTTACCGCAGTGCCAGCGAGCCTTGTTCTTCCTTTTGGTGCGCTGACGAGCCTTGCTTTCTCTTCCAGTCGGGCTATCGGCACCCTCTCCTTCCCACAACACTGGCGAGCACTTCTCCTCCTCCCGGTCACGACGTTGAAGCCCGTTCCTCCTTCATCGCCATCGCCAGAGGTCACTGGGGCTGCTCACTTCATTTGCTGCCTCCGTCGTAGCAGTGGGGACCCACAACCTTCGTCGTCAAAGCCTTCCGCAAGCTCTATTGCCGCCATCGGTGTCTCCTATTACTCTCTCCTGAGGACGTCGGGGTCAGTTGTCTCTCGGTGAGGCCGTCAAAGTCCTCTTGTGCCATCACCGACGTTGTACGCCCCCGCGGCAGGCAACATTGCCCAAAGAAGCCTCGTCACGCTGCGGCCCTCGCCGCGATGAGTAACCTCAGTCAGGTTGAACCCACGGGTTAAGTTGGTGGGGCCCACCAACTTGGAAAAGTTAAGAAAAAGGAGAAGGGAGCTCCGGTCAACTCAACTAGCCGGCAGGGAAGCCCAGAGGGGGCTCGACCCGTTAACAGGCTAGATGGGCCAAAGTTCAAAGAGGCCTAATGGCTAATAACAAAAATAAAATAAAAATCGAGGCAAGCATCGGACCGGCTTCAAGCCTACCCCATAATCTCAGCATAATTTAAAAGAATTCTAAAATAATGGATAACCAAAAGGCCAACTTTAAGCACATCTATTGACTCTCAATTAACAAATTAAAGAAATAAAACAAACAACAAACATAAATTAAATAAAGATATATTAATTTAAATCCACAAACCAAGGAGAACATTGGGCCAACTTCAAGTCCGTCCCATGGTCTCAGGTTAACTTAAAATGAATCAAAATATGAGAAACCAATGGGCCAGCTTTAAGCACATCCCTTAACCCTTTAAGGAAGACATAAAAATCTATTAAAAGACCCCAATGTCTTACCATGCCCCTACAGGAAGCCAATTACCCATTATGCCATGGGAAGACTATGCATGATCAACATGCCGATATGCCGAACTATGAGCTAATGAGGTTCTTCAACAACAAGATGAGTTTTCACATGCTTATCAAAAGTCGGGTGTGCTCAATCTTAAATCAGTTGGGAACATGCCCACATACCTATTAAAGGTTGGGTATTGTCTATCCCAAATCAGTTAAGGTAAATTCCATGTCCATCAAGGATTCAATGGACTTGATTTCAAGTCATTCAAATTGTGAAAATCATGTCTCAGATTGAGCAAAAATAATGAGAAGCTTTCATGTTCGGTGCACAGTTGATGTCAAGTGGAGAATCAATCGCTCCAGCGTGATGGAATGCAAAATAAAAGAGGGAACATAAAATCTTAAAAGGTTCAGTAAATTCGGGAGTGAGAAGAATTTTGTTAACATACCTTTGACCAAAAAACATAATTAAAATCCTTAAAAATCAGTATGAACTGTCAGCAGCTCTTTCTCCTGACCGCATGTAAGGGTACAGATCCTTTGATCTGGAAAAGAAAGACTGGATATAAAATAAAGTCTGGAGGATGGTTCCATCAAATTTAGCCCACGAAGCTATTAAATTAAAAAAGCCAAGTAAAGAAGCTCAGAGTTGGACAGCCAAATTGAAGTCTTGGAAAAATGAAGTCCACAAGGATCAATGTCCAAATATGCTCGACCAGTTTGGGGAATCTAAGACAGTCTCAAAGTAATTAAAATTGAAATTCAAAGGTCCACAATTGAAATAACAAAATCAAATCTGAAATTCAATCCAACAGATCCTATACCAAGACATAATAAAATTCAAATTTCCAAATAAAAAATGCAAACCCGAAACTATCAGAACCTCAAATCTCATTTATAACCTCAAATAAAAGATGCAAATCCACAACAACAACAAAAAAACCATTCTGTAATTCGGTCAAATTTAAGATAACCATATTTGAAATAATAAGCTAACCTTAAGACCATTAGTTAACCAAATTTAAACTAAACCTCACCAAATTCTAAATCCAAACAAATCCTACACTTCAGGTTTAAAAGGGAAAATCAAATGAATTGACATCTGAAGTTTACAAAACAAAATCCATTTCTTGTAGAATATACCAATCTATTCAAACCGAACCCAAATCTAAAACAGATTTCAAGCTAAGTTAAAATCAATTTTAATTAAACAAATTCAATTCAAACAAAATTGAATTTAAACCAATAAACAACCCATAAGCAAAATCCAATTGCTCAATCGTAACCAAATAAATTTAACTCGCATCAAATTGAATTTAAAACCAAAAAGAAACTCAAATCAAAATTCAAACAGATCTTAAATCTGAGGGTTTTTTTAAAGAAATCTGAGCATCCCAAACTTAAATTAAAACAAATCAGAAGATAATAGGTTTTAATGAATAACTAATAAGACTTTAATCAGTTCATTAAAACCCAAAAACAATCTATAACCTGTCAAACATCAAAACAAATTAAACTCCAAAACCAGACTTATTAATTTTAACTAAGCAAATTCCAATCAAACCAAATTGAATCAAACCACAACCAAACTCAAATTTTTAAGACATCATAACAAAAATTCCAAATCTGAAAAATCAAACTAAAAAAATCATCAACATATCAAAATTGAAAAATAGTAGGTCTAACAGATTAAAACAAAACAAAACCACATCTAATTTCGATCAGTCAAATTTCAAACAGAAATTCAACTTCTCAAATCAGATTCAACCCAATTTTAACCAACAAATTCAAACCAAATTGAACTTAAATCAATAAAAAAAACCCATAAGCAAACCCAATTCCTCAAACAAACTTAAATAAAGTCAATCAAAGAAAACATTGAAGAAGATTGCCGCACTTTAAAGTTGAAAATTTAAAGCTGATGAGATACTAATCACTAAACATAGTCTAAGGTGTGGAGAACAATTTGAGTAACCAACTTGTAAAATGTACTATTTTTCTTTGACGTGGTAATGTGGATACTTTGCTGGTCCCAGAAACATTTTCTGACAAGCTCCACAACATTTTACTTTGCTTGAAAATGAGAAGATTTACTGAATGATGACCGACCAAAAAACGTGCCTCTCAGCATAACCCATGGGAAAAAAAATCATAACCATGTAAACAGATAGGTCATAACATATCCATTCAAGTTCAGTTAGATCAAGGACTTGTTTAAAAGCACAGTTGGAATGTGTTTAAGTAATTGAATCCCTGACAAGCTTGCCTGCAATGAGAAATCAAAAGATAAGGAACAGACTGACATACTTCTCTCCTGACATTAGTTGTTACAGACACAGCCTTCTGCTTGCACTCTGCACAATGGATTGTGAAGAAAAGATGATAGTTCTGATTCCCAGTCAATTATTAATGCTGACATGTTTCTTTTCCATCCCTGGCTCAATTACTTAGCATGTATTTGCAACCTAAGTAATCCGAGACGCGAGACGCTTGAGTCGAGGAGGAGCTCACCTCGCCTCAAGCGCTTAAGGTGAGCACGTCAGGCACTTAGGCGAAGTATATTTGTAGTATATATTTATAGTTTATTAATTTCTATATGTATAAATTGAGATATTAAAAAATCATAAATTCAAAATTAAAGTATAAAATAAAAAATACAACTGACATAAAAAGTAACAACAATTAAGTGAATCAATTTAAAACAAAAAATATCAATAACATCAAGAATTCAACATATATGAATGGCTAAACAGGACCAATAAACTAAAAAGATTATAGAAATGATAAAAAATTAATATAAAAAGTAAAAATTTTAAGATTGAAGTAATTAAAGACATATAAATATTACAAAATTTTAAAATAAAAAAAGTAATAACATCAATTTAAAACTGAAAATACATAAGTTTAATTGAATTAATTATAACATGCTAATAAAAACAACAAAAATTAAAAACTGCACAAGTTCAAGGTGGTAAAGTCCTAGGTCACGTGAGTGAGGCAAATAAGGTGGGCGAGTTGCGAGTTGCCTAGGACAGTCGCCTAGGCGACCGAGGCAGTTGAGGCGGTCACCTGAGGTAAAATTGGCCAAGGCGAGGTGGGAAACCACCACCTCGTCTCACCCCATCGCCTAGGCAACTGAGGCAATCGCCTTTGAAAACATAGCTTGCAACATAATAAGTCAGGCAACTATGAGTGTGGACATTTTGCTAACTATAACCATGTTGTAACTGTTACAACTGCATGGAGCAGAATAACAACCAGGTAGATTATAAAACAGCAAAAAATAATCAGAACAAGCATAAGAAATCAACTAGACAGCATTTTCATAGTTAATATCGATAAGCCATGGTTCCAGGTTTTAAAGGCAAGAGGCTACTAAAAAACTGTTTCATAAAATCAAGTTCTTTCACCAAAAACACTTACAGCTATTCTTTGCTGATTTAGACCACCCTCTGCGTGAATAAATATATAACCATTTGTTTCATTTTCAGGAAGGAGATCTGCAGCAAGACAAATGATAGGAATGTCAACGAGATATAGGCAAAGAAATGAAAGAAGTACTTAATTAGCCAGTTCAATGCAGCAGAAGACAGCAGTCTACAAGAACTTAATATTGGCAGATTGCATGTCATTACTTATGTTACATTGATGCATCCTTTCTGTTATATAACCTTTTTAAGTAAGACTGTTATATTCCATTTCAAGCACTGCTGCTAACAGCTCTTTCATTTGCGGTAAATGTCCATAGACCTGACAGTTATTCTTGTTTGCATGTTGTGGCTTCACATGGTTAAGGGTTTCAAATAATTGTGTATTTAACATTTTGCAAATTTTCCTCCAAATGTCTGAAATCATTTGAACATCAAGGAAACAACATGCAAAAATTGTCTCTTAATCAAAGACAGAAACGTGCCTGAAATGTCATTTTCTTGTCGCTCAGCACATGGTTTCCATGAGGTAGTAGCAGAGGGTGTATTCTCCCAAAGTGAAGAAGTTTCTTTCACCTATATATAATAAAAACAATAATGCCAATTTAGGCAGGTCCTAAAACAAAAGGTACATCAAGAAGAGTAAGAAATAAGCCAATGCTGACAATTACTGATCCAGAAATAAGGCAATTTAGGCACTAAAACTTACATTAGGGCAGTGAAGAACTATTCCATCCTTTGTACATAGATATGGTGCATTCTGTGAAGGAAACCGATGCTTATGTTAGTCTACAGAGAAAAGTGTAAATAGTTGTAAAACAAAGACCACTATACAAAAAGGAGAGATGTTAATAGCACACAAGATATAAAGAGAAAATTACATAACTTTATGCTGGCGTACGCATAGTTGTCAAGGCGCCCGCCTAGGCAGCAAGGCGCTTTTCCAAGGGCGCCTTGCCAGGGCGCCTTGTCTGGGGCCAAAAAGGCGCCCAAGGCGCCCGCCTAGGCACCCAAGGCGCCCAGGCAAGGCGCCTAGGGTATTTTTACATCATTAAAAAAATAAATTTGAGGGGTTTTTCCTCCTTGATACCCCTCACAAGGGACACTTATTTAATGATAGTTTGAATATATTAATATATTACACTATCACTTATACTATCATACATATTTAAGATTTATGATTATAAACATATATTATATACTTAATTAAGTTTCTTTTCAGCTCTTTCTTCACTCTCTCTCTGTCTCACTTATACTATTACATACTTTTTTGGGTTCGGGGGGCTTCGCCCACTTAACAACCCCCCACAAGGGGCGCTGCCCCCTTGACCCCCGCGACCTGACCGCGCAGGTCGATCCGCGACTACTCTGCGCTCCCCCCATTTAATATTATAACAATATTTTACCATCACTTATATTATTGCACGTATATAAATTTTATAATCATAAATGAGTTATATACTTAAATTTTATAAAAATCTATTTAACTTTCTTCTCTTTCACACACACATCATATTTATTTATGTACATTGATAAAACACTCATATTCAATCATAACATAAAAAATATAATTATATTTATGCTTATTTTTATATATAACAACCTCCCGACTCAGCCTTCCTTGATTACCGCCTTGACCGCCTAGGCGACGCCTAAGCGGCCGCCTTGTCGCCTAAGCGGAATCGGTACCCTTCAACGCCTTGGACGCCTTGTCGCCTTGACAACTATGGGCGTACGTAGATAACTAGAGGCCATTTAAATATGGCTATAACATTCAAGTCCTGGACTGGGTTCATTGTGAGAATTTGGTCAATCTGAAAATGAAAGGACATACTTTGGTGAAGTTCAGAGATTCTTCAGGCATTCTTGAACACAAATTATCAACTAAAGTTGATCTTATATAAGACATACAAATAATACAAATTGAGGCGACTGCCTCAGTCGCCTACGCGTCAAGGCGACGCAAAATCATGTCGCTCTGGCCCTCATCGCCTAGGCGACCGAGGCTGCCGCCGGCAGGGTCAAGGGCCACCGGAGGCACCTCCGCAGTGGCTTCCCTGCCAGATCCAGTGACTAATGCCCCTACTAGGTCCCGATGGACCTGATACAACCGAATCTGGTGTTTTAAACACTGGATCCGGTGACTTATGCCCCACTAAGTCCCGATGGACCTGGTAGGGCCTTGTTCCCTGGGCTGTGCTGCCACAGTGTTCTTCCCCGATCAGGTGGGGAAAAACACTGCAGCCACTGCGGCGCCACTGTGCCCACGGAGGGCTCACCTCCGTCGTCAGTGGCTCCCCTCACCCGCCTTGCACCTCTGACTACATAATTCCAATAAGATACATCCACTACAGCTCAGGTGAATACACTACGGTGTCTTCTTCGGACAAGGAAGACAAACAATCTTCGGATCAGGGCGAGACTCATTTTCAAGCGAATCCGTCTGACTTGTGGGGTGAACCGGCCAATTATGCTACTGTGGTTAGGCTGCCAAGTGGTCTTCACAAACTGGTGCTCCATCCGTTCATTGGCAAGGTTGAACCGGAGTGGTCCGATGTCATCAATCGGTTTGGTCAAATGGGTGAGATTGGGGCTGGTTTGTCAGGTGAACTGTCCTCCACCTCCTCCCATTGCCCGCTCCTTTGTGTTGCCTCGCAGAGGTGCACGGCATCATTTGGGCCAGTGGCTCTCTCTGGCAATGGGGATGGGGATTTCAAGTCAGCATGGCTTTGGTTTGTGACCTATTTGAAGCCGGCTCTGGACCGGGGCCTCTTGGAGTTATTGGGTGTGGTTTCAGACTTGTCTGAGATCACCTTTAAAGTTGTAAGTGTAAGACCATTCCAGTATTCCAGATGGCCCCAATGTGGACCTTTGCCCAAAGGCCACTATTGATCAAGCCCTGAATGTTTTGTTTATGTTTGATGATGATATTATAAGAATGAGAGAATCAGTTGGCCTATACTTTATTGGTCAGGAGCAGAAGGCATCGGACTTCATCCAGAGTCTGCGTAGGGAAGTCCAGCGTATCAATTTGAAGGTTGAGTCTCCAAAACATGTTCGGTCAAGACTTGGGGCCAGAGAGCTCAAGTTTCTGCTTAATAATGACTGCCTAACTGATGTGAAGAGGAGAACATTGTGACTTGTACATGATGAAAATCTCTAGCTAAAATATAAGAGGCATACATGACAAGAAGAATTGAGCGTTCTCTCAGCTGGACATCTTGTCGATTCAAGAGACCAATGTGATTTTGATTCTGTGTAGGACAATTAGGGCTTTAAGATTTGAGTGTTTGAAGGGTCTGTCTTCCTCGCCATTTGTTAGTAGAAGTGGAGGTCTTGCAGTTTTGTAGAATGATGATAAGCTAGAAGCTGAGGGTTTAATGTGTAGCAGGTTACAAAGAGAAAACAATTTTTAAAAGAGTTTTTTTGGGCTATAAAAACTCATCATGTATCCTTGTGATACTATGTCAAAGAAATCTAAATTTGAAATAAGAATGTGTTCTCTTTACTTTTCATCGCCTATGTGAAGGAGGAGCTAAGGCGACAATGCATCCTCTTGTCCATCAAGGGGAGGGATGCCTAGGCGAGCATGGCATATTAATTATAAATAATGATAATTAAATATCAAACTCACTTAATTGAGTGATTTTAAAGTAAAAATAACTAGTTCTAATAGTTAATTTGATTATAAATAAATATTTTGATGAAATAATAACTATGATTGAATAATTTCATAAATATTTACTAATAGTTAATACAAATTAAATATTAAATTAACTTATATTCAAGTTATTTAATCTATATAACTACATTCTTGTACATTATTAATTGATTTACATAGTGTCATAGTTATTTTATATTATTTGTCACACATATACTTGTTATTTTATCAATTTTACTATAGAAAAGACATCGCCTAATATCTCGTCTTATCGCCAAGGTAGTACTATGTAGCTTTTATCACCTTGAAAACTATGGTATCCAAACGCCTAGTATCAGGAGCTTGTAAAGAATAACATTCGCATCAATCACCTTGATTGGTCGATGCCATCACCAAGTTGACGTCTCTGGAGAAGGTGACCCCGCCCCTCTCATTCTCTACACCTTCATCTTCCTCCTCCCTCCTTTTGTCTCCCTATTTTGATTTTTCCAATGCTGATAGCCAATTCATCGCTTGCAACCTCCATCACCTTGAAGCCTCCAACGGCGGGCCTACACCTCTTATGTCCACTTAGGCATCCTCACACTGCTCCAACATCTATCTGTCGCCAACTGAGGAGCTTTTACCTTGACTTTCGACAACGGATTCTCGGAACGAGCAAGCAAAAAAAGTAATTGGTTCAGTCGACACCCATCAACCTGAAAAGTCTTGAGAACTCACTACATATAGCCTATTACCCTTCTACTTGAGGTGAGCATCTTGATAATTTTGTACACTATTATTTGAATGGTAGTTCTCAGGATACGTGTCAGTCGAGCTCTCCTACGAGTGTAGTAAGAATCTCTGACATTCCTCCTGGCTATTTACTTTGTTCATTTCGTATGCAATCAAAACAATGATCACTGGATCAAAATTGGTAACCGAATCAATTGGTACAATCTGATCCAGATCGAATTGATCAAAATTTAACATTTTTTTGGAGGAAAACTAGTCAGGAATCGGTCCGAACGGTCATTTTTTATTTTTTATTGTAAAAAATCATAAAAATCATTAAAAATCTTAAAAATGGAAATATCCCTTAAAATGTTAAAAATAAAAATCACTTATTGAACACATTTTCATATCAATTAAGAATGATATAAGAGAGTTTAAGATAAGTATATATACTTTAATAGCAATGATCATTATCATAGATTGCGGAATCAGCCGATTTCTGGATCGGATTAGCCATTGCCGATTTGATTCTTGGCCGAAGGACCGATCCAGAAAAAAGTTCCGGCAGAATCGGTTGGGATCGGCCGGATCGGTCAGAATCGGATCGGAATCGGAATCAGATAGGCCGAATCAATCGAGATCGGAATCGGAATCGAATCTTTTTTTTCTTTTTTTTGCTATTCCAGTCGGATCGATCAGGATCGGCCAGAATCGGATCAGAATCAGAATTGGATTGGTTTTTTTTTCTTTTTTTTGCTTACCGCTTCTGGATCGATTTTCTTCATTTGGATCGGTTGGAATCGGTCCAATCCGATCCGATCCGGATCGGATCGATACCCACCGATCCCGATCCCAATTCTGATCCCGCGATCCTTGTTATATTAACATAGGTTATACAATACAAATGTTATATTAACATGCAATAAACATAGGTTATAATTTTCTTTCACTAATATTTATAGACTTGGCCTTTATCCTCGTGATTATCTGTATACTCTTATATGCTCCATTAAGAGTTGTCTATCATGATTGGCTCATATCCATATGAAAATAAGAAATCAATCATGTGAGAAAAATCATACATAGTATCATGTCTTGGAATATAGTTGGAAGTACTCAAGGGGTTCTTGATAATTGATTGTGGCATACTAATCAAACAATCCCTAATTATAGCATTGACTTCTCCCACTTGAATAGTGTCTCTAACCCAAATCATCAGCACATGCCCTATGCACTGCTGGAAGATCATCCTTCTTCTCCTCCACCTCCACCTCCACTTGAACCTCGGCTTTTTACTGTTGCGTAAGTGAAATGAAGTCTTTCTCATCATCATCTAAAAAAAGTGCCTGTGTACTATCTGTAGGACTACTAGGACATCATATGATTTCCAATTTTCTCTTCTTTATTGCTTCTTCTACTCGGGATGAAGAACTTTCAATCCCTATGACACGCTGATATATCTTCTTCAATAGTAAAAAATATCCTAATATACTTGCCATGGTCTTTGTCCTCATGAAAATTGGTTGTAATGTTGGGGCTTGGGTTAGGACTCGGGTTAGAACTATAGATGAAGCTAGGACTGGAGATGTAGTAAGGAGTTCCTCTTGCATATGCTCATCTTCAAGCTCAACATCAATTCCCCTTCACTTTGGTGGTGTTTTGCTTGCTTTCTCCTACACCCACACAACAAGTGAGTGCTACTTCTAAAAAATGTAATATATGTCAAGGTCTTTAGTAGGTGATTCACATATTTGTACTTCAACTCTTTGTTCAGATGGTCTAGTAACTCTAGATGAAGATCTTATGAATCTTTGTTCTTGAATTTTTGGCAATTTTTGATGTTCTTTATCCTCAGTCGCATGTTATAATAACAAAACACAAGTTTCTCCAACCTATCAAATGTTAGTATATTACTTCTCTTGGTATAAATTAGACTAAACATACTTCATTTCCTCTCATACCAGAAGACACTTATGCTCTGATTGAGAATACAAATCACAACGGCAACAAATAAATTCGAGCCACTTTTTGTGATGACTTGTACCCTTTCCTCAGTTGTAAAAAATAATAATAGAAGATGATGTTACTATCACAATAAAATCAAATATCATAAAACAAAATGAGATTTTGTTTCAACGTAGCAGGAGAAACCCTGTTAAATGAAATATCTCAAATATGGATCTAAGTACACTGCAACTCTCATTCTATAAAATTGCATCTGAAAAAAGAGAGCTGTTAAATTAACCAGTATTTCGATATAAAAAAATAAAAGACACAAAGTTCTCACTTATTTCTAACTTAACTTCACATCTATCTAGATGAGATCTTAAAAGCCATTGTATTATAGATACAATACCCCTCAAGACTTCATGATCATTGCACACTTGTCCTTCGTATTGTATCTAGGGATTTAAAAAAATATCTTGCATTCATCCCATATGAGATAAGAACATACATTTATGCATCAACTAATGATTGAATTAAATGTTGTGAGATTTACCTACTACAAGCATATTATAATGTAGTGTCATGTCCCATCTAACATTTATTATAGTCCACCACTTCTTGTAACATTTACAATACTTCTCCTTTATTTTTCAAGTTCGCTTTATCCATGACATCATATAGGTATCTCATTTAGTTCCCCTCATCTTATTCCACTAATCTCAACATATTTACAAGTGGTTCAATAATAGATTAGTAATAAACAATTCTCTCTCAAAATCTCTTGTCCATTATCAGACATTCCATCTATGTTATGATCTTTAATTGATCCATTATGTTGCAAAGGTTAGCCATATAGCAAATATACTCAGCCAATACTATAAAATGGACAAGTGCATGTCTATATCTATACATGATCTCCAAAGCAATGAAGTGTGTCGCAAATTTAGTCGAACCATGCCTGATTGTATTGTGTAACTCAGTATGATATCTCACTATGTGCAGCAAACAAGGATGTCAATAGATGAAGGACGTGATAAGTTGTGCTTGATTGACCAGTATAAGGAAAGATGCCTCCTTGCCTATATCCTCCAACATCATGTCAATAGAGTATATTGTACATGGAACCCGAAAAGATGTCACCTCTTGTCCATCAACTTCTTTCCTGTAACCTTGTACAATGATTCATCATCTATCATGAGCTGCACAATATTTTTCTCTCAAATCTCTTCCACAACTGCATCCATCAATAAAAAGATGTATTATGCATTCTAGATTTGACCTAAGAAGTCAATGGACTTCAAAATTGTAGTGTCCATTGAGCAATAAACAAGAAAATTTATTATAAATCTCTTTGTGATTTTTGTTCACCCATTACATATGACTATGCTCCCTCTCTCCTTCTAGACCACTTTAAATCTATCAATCCAGTCCTTCAACTCTTCTACCTCTTCATCTAGGTTGATAGCGTAAATGTACTGGTTGGTTGGGTCTTATAATCTCAATTCAGCCTCCCCAATTGCATCAACCATTATCTGAAAGTAGGAGCTAATGTTGGCTTGTGCTAGAATGCCTACATTTAAGTTAAGATGAAAAAAAATGTGGTTATTGACCCACTTGAGAAATATATGGAATACATATGTCTCAATTTAAATTTATTACATGCATGTAAAAATCACTTGTAGATATGCTTAATTGCTTGCTTAACAACTGGAGTGGTTGTCTTGACCCTTTTAAAGGCTTGCATGATTGTTCTCTACAAGTTGTTTTACCGCTTGAACATACGAGCATCCACAGTGGCAGTGGGTCGTGTCGAAGTAGAACGACGATATGGCCCCCCTCTTGCTCCCACATCCACAGTGGGTATGGGTTGGGTGGACTATGAGCGATGATATACCGATTCCTCAGCTCCAAAACCTCTTACTCCCTTCCTCCCTCTCCATCCTCTCCATCCTCCCTTTGTGATTGCTTGTTAGCGTACCTTGCTTTCATCATAGATTCATCTACTTCCTTTAAATCTATGAATGATTCAAATTCAGCTTTTCCTCTCCCTAAAAGCTCCTCATATAACTCCTCCCTCTGTTCAATATAAATTTCCCTTTATAAGGCTCTTCAAGTCAAGTACGCTTTCATAATTTCACTGCTCTCCATTGGCCCCTTGTCACATTTCTTGGCATTACCACTCACCTCACATATATGCTATTTCAATCAAAATACTCCTCCATTCATATGTTTCACACACCACTAACACTACACACTCTTCTTGTCGATATCCCATATGGTCGTGTTCCCATCCAATATCACGGAAAGCAAGTGCATCAATGTCTTCTTGCTCAGCTATTCCTCCTTGGTCTGCAACATTAACACATTAAAAAATTAAGAACTTCATCAATTAAAGGAGAAACCCAAATTTAGGAGGGGGAGCCATGACTATTAGGGTAGGGAACGAAATAGCCCCTTGACAGTCACTAGAGGGGTGACTATCAGGGAAGGGGGCCAAAATAGTCTCTTAATGGGTTGTTCAGCCTTCGGGTGACTATCAAGGGGGACGGAACATCCCCTTAATAGGGTAGTGCAGCCATGACAATTGCCCGAGGGATGACTGCCAGGGTAGGGGGCCAGAACAACCCCTTAACAGGGTTGTGCAGCCTTGACAGTCAAGGTAAGGGGGGCAGAACAAAGCCTTGACAATTAGGTAAGGGGGGCAGAACAACCCTTAAAGGGTTGTGTTGGAACCTCGGATTTTCCTCTTCCTCTCTTTTTTAAAGAGGAGAAGAAATTATATTGGAGATTAGAATTCCTTTTTGAAATTCTTTTCCTTCTTTTGGACTAGCATTGACTACTATGAAAATATGTGGTATTCATAGAAGTATTAGCTAATTTGATGTGGTATTATTTTATAGGAACACCGATGGTTCCACAGATTTGCTAAGCGTCGATGTGGGTATCACCCACTACTTAGATGATCTGAACCACAATTTAATTTACGAGGTTATATGAGTTCTTTGAAAATAAATTTTGACCTCTCTCCACCGGACTTGCGATATTCCGGTGTTAATTACATCGACGAACACTCGAATACCACTTGATTGACCGTCGCGGACAACATATTGATCGGAAGTCATTCGTCCACGTAAACAAAATTTGGAAGACGTATCCCCATGGCCTTATGAGATGGAATTTGGTTGAACTTAATTCAAACTTTCAAGTTTGGGTTCATTGATTTTCTTCTTGATTTAGAATTTGATTTGATTTGTTTTGTTTATGTCTTTGGTCATTTGTTGACTTAGACAATTTTGTTTAATTTTTATCCACCTCTCGAAAGTCCGTAGGGATTAGATGTCATCTTTGGATGACACGTCGGGTCAATCGAACTTGAATTTATTTCATGTCGATTTGAGTACATGGAAGTACGATAAATGAGGGGGCATTCGAGCCTTTGTTCCTCGACACGTATCGAAAGTTTGTTCGATTTGACCCGGCGCTTCGGCTTCTTACGATTTGGGTTTCGGCTTTGCGGTATCTCGGTTTTTCTCGGGCAATTTTCTTCGTATGTCCGAGAATGACTTGATTGCATTTGATATGCGGCATTTACGGAGCTTCTTCGGTTTTGCCGACATTTCGGCTTCTGGGTCTGAGTTTTGGTTTTTCGACATTTCGGCGCTATGCAAGACAGTTGTCTTCGTATATCCGAGAATGACTTGATTGCATTTGATATGCGGCATTTCTTGGAGCTTATTCGAGTTCTTGAGCATTTCGGCTTTTCTCGATGCGGGTTTCGGCCTTTTTTCGGCATTTCGGCCTTCTCAAGACAGATTGTCTTCATATATCAGAATGACTTGATTGTATTTGATATGCGGCATTTCTTGGAGCTTATTCGAGTTTGCGAAGCATTTCGGCTTTCCGATGCAGGGTTTCGGCCTTTTCGGCGTTTCGGCCTTCTGGGAAGACAGATTGTCTTCGTATATCAAGAATGGCTTGATTGCATTTGATATGCGGCATTTACGGAGCTTCCGGTTTTTGCGACATTTCAACTTTCTTCGTCTGGGTTTCGGCCTTTTCGGTATTTTGGCATGCCGAGACAGTTGTCTTCGTAGGTCCAAGAATAGCTTGATTGCATTTGATATGCGGCATTTACGGAACTTGTTCGGGTTCTTGACATTTCGACTTTCTCGTCACGGGTTTCGGCTTTCGGCATTTCGGCCTAAGACCGGATTGTCTTCATATATCCGAGAATAGCTTGATTGCATTTGATATGCGGCATTTACGGACGTGTATTCGGGTTCTTGAGCATTTCGGCTTTCTCGATCGAGTTTCGGCCTTTTCGGCATTTCGGCCTTGCAAGACGATTTTCTTCGTATATCCCGAGAATAGCTTGATTGCATTTGATATGCGGCATTTGCGGACCATGTTCGGGTTTCTGAGCATTTCGGCTTTACTGCGTCCCAGGTTTTGGCCTTGATTTCCCGTTCGGTTTGGCCAAGCATTTCGGTTTGACCGATTTGGGTTTTCATCTTGAATTCCCGTTCGGTTTGACCGGCATTTCGGCTTTACCGATTTGGGTTTTCGATTTGAATTCCCTTTCGGTTTGACCGGCATTTCGGTTTGACCGACTTGGGTTTCCATATTGAATCCCCGTTCGGTTTGACCGGCACTTCGGCTTGACCGATTTGGGTTTTCGATTTGAATTCCCGTTCGGTTTGACCGGCATTTCGGTTTGACCGATTTGGGTTTTCGATTTGAATTCCCGTTCGGTTTGACCGGCATTTCGGTTTGACCGATTTGGGTTTTCATTTAGAATTCCCGTTCGGTTTGACCGGCATTTCGGTTTGACCGATTTGGGTTTTCGATTTAGAATTCCCGTTCGGTTTGGCCGACATTTCGGCTTTCTGGGTTGGGTTTTCTATTTGATCCTGAGTAGCTTAAGTTCGCATTTTTTTTAAATGCGGGCTACTCGATCCCTCTCGCGAAACGAGATAGGATCGGGATCGATTGGACTTTGGAGGTCGGGCGAAACCCTTACTCCCTTCTCGAATGGCCAAAACGGCGTCGAGGCGGTTGGAAATTTTCTTTGGAAGTTGGGCGAAAACCACTTCCTTCCTTTTTGAAGAAATTGGGACTCGCTTCGAAGATCGAGCTTCTCTCTCCTCGAAAAGCCAACTTCTTTCTAACACTCTCGAACCCTTCCCGCGTAAGGCCATGTGGGGGTATTTATAGAAGATTTTGGAGGGGTATTTTGGTCGCGAAAAACCACCCCGCTCCAGCCACGTTTTCCTTGATAGTGGGGGGTGACCCGATTCGGGGGTGAGTTTAACCTCCGTTTCTCCCTTTTTATGTCTTCTGTTTGACTGGAAGTCAAACCGGGTGGTAAAGTCACCTTGGGGTGACCGGATCCAAGTAGTGGGGCCACTCCCTGGTCATGGAGATCATGGGGGGAGGCTGGTTGATCGAGTCTCCCTCCTTTTTCTTTTTTTTTGATTTTTTTTGGGTCTGTTTGACCAAACTACCCCCGGTTTGACCGGGGGTGGTGCGCGCGCGCACGCTGGCCAGTGGCATTGTCATATTTTTTTGATTTTTTATGCCTGTTTGACCAAAACCACCCCCGGTTTGACCGGGGGTGGTGCGCGCGCGCATGCTGGCCGCTGGCCAGCGTGGCAGCGCTCCCCTTTTCTTTTTTTTTCTCTTTGTTTTTGATTGACCGGGGGAGAGACCCGGCTGACTGGGCTGGCGCACCGTGCGCCCGCCGCCGCGCGCACGCCGCGCACCCGCCGCGCGGCCGTTGGCCGCGCGCGTTTTTTTTTTTGTTTTTGTTTTTTAAAAAATCTCCCCCTCCCCCGGTTTGACGGAGGGAGCCAGTTGACGGCGGAGGATGCGCGCGCGCGTCGCGCGCGTTCGCCGCGCGGCTCGGCCGCGCGGCACCTGCTTTTCTTCTTTTTTTTTCTTTTTTTCTTTTTCTTCGCTTGTTCACCGAAAGCAGTTTGACGGGATTTGACTTCCGGGCCTTTGTTCACACGAAAAAGCCTTGTTCACCCCGATACGCGCGACGTCTCTCCTGTGTGCTCTCTCCCGCGCGCGGTGAGCCGCGCGCGAAGGCTGGCAGCGGCGAACCTTCTTTCTCTCGGTGATTTGGGCGGCAGCAACGGATCGCGAGGATTTCTGCGGTGTCTTCTTCCCTCGGCGTCTCCTGCGCGCACTCTGTTTATGCACGGCAGCAGCGACGCACAGCGGCGGCGGTGCTTCCTCCGTCTCCTTTCCCATCTCCATTGGCGAGAGCTCCCCCAGCGGCTCTCCGCCGCGGAGACGAGCGGGGGGAGGTTCGTTACGCCGGCGACGACGGGCGGCGACCGAGGCTTCTTCTAACATATAGGTATATATTTTTTTTGCTTTATTTCGACAGCGACGTCGACGTCGTTTCGCGACGTTGATGGATGTGGACATGTCTCGGACTTTTTTTTTTTTTTTTACGCATCAGCGCTTTCAGATCCGGTTTCGGCAGCGACGTCGACGTCGTTTCGCGACGTCGACGGGGGCGAACACGCCTCGGACCGTCTTCTACGCATCAGCGTTTTTAGATCCGATTTTTTTTGCAGCGACATCGACGTCGTTTCGCGACGTCGACGGGGGACGACGTCGACGGGGGCGAACACGCCTCAGACCATCTTCTACGCATCAGCGTTTTTAGATCCGATTTTTTGCAGCGACGTCGACGTCGTTTCGCGACGTCGACGGGGGCGAATATGCCATGTATCCTTCCTCCGCGCATTGACGCCTTTGGACCTGGTTTTGGCTGTAACGTCAACGTCGTTTCGCGATGTCGACGGAGGTGAAAGGCCCTCAGCCTTGTTCCTTTCATGTATGTCGAACATGGGGCCGTTCGGACCTGATTTCGACGTCGACGTCGGTGTTGTTTCATGACGTCGACGGTGCTAAGAATGTGCTGTTTATCCAATCAGGATTTTTTTTTTCTAGATTTGGTTTCAACGAAACCGGTCTATATTTTTTTGAATAACACGCGCGCGTGTTTGACCCTTTTTGGGTTTCAGAATTTTTTGTTCAACAGGTTGCTACAATCCTTATGGAACAGAAACATTCAGGGATAAGGGAGGGGGTCAAAACAGCCCCTTCTGGTCTTTTTAGACCTGAAACCGTCACCCCAGTGAGTGTTTCAGGTGTAAGAGAGGAGCAAGAATCGGAAGGAGATCAGCGTGGAATCGAGAGACATGAAAGAAGAGAGGGGAATCGCCTAAAGAATGCTGGAATCACTCCAAATCGCCGTTGAATCAATCCAAATCATCTCTAGATAGAACAAAGAGCCGGATCATTGCCGAAATCACCTATGCCCTAGCCGATTCAGAAGGAAGAAGGGTAGGGCTGATTCTGGGCTGATATCACCGATAAGGGGTGACATTGGATCGATATGAGGTCCGATATCGACTATAGACCGGGACTTAAGTTGTCCCTACAAAATCAGTGTTATTGGCCAATTATGACCGATTTCAAAAAAAATTGGTGAATTCCTGACCGATTCAACCAATCCAGACTGATTTTGTTAAGAGAAATGTCTAGATCGATCCTCCAGGCAATAATCAGATCGAGACCGGCCAATATGATTCAGGAATCGACCAATTTTATTCTGATTCCACCAATTCTGCACTCAATGGATCGAGAATGTTCATGCTGAAACCAAATTAGATCCATCTCTCCCTATCTTCTTCCACCCATATCTCGCCTAGATAGGCACATTATCCACATAGTAGTATTTTTACTACATCTGTCACTTACCCTCAAATTGAATACGAATACTCGGTCCCGTACACTGGATCATGCGTGGAAATTGATTAATAGAGTTAACCCAGTCTGTCCTGCATCAAATTTAATATGAGAGGCTGAGAGCATGGGTAGGTTAGGATGTCATTTACTGTTAAATAGTAAAAAATTAAAAAAAATAGATAAAAATTTATCTCATTTTACTTGCATGTCTGAAGGGTTGTTGTCTCAAATCTCGACTTTGTCTCTGAAAGATGAAAGAGGAGATCTCGTGAGATTCTTAAGAAAATATTGGGAGATCAAATCTCAGATGTCATTTACATAAGGTATACATTACCTAACAATATAAATAAAAAAACTAAAACTAAGTCGGTAGATAAGTTTCTATAGAGTTTACAGTCCGATTCAACCCATTTTGGGTCAAATCGGCACCAGATTCTGGCATTGAGGTAGTGCCACCACCACAGCAGCTTCATGTTACACTTCCCTCCCCTATCGGGCAAGATGGACTTGGTACAAGCTCTAGATCCTGCAATATCAGGTCCGGATATCGCAAGTGATTGGATCCAGCTCGTATCGAGTTCACTCCCCTCCCTCGATAGGCCAAGGAAGAGATGCAGCAGAGCCATGTCTAGTGGCCGACATCAACACTCAGACCTCTAGAACAGCTGATTTCGACTATTTCAGATCTCGTAGGGCTGGCAAGATCGAGATTTTTGCGAGATCTCGCAAGATGGCATTCCATGGCATGTCTACTATATCTGGTAAGACATATTTGGTCAGTCATAGTCAACAAAGCCCTATGGGTGAACTCAACTTGGGCATCGCGAAATCATCCTAGAAAGACTTGATATGATGGAGTGATCTTTATAGCGAATAGATCAATTAGAACAATCTCTCATCAAAACCAAGAAAGAAGTAGAAAACAATCGAGAGGATCAAGGATAAGGTGGTAATCACCCTCAAGTAAGCATTGCACCTAACCCAAGGAAACCACTTGAAGGACCACATACTAAAGAGAAACATCAACCCAACTTTGAAGAACTTGCTTATAGAAGTGTTAGAATAGAAGATGCTTTAGTGGGTCCTTAAATCTCCAAGTCTACACTGATTGGGAGGCATATATAGACTACTATTTTGACTGGTATGAGTTGTCTAAGGAAAGGAAAGTCCATTTGTCCAAATGAAGTTAATAAAACAAGTTAAGATTTATTAGAGAAACATAGAGACCTTACTTTTTATAAGAAAATAACAACATATTTCTACATGGGATGAGATGAAAATAAAATTGAGAAAAAAAAATATGCCCCATCATCCTATCATCAAAGACTCTTAAGTCAAAGAAACCAGTTCGTGGCCAAATACATCACCCAATTTGATGAGCTATTGATGAGATGTGAAATGAATGAGAACCCAAAAGTTACCTTATCTATGCTTAGATCCTGCCTTAAAGAGGATGTATAAAGGGAGCTTTTTCTTAGAAACACCATTACTTTAGTGCAAGCCTACCAAGTGGCCTAAGATGTTTGAGAGATTTTAAAAATCTCAAGCACCCAAGATTCTTGTTCTACTTGGAACAAAACCCATATAAGCTTAGTGGTACCAATCAATTACAAGCATTCTAACACGTTTGATAGAGTAAATTCCAATATTCTCAATTAGCACATCCAAACAAGCGAGAGGCCTAATAACTCTCAATTCTCAAATACATATTATTCTATAAATGACTTAAACTCAAACCAATAAATGAGAAGAAATGAAAAGGAAAAGGTAACCATTGTCCCCGAACCACACCAAGACAGTTATAAGGATGTGTGTTATAGGTGCAAGGGTTATGGGCATAGAGCCTATGAATGTCTCTCTAGAACACTCCACACTCATCAAAAGAGGACCCATCGTATGAGGAAACTCCACTAGAAGAAAAAGATTGCATGGCAAAACATGAGTTAGCTCAGAAATTTAAAAAGTTAAAACCTACAATAAAATGCAATCTCATAGAAACTTCACCTAACCTAAAAAAAAATGTAAGTTTTTTGACATATGAAATGAATGAAGGATATTTTTTAAACATCTTGATGCAATATGGAGGACAAGTGTGCAATGATCATTAAGTCTTAATAGATATTGTATATGTAGTACAATAACTTTCAAGAACTCAACAAGACAGATATGAAGCTGAGCTAGAAGTGAATGAGAATATTTTGTTTCTTTTTTTACATCAAAACATTGGTTAAATTGGCAATTCTCATTTTTCAAATGCAATTTATAAAATAAGAGTTGAAGTGTACTCAAATTCAAATATGAGATATACATATAACAAGGTTTCTCTTGCTATGTTGAAATAAACCCTCATTTTTTTATGACATTTGATGTTATTGAGAAAGTAACATCATCTTCTTTTATTATTTTTTACAGCTGAGTGGAGAGTACAAGCCAACACAAGAAATGATTGGAATCCACTTGCTGCAATTGTGATTCACATTCTCAGTCAAAGCATAAGTTCCTCCCAGTGCAAGAGAAACGAGAGCACCTTTAACCTAATCTATACTAAGAGAAAAAATAGGCAAAAATCAAACAGATTGGAGAAACTTGTGTTAAATCATTATAACATAAAGCTTAGGATAAAGAATATCAAAGATCGCCAAAAAATTTAAGAACAAAGATTTGCAACTAGATCATATGAACAAAAGAGCCGAAGTATAAATATGTGAATCACCTATTAAAGACGTTGACATGAATTACATTTTTTAGAAAGAGAACCCACTTATAGCGCAGGTGGAGGAGAAGGCAAGCAAAGTACCATCAAAGTTCGATTATGAGGATCCTACATGGGTTGAAGAAGAACTTTATGAAGTTGAACTTGAAGATGAGCATATGCAAGAGAAACTCCCTACTACTCCACCTCCAGTCTTAGTTCCAACCCTAGCCCAAGCCTCAACCTCACAACTAACTCCCACGCAGACAAAGACCATGGCAAGCACATTAGAGTGTTTTTCACTAAGAAATATCAATGTGGCATGAGAATTGGAAGTTCTTCATTCTAAGCAGAAGAAATGACAGAGAAGAGAAAGTTGGAAATCATGTGAAGATCAGTCAGTCCAATTAATAAGATACAAGCACCCTCCTCAGATAACGATGAAGAAGAATTTATTCCACCAGCTCAACAACAAAATGTAAGAGGTTTAGGTGGAAGGGGAAGAGAAGTAGATTTTTCCAGCAGTGCACGTTCCATTGGGGCGGCTACCAATGATTTGGGTTTTAGGCAACAATCGAGTAGCAGAAGTCAACATTAGAATTAGAGTTTTTTTATCCGTATGCAAAAGCCAATTCAAAACTCTCCTGAGGATTTCCGCCCATATATTTCAACCACTTCTTCAATGTACAACACTATCTATGATTTTACCCAAATGACCGATTCATTATCCTCATATAGATATAGGCCAATTATGACAAACAGCTTTCGATGGAGCATCCAAGAGAATCTAGAGAATGAGGAAAAGGGCTAATTCCATAAATATTTGTGAAAGAAAGATTTAACATTTTATTGCATGTCAATATATCATTTCTATCATGTTACCTTCGTTTAATCAAATAATCATTGCAATTAAAGTATAACTACTTATCTTAAACTCTCTTATAAAGAATGAAAGTGTGCTAAATAAATAATTTTTATTTTTAAAATTTTTTTAGAAGGATTCCTATTCTTTTAAGATTTTTAATGAGTTTCCAAACTTTTTACAATGATCGGACCATTATTCCAAAATGTCACTCAAATGGCACATAATTAGCTCGAGTTCTAGAGTTCAAGGAATGTGAAATTGAAATCAGAGACCGGATCAACTAGAGTTAATTCTAATATGAAAGAAATGGCCAATTCCAAAGAAGAAAAATCGACCCAAAATTGGTCTAGATCGATTCTTCAAAAATTAGAAAAAAAATGCAAAAAAATGGCAAATGTAATCTACTTGGGATTCCAGCTTGATCCCACTCTTTTAAGATCACAAGCATTGGAATCCGGTGCAAAGGTGATGACAGCACAACAGGGGACCACGTTGTCTTCAACGGGACCTAATATGGCAGATCCAGTGACTTGATCAAGTTAGTATAGAGTCTCTTGGAGCTAATACTCCTGCCTTTCCTACCCAATAAACACAGCAAGCCGTCGCTGTTGTCTGCAGAAGATTCCGGCAGTAAAATCAGTTCCGATCCAGGCTGATTCGGATGGGGATCCAGAGGTGGATCAGAGCCCCCCCCCCCAATCAGATCAGCTAATCTTGTGAACCATGCTACAGTATGCAATACATTGTTAACCAAATGAATCCAAGAGCAACTCTGAAATATAATTTATCTGAATATACATCGCAGCATGATGAAAACTATGTTGCTATGTCTGAGGAAGGATAGATATACTGATTTGGTGTACTCCAAATACACCTTCGGTGCAATATTGATGATCTTACAAAGATGAAATATTAGAAATTTTCTATCTATTGATCCCATCCTTTTACAGAACAATTGCCCCTTTGACTGTACAAGAATATATATGTGTAGTTCAGCATGTCCAGAAACATGGGAGAACATTTGTTTGCTGATAGTATCACCAATGACAAATCAAATACATGATATTATTAATTAATTGTTGTCAAATGAAGAATAGATATATTGATTCAGTATACTCCAAATACACCTTCAGGTCAATACTGATGATCTTAAAAAGATGAAATATTAGTAATTTTCTACTTACTGATCCCATCTTTTACAAAATCGATTCCTCTTTTGACTGTACAAGAATATGTGGAGTTAAATATGTCTGGAAGCATAGAAGAATGTTCTTTTGCTGATATTATTACCAGTGACGAATCAAATACATGATATTATTAATTAATTGATAAATGAATCAAAAATTAAAATTGTTTGAAAAAAATTAAAGATAATTCAAGCCCAATCCATAGAGGGACTTATATCATTACAAATTAATTTATTATACTTCTAACCAGAAGAAATTAATATCTTGGCAGCAATCCGAGTTAACTCCACAACCCCAAGCTTTACCTGAAGAAGCAGGGGTTGCAGTAGCTAGTAAATCTTCCACCGGTACATGGACAACTATGTGGACTGATCGACTTACCAATCTTGATAACTACAAGGAATGATGCAATCACATCCTACCTGTTGTTGGAGAGGAAAATCAATAGATTGCTTATGTAACTTACCTTTTAAACCATTTTGAAAAAGAATCTCTTACTAACATGTTTACTTCTATTGTGGGTAATGTATTTGGCCTTAAAGTTTTAAGAGCTCTACATCTAGAGGATTTGTGAATTCCTCTCTCTCTTATTATTCCAAAACCTTCTAAGGTCTGCCTCACAGTAACCAAGTTGAGAGAAACAATTTGAACAAGGTCATACCCTATTGGGATGTATGAACCAAAATTGGGATTGTCCACACAAAACTTTGGTAGAGAGATTTATGAATATCTCCACGGTGGACTTGACTTTACCAAAGATGATGAAAATGTGAACTCACAGTCATTTATGCATTGGAAAGACCATTCCTAACCTTGATTCAGACCCTAGGCAGGTTTACCCTGAATCAGACCCTTTCTAACCTATTAGACAAAGGACTCAAACAGGTCAAAAGTGTTCTTCACAGGTTCCAATCTTCTCTTTACCCGATTACCTCTCAGCTTCAGTTCTTAGCTTGCCCCACAACACGCCCTATAATTTATCCAAGCGTACGTCAGTAGCCAACGTCAAGCTTTACGGACCAAAAGAACTAGTGATATCCGCGTTCTTATCCTGTGTTTTTCGCCTCTCTAATGAAAATGAATCTTCGTTGTTAACAACCCGACGAAAGAGGTCACCTTTCTCCATCAGACTTTGCAGTTTAAAGGCGATCCAAACAACCATCGAGGGTGAGCATGTGAGATCTTACCAGGCGGGACCACAAGGGAGGTAGCGAGACAAGGCCTGCGACGACGAGGAAGCCCAGGCAGACGATGAAGGCCCTGTAGGCAACCGGGCAGTGGGCGATGGCAGGCACCCTCGGATCCTCCGCGCCGGTAAAAAGGCGACGGAGCGAGGAGTACCAATCCCTGTACCTCTCCCTGACCCAACCACCGGATCCAGAGGGGTGGTGGGCGTGGCGTGCTCCCTCATCATCTTCCTCGTCCGTCCTCTCCGTGACCATGGGCATTGCACTGTCGTCGCCGCCGCTGCTACCGCGCTTGTGGGGAGAAGACGAGGACTTGGCACCCATTGAAGCCGAGCGTCGTAGGTCCGCCATGGCTCGCGGCGGGTCGTCCCCCTCGGGAGGGCTCAGTCAGTACTGTCACGAGCAGAGTCGGCGGAGCTGAGGAGGGATGGTCGGCCATCGGCGGTAGACATCACCGTTGGAAAGAAGAGGAGACGCCGACGATCCCTGTGGCAGCGTCGTCAAACTCGACTGGAGCTCGGCAAGGTTCGCCGCCTTCAGGATGACTCCAACTGTTGATTGGTCATACCATCGGGGAGTGACGCCACGTTCGTAATCTAAACGTCACCTCACGCGTGACGCTGGTTACCGAGATAGATATTGGCCGCGGAGTTTCTAGCTTAACGGGTCATCGCGGGGAAATGGGCCCACATAAAGACGTAGGGCTCTGTTTTCATTGGAAAAATCTGAAAATTTCTGAATAACTTCAATAATTCTCTCAATTGTAAGTTACAAAAAATACATGTTTATGACTGTGTTTGGTTGATATTTATATAAAAAAAAGTGAAATAGTCTTTTTCTTTCTCTGTTTTTAAAAAAGATGGATTTTAAAACGGTCAATAATCTTCATCACTTGAAAATTTGAAAGTGGAGAAAGAGAAAGGGAAAGAGATGTTAAATTTTTTATTTTTAATTTTATACCTTCCTTGGTTAGGGTGTAAAAATTGGTATTGTATCAGTTTTAATATTGATATTTGTAGATGATTGATATCAAAAATTTGAAACATAAAAGTTAAAAATAGATATCATGCATTTAAATGATACTGAATTTTGCGAACAAAATAATGATTGACATTTGTTTATAATTCCAACTAAATACAACCTTTGTTTTTGACTTTTTTGTTTGCTTTTTCTTATTTGTATCATATAACTTAAATGATTTCATATGTTTATAAATATTGAAAGAAATTGTTATAACTAAAAATAAGAACAAAGCAAGACAAGAAAGTAAGTAGGTCCCGGTAGCTACAAAATTTTAGACTTTAACAACATCAAAATTACTCGCCTACGAGAGGTTGAGCAAGTGTAACCATTTTAAAGATGGTCCTTCCTACAACCATTTTAAAAGAAAGGCCATGCATCATTATGTCAACGAGGGGACTCATATAAAAAATATTTAACATGTTTTAATGGATTTCCAGTGCCATTGTAGTTGCAAAAGACCAACATCTCTACGAAGGTGAGGTGAAATATGGGGAGAGAAGGGACAAAGACTTTAGGAATCAATCGAGAGTCTAATAGGCATTTTGAGTTCATGATATTACTTGTCCATTTGGTTAAACTTGTTGATCATCGCTTGATTAATGGAAGGTTCCTGAGCAACGGGAGGAGAAAGAGGAATCAATGCTTGCGGCACTAGAACAGGGGCATGATAGACCAAGGCAGCCAAATTGGTACATTGGAGGGTTAGTTGAAGGGAAAGGATTATAAGAGTAGATTGGAGGTTGAGAGGGAGTGGTTGAGATCTAAATGGTTTAAGAATACCACTAGATGAGGAGAAATTGGGGCCACAGAACAATGTAAAAATAGCCAAGCAAACCATGTCAACTTGATGGGCCACTGATCCAAGAGTTGAAATGTGTTGACCATATTTATGAAAAGCATGGTCAATGAGCAACTTGCCCTCGAGACTAGAATTGTTCACGTTGAACCGGAAAACCGAAAAATCGGACCAAACCGAACCGGTTTGTAAAAAAAAAATTCGATTTTTGAAACCGAACCAAACCGTTAAGCATGTGTTGGTTCAGTTTGGTTTTGCTTCATCTTGAAACCGAATGAACCGATTGCACCGTTTGACCCGAAATAGTCCCTTGCGGACCTGCGGCTGCGGTTCTTCAAAAATTAAAAAAAAAAACTAAATGGAGGATCGGATCCTAGCTATTCGCTAAGCCGCTAACCCTACCCGACACCCCCCGCGGGCTGCAGCCCCGTTCATTCGCACTCGCGCGCAGTCGCTTGCAGCCGCCACATCTGGAGTTTCTTTCTCTCCACCTTCCTTTGCACAGGCATTGACAGCCCACAGGAGTTGGGTGGGAGCACCAGCAGGCGGCAGGCCTCCAATCCAGTCTTAATCGCATCCTCGCACGCTCACAACAGGCGGCCCGACACAGGCAGGCCGCAGGCGGCACGCTGGTCGCCGGTCTGCTGGAGGTTGGAGGTGGGAAAGCTGGTTGGCTAGAGGCTGGAGCACCGAGCTGGCGACTAGGTGAAGGTGACAACGAGCACCCGAGGCCAGTTCGCTAGGGCACCGAGCAGTGACAGCATACTAGTGACAGCATACTCAAGCAGCCGGCGAGTGGCATACCTTTTTACTCAAGTGCATGATTCAAAATTTGATTTTTTTTACTCTTTGCGCATGAGCATGATTTATTGGGGCCGAAGGTCTTGACTTGATGGTGTCGGTGTCCTTTGGTTGGTGCGTTTAATTCATTTAGTTAGATGTAATCCGTCAATATCCGAAGAAGAAAATTACTTTTTCTTTCATTTGTCGGGATGTTCGGCCTCAGGCCACATGCCTGGCATGTGAGAATGCAGTTTTTATTATTTTTTCTTTCTTTCTTTTTATTTGTGCACGACATCACAAGCCTGCTAAATGAGGCTTCACAGTCCTGTTGCCATTTTTTTGGGATAGGAAAGTGGAGTGTCATTAATCAGACGCATGGGGGGACTGAATGCCGATGGGTATTTCACCGGCAGAGTCAGCGGGGAGCGCAGGTTGAGGGGATGGGGAAGGATGAACCGATGAACCGAGCCAAACCGAACCGATTCAGTTCGGTTCGGTTTATATTCGGTTTAACTCTAAAATGAACCGGTTTGGTTCGGTTCATGTAGTCTTATCGATTCGGTTCGGTTTGAAAAAATTCGATCTCAAACCGGACCGAACCGAACCGTGAACAGTCCTACTCAAGACTATCTTAGATCTCCAAAAGTTGAATTGTTTCAACATGTGAGACAAGGGCCTCTAGAAGAAAATTGAGAGTAACAAGAGGGAATGGTGCTTGAATGACCACTAGTTGTGCCTCTAGTTTGTTGACGGTATGCTGAACGAACATTGCCTCAAGGTAAACTGACTGGGCATATGTGGCTTGTAGTATGCATGGTCATACTCCAATGGCTTGTAGTAATTTGCCATTTTGATGATGCATCCGTACCAAAAAGTCAAATTCTTAACATTTCAAGTCTCAAATAATGTTTTCTTTTAGTTTTTTTAGTTGTTCCTAGATTTTTTATTTTTGTGAATAAATAATTTTCACCTCAATAAAATTGTTATTTTGGTTATTTTTTGGTTTTAAGATTTTTGTGTTTTTACTGGCAAACAAGTATCACCTCAAAGGAAGTTTTCTTTTGGTTATTTGTTGTTTCAAGATTTTTTATTTTGGTTATTGTGTTGACAAACAAGTGTGGCATAAAATCGTGAATGATTAACACAACATTTTTTTTCCAAAATTTATGTTAAATAGATTAAAGAACATTGTTCAGTCAGAAATTAGGTTTAGACTTATGCTCCACCAACTCCAAGTGGCCTAAGGTTCAAAATTCTTAACACGATTGGGTCAACTGAGTGACTTTAGGTTTGGGGGAACTGGTATAACCAACTTGATTGATGAAATGAAATACTTCATGTCTAGGGACTTACAAAGGTACTTGAGAAAACAAACATAATGAACTAGGAGGGAATCTCTGGAAGAGAGGAAGATAATCATCAAGAGGATGTTTTGGAGGGTGTAGAGTGTTTGGGGAATGATTGAGCTCCCCTTCTTGGATGATTTGCGACTCAGATGAATTCGATACTCAATGCATCTAATACAAGTAAAATGATGATTCAAGGATTGAGGGAAAGCAACAATGCAAATAATGCAATTTAAGAGCAAACCATAGTTAAACAATGCTAAAATAGCTTACAAGAATGACAAAAAATAATCTAGTTTGCACAGGAACCCAAACAAGTAGATTCTATCAACTAACTAAGAGAAGTGCCTTACATAGTTGGTGCTTCTTCCTTAGAGGTGCCTTGGCTAAAAACTCTTACGTGAGCACAGATTTCACAAGACCGTTTGCTCGGTGATCAAATGTAGAAGTTAGCTTGAAATTAGTAAGCTTCTCCTACTCGCTTCTTGTTCCACACACCTCTTGATCCCCAGACTTTTGGCTCTTGGTGTCATTCGGACGTTGGAGGGCCAGTTTGGGTCGTGTGGAGAAGAGGGAGAGGAATGGAGAAGAAGAAGAACAATAAAACAAACGGTGTAGAAACCGTGGGGTGTATGATGTTTGTGGTCAGTAGGAGTTGTGGAATCCAAATCAAAAAAAGGAAATGAAATTATTGGAAATTTGATTATGTACCTTGATGGAGAGATGTGTTGTGGGTTCCGACTTCCTTATCTTCGATCAGCTACGAAAAAGGAGCTTAAGATGTTCATTTTGTTTAATCCGGTCAAAGGGGTTGTAGCTCTCTCTCTCTCTGACCAACTTCTCATGAAATGTTTCGAAAGAAAATAAGAAACCAAATGAAAAAAAATATCATAACTAAAATGTGTGTAGTAACATAATCAAAATGAGCATATAATGACAAAAGGTTGACTTTTGACACAAGTCACTAAAGATGTTTTACCACATATACCTTTTTCTTTGACTATTGACTTATAAATCAATGATTCGATAGTCTAGTATAATTAATAACAATATATCGTTCACTCTCGAGAGAATGTTTATGGGATAGTACTCTAAATACTTGGTTAGGGTAAAGAGGATTATTAAAAAAGATTTTTCAATTGATCCGATTCCAAGTACATGATCTTAGAGTGTCGATATACTAAGAGATTGAATGCATAAAGGTTTATATCCATCTTCGATCTGAATAGGGCATTAGATGCACAAAGGTTTATATATGTGCGATAACTGATAATAAAAAAAACCCAATGAAGATAAGATCATTCCTATACTCATTTGAGATCGTAAGATGTGACTTGTACCATTCGTAATTGAAAAATTGTTAAATATTAGTGAATAGATTTAATTTAAACTAAGTTATTATTTTAATTAGGCTTCAACAAAATAGATTATCGGGCATAGTAGGTCACACACATAATGATTGCTCTAAGTACGAGGCCATGGGTGTAATTTATAGAAATTGAAAAATGTTTATGAAAATTTTCAATTTCAATAAATATAAATGAATTTAGCCAAATCCCAAAAGCCAAGGGTTCTAAATTATTGCATAGCTCGCTCCTTCATGTTCTTCTACCCTAGAGGTTGTCAATGGCTGATAGAGCTCCATTCAGGACGAGCTTGAAGATTCGACGTGCAAGAGAAGCTATTTGCGAATGAAGTGTGTCACATCTCCGATATGCTCATAATTAAATGCTAATTAATCACTATATAAATCAGAGTGGATTTATATTTTAATATTCAAAGTTCTTTTCACCCTTTAGAAGCATCATGATGGTCGAGGCACTTCTAATTAAGATATAATTAATTGCCACCCGATTTCCCATGGGTATGAGATTCCAAAAATTAATCGAATTCTTGCCAACCAAAGGCACATGAGTTAAGGTGCCGATGTCTCATGCTAAGGTGTGTCTTCTGTGTATGGCACTTCGCAATAGTCCTAAATTAATTGTCCGGTTGATGAAAGTTGATTCCTACGGGTGAATTCTTAAGTATTTAACTATACGAACGAGTTTTAGACTTCACAATTAAGCCAATTTAGAATGTCTACAATGACTATGTTAAAAAGATATAGTTTGGAGGAGCATTGTTTTGATTTTGAATTAATGTAGGTGAATGTAAGAATAAGTTACATGCATTTGTATTAAGAAGTGTTATGCACACTCAGATCATCAATTTGAATCTCCCTAGTACTTGCCTATTGTCATGTTCGTATGGTGCATTACGTTTTACAACTCAAAAAGTTCGATAAATTTGAGTATGACATATATTTAAATTCATACGTCAATGTCGATAGGTTGAGTTTCCGTACATATACGATGGGTACTTTTTTCTTAACCGATAAGTCCGGCATGCTTGAGCACAAGGTACGTACTCATGGGATATGATATATAGAATATGTAGTTTGTTGTATTTAGATATATATTTTGCCTTCATCAGCTTACGTTCGATGTGTTCATAGGTAGCAAAAAATTTGAATAATGTACAGTATCTGTCAATCTCGAATATCTCAATTTATTCTAAGTGCATCGATGTCTAGATGTACTCTATATTTTATTTACTTATATTATTATTGATATATAAATTAGAGCAGCAGCAAATAATATGCAAATGCACGATGACAAATTTCTTGCTTTGTTAAATGTGACATAAAAGGAAAATCACATTACTGACATGGCATATAATATAGCGTTTAGATATCCATTGTGTGTGGTTAGCAAAAGTAAAGTTTTGCATGTGTCGTTTTGGTAAAGTGATGCAGGTTATGTGAATAGTTGTCACCTCTCTGCATAATTTGACGAGTCTTACATCTTGTTGTCATGATTAATATTCTAGTATTGCGTCCGCATTACACTAAATGATCACATCACCGAGTAGAAGATGAGGTTATGCCCTTTTTGGTAACACTATTAGATATCTCTATCACTATTAATTTTAAAATTGATATTGATGGTAATTGTCTTGAGGTGTTTGACTAATAGTATTAATTTCGAAATTTATAGTGCAAATAACACATGTTATGTAATACAAGTGTCAACTTGTATCAATTTTAATATTGATACTCTATCTTTTAAAAATATCAATATCAATATTAATATAGTATCATTTTTGATACTCTAACCAAACATGCCATTATGGTTTGGTATCACCTAAGATGAAAATACATAAGAATATGTGCACTTGGTTCAAAACAAAATAGAATGCTCCTAAAATGGTTTGATCTATGATTATCTTTCTTATATTAAAATATTATCATGCATGCTTAAGATTTAGGAGTGTCAATAACTAAGAGTGGTTGTAACGAGTTGACTCAGTCACATGTCATTCTTCCCACTTACCTTAACATCTTTAGGTAATCACTTGAGTGTAACAAAAGCATAGTGAATATATTGAAATCCGAAAACCAAGTAGTATTATAGATCTGCATTTGAATTATTTAGATTGTCAACTTTAGGGGTTCACTGTAAAATTTTAACTATCAATTCAATGTTATCTTCTCTCTATTTCCATATCAATGTATTTTGGAGAATTATTTTCTTTAGTTACATCACTGCACGTATCTGTATCCGTTGTGTATATCTCATCTAGGACATGACAAATATATATCATAAAGACCATTATATAAGGTAGTAAGGATATGTAAAGGACAATGATATGTTATTTTTGTAATATCCTATTTTTTAAAATAAAATAAAAACTCTCCACTGCCCTCCCCCTCCCATTTATTTTTGGCAAAATGCTCACTAGGTCCATTTTAAAGGAAGCACTTTATCACTAGGTCTATTTTCAAAAACACTTTATCGTTAGGTCTGTTTTTTCAAAATATCATCACACCCACTCTGTTTTTCAATAAAAATACCTTTGTTACCTTTTCATGTTAAACAAAGCATCTAATATTTCCTTTTAATATTAAATTTCGAGAAATTCTAAATTTAATAGTTAATTAGAATCTCCAATTTTATTTTCAACTTTTAGAACTATTTTATAATTTTTATGACCGCAAAACATTGATATGTTTGGAATAAAAAAATATCGTATTTTATTTATATCGAAATATAAATGTGTTATAAATTATTAAATATCTTGTTATTTATTACATCATGTTAATTACTTTAAATTATAAGTACAAAATTTATAATTTACACTTTGTTTGTGATTTGGATATGTATTTATGGTTTATAGGGTGTTTGGATATAGCTTTTTTTGTTATTTTCTATCTTACAATGAAAAATAAGAGGATAGACATACGTATATGTGTTTAGTTATACTTTACTAATCTTAAAACAGGTGTTTTTTTCATTTGTTCTTCTCTCTCAAAATAAAAACAATGATATCCTTATTTTATTTTCAAGGAAGACATAGAAGCCACCTTCCACGGTTACTAAGTATCCTTCGACAATTTTTAATAAATAATACATTTTTTCAAACGTCTCTATTGAATATATTTAAAATATCTATTTTTGTTTTCCTATGCATTGTATAATAAGTTTCAATCAAACTCAAGAAAAAAATATTATATCAAGGCATCCTATTAGTTTTTGGGCATGTGCTTGACTAGGGGTGCAAACGACGTGTCAAGCTTAGTACTTAGTAGTAGTAAACCTTTCAAGTTTGACTTGTTTATTTTATGCGACTTCTAAGTTGAGCTTGAGTTTTTACACGTGCATTGAACGCATATTCAAGCTAATTTCAAATTCATGTTCAAATTTGATACAAAACTCATTAATAAAACTCAAAATAAATTAAAAAATTATTGGTGAAACGATAATTTTAACTCATTTATGAAAATCAATTTAACTTTAAACTCAAATCAAATTTTATTTTTAATTATTCTATATATTTAAATGATAATATATAAGTATTAATACTTGTATATTTTTAATAAATATTCAATTGAATATTTAATCGAGTTACTCACAAGTAGGGCCGTAAACGGGTCAATAGTGTAATCATCCGAATCTGATTTCGATTCCGATAAAAGTTTAGGAGTTTCGATTTCGATAATTTTGGAATCACTATGCTCTGATTTCAATTTGATTCCGATTTCGTTATCGAAATTGGAACCGAATTCGATAATTTTCTAAATATATATTAAATATTAATTTTTATTCAAAAATAAGTTAATAATTCATAAATAATTACTAAAATTTGATATAATCTTTTTAAAATTTTATTTTTATCATTTTGTCAATTTATATATTATATTTTATGATTTATTTAACTTGATTATATTTAATTTTATTTATATATTTAATTTTTATTGAAATTGGATTAATGAAAATGGAACTAATTAATTCTGATTCCCATTCCGATAAGTTATCGGAATATCCGATTTCGATTCCGAGAGTTTATAAGATACAAAAATAAGTTCTAAACCTGTTAATTTTTATCGTAATATCGTAATATCGGATTCCGTTTACACCTCTACTCACAAATTTATTAAGGTGAGTAGAAATATGTTCGAGCTCTGCTCATTTAATTAATCAAACTTCATCTTTTGTTCAAACTTTATTTATTCGTAATAAACAAGTTGAGTCGAGTTTTTATTGAGTTTTGAGCTATTTTGTGGAATGTATTGGTTCATTTTGCACAGAAGCTTAATAAATTATATATGAAAATAAAATAAAAAATAGATAAATAGATAAAAGTGTTAAGCTAATAATAAAGGGGTGAGGACCATGAATAACTTAAAAAACGGTGAACAGAATAAAAAAGGTCTTTTCTTTTATCCAATGAAAAGACCTATATACATATGTTTTAAATAATTGCCAATCGATTCTTTTAACAAATGTTGTTATAAAACATATTTCTAAAGTAAGAACTCATTTTACCACGCAACCAAACCTCTTATTTATCAGTAACAAGATCAAACTTATCCATGAGATTAAGAAATAGCAACATATTTACAATAATTACTTCATTAGCATGCAACTATTTACTAGGCTCGTCATTATTTTATTTCTCACCTGATTTTCTAGTAAGAAGAAATAAAATTTATATATATTTTTTTTCTACTTTTCTTCACGTGTCAGGATTGCTATTTTGAGCAATAACAATTATAAAATACTAGAGCATGTAATTTTACAAATTCTTACGTACGGTCTAAAATTTATTTAATTCTAAACATATCCTCATGAGCCGACTAAACATAAGATAATTGTATAAAAGATAACAAATAGTGGTTCATATTTTATATTCTAATCATAAGACTATACTCCAGGGGCCAAATACATACACTAAAATGACGCAAATGAACAACAAATAATGACCCACATTCGCCTAGTACCATGATTATGGGGGTGTTTGGCTGCACAATAAATTTTTATACATTTCAATAAAAAATTTATATTAAAATAAAGTGTAGGTAAACTAATTACGTAAAATTGTCGTGTTTGGAAGAAATATAATATCAAAAAAAATGTGTGTCATATATAACCAGACAAGATGGGAGATCGCAAGATAAACAAAAGGAAATCTCTTTCAAAATATAAAATTACGATAGCCATCAAACATTTCTTTTGATAAATTTTATTATAAAAATATAAAGTTGTGATAAGAAACTCAATTTCCTATGAACAAAAGACCTCCATTAACTATCGGGGTATAAAAAAATTAAAAAAGTAGAGTAGTTGTAAGGGTAACCCTCCCTTTGTTGTATCATACTCATGATAAAGAAAACATACCCATGATAAAGAAAACATTCAACTGGAACAATATGAATATTTATAATGTTCAATAAGTAAGTATATCTATTTAATTGTTCGCCATCAAAGATATGTCAGAGAGATGATATGCATATACATATCTATGAACGTTACTAAGTTGCTAGATGTATATATTTAGATGTGATACTATAATATCTGCCATTAAAAATAATAATAATTTTTTTTAGAAACTGCCCCTTTCCCTTCCCCTCCCGGGTTTGTCGCTATCGTCCCCACCGTAACGCCGCCCCCCTTTGGATCCTCACAATGCCCCCGCCGGTCTCTCTCTCTCTCTCTCTCTCTCTCTCTCTCTCTCTCATGCCATCTCCCCTTGCCTCGGACATCCCTCTCCCTTCCTTCCTCCTCCGGTGCGTCGCCGGTCGCGACCGCCATTTCCACCGGAAGCCAGCGCCGCCGAGCACCCCTTGCCGCCGTTGCCTCCAGCCCCTCACCTCGTCGTTGTCTCCAGTCCGGCACCTCTCTTGCCGTTGAGGTCGTTGCCATCCAGCCCCTTCCCGCGCTACCCTTCGTCGTCGTCGGTAGCCAGCGCCATCGACCTCCCCTGTTCCAGCCAGAATCGCCGCAAGAAGTCCTCTCGCTGCCGCCGTCGCCGGCCTTTTCCCTTCTCTCGCCGTCGCCGTCGTGGCCAGCACCTCACCTGCTGGTCGCCGCCGCCGGAACCCCGTCGTCATCGAGCACCGTCGTGAGCTCCGCCGGCCGCCTCCCTCCATCGCGTGTGGCCCCCCTCCGTCAAGAGCACCACCGCTCGAGCCGCGTGGACGCCCGGCTCGCCCGCCCAGTCCAGCCGCCGGTCTAGTGCCATTGAGCCACCCCGGTTCAGCCGGTCGAACCGCCCGGTTCAGCGCCGGTTCGGTATTTTTATGATTTTTGAAATTATTAATTTTGAAAATTAGATTTAAGACCAAGAAAAATAGTAGAAAATCCAGAAAATCATAAAATTTACAGAATATTAAAAGTAGGTTTATCAAGCTTGTCTATGTATTTGACTCTATTTTGATTAGAAAATATGCATGATTTAACTTATGAACCTTGATTTGACTAGTTTAGATTTTGGACTTAAGATTAGTAATTTTTCTCAAAATTTTTTTGAAACTAGAACCTTGAAATTGATATTTTTAATATTATGAAACATGTTTAGCATGATTCTGGATGGGTAGAAATATTTTTCATGAGATTTGACCATCTATTATTTATGTATGTTATTATGTGCCAGAATGGACCTATAATTAAAATATAATTATGTGGAGATTTGGAAAAATCATAAGTCATCAAATTACACTTTTTGAAACATATTTAGGTCAGATTATGGGTAATGACATCAGAACTTAGTTTGTTTTGACTATGCCAAACTTGATTTAGAATAATTGTCTTGTATATGTAATTAAGCATGTCTAGATTTGTTTGATATTGCATGTGTATGGTTCATGTAAAATTTGTTTGGTTTGGTTCCAGATTATGTAATATGTCTTGCATGATATGGCTAGATTCATATTATCAAGTTTGATATCAGTTTTGTTTAGAATGTGTTAACCATGTCGGTTAGTACAAGTCTTGTCTAGTTTATGATAAAATCAATTTGGTTTGCATGGATGACATTAGAATGAGATGTTTATGTATTGTGTACATGATAATCAGGTGTGTCATGATTTGAAAAAATTATTATGAACTCTTGTACCACATGTTATGAATGCTTTACCAGCCAATTCTAGTCAAATTGCCCCGTGGGCAGCGGGTATCTTAGATAAATCTGGCCCTCTCACAGATCCCGAATTATCGCGGTTTTTCCCCAAGTGTCACCATTGCCTAGGTGCACTAAGGGCTAGCTCAGTATATGTTATTACTATATAAATTAGAGCTGGTGAAAGTGATATGTATATGTGATGTGTAAAGGCAAGACGACCAATTCCTTGCTATATGACTATTGGTTTAGAAAGAACATGAAATTATACTCATTGCAAGTTATGTTTAGATGTTAAAACATGATAAGTTAGAAAATTCAGATATGTCCCATTTTAGATTGGTCATGTTAAGTTAAGTCTTGGGGCCATCTAGTTGGTTTTTGTTTAATTTTATGGTCTTGTATGCATTGGTCTAGAACTAATTGGCTTTGGCATAACCTTTTCCTTAATGTTAATTCATGGTTTGGATATGGATTGTGAGATTAATATAGAATAAATATATTACTTTTGTATTACATCTCAATTTAGATATGTTATATACTATTGCTTGATTATATGTTAGTTATCCGATTGATGGGTAAATGGTGTAAATCCTACGGAGTTCTCGGACTCACCCCGTTGTGGGTTAATATTTTTTAGCAGGTTTTGAAGATCAGGAGATTGGCTTGGAGGCTCAAGTAGAGGTTGAGGAAGAACCAGAATCTCATAGAGTTGGAGTGGAGTGATATTTTATTTTCATCAGGTTGCTTGTTTTGGACTTTTAGGATGTTGTGTGGTTAAACTAAATCTAGTGATTTTCTTCATAGATAAAACTTATGAATGAACTTGGTTTGGAATTTAGTTGTTTTGAATGTTCAAGTTTTGGTTGGAGTTGAACTAAGTGAAGTAGGCTTGGTTTAAAGTTGTTGACTCTGTGTTTGGAAATCTTGTGGAATTATGTAGACTTGATTATTTTTGTTGATCTACATGCTTGCATGGGTTATGAAATCCGAATGATGGATTTCTCCCACTGTCACGACGTTATATTTTTCTGCTGCACAATTGTGGTTTTATGTTACTTAATTTTCACGTCGTGACCGATACTCTAAACTAGAAACCAACATTACAACATTATGAACAAAGTAACCCTTGCGAATAGTGAATTACTTAGAATGAAGAACTATTTGACTCTAATGTGATATATCATAAAAATTTTATCTTTGTAATAAAATATATTTTTGTAGCAAAACATGTTAAAAGCAATTTTTAAAATTCTTAAAAATATATAGTTTCGTAAAAAAATTTAAACAAAAAATGAGATTTTTTTTCTTTTTTGCGATCTCCACCGTTTTATAGTTATACATGGTTCTTGCTTTTATCATCATATCATAATCTTATCTTTAATTATTTTAAAATTCATTTTAATATGATTTTTTATCACGGAAATAAAATTTTACCGGATAACCAAACACCTTACTTGCCCAAAGCGCCTGGCTCTAAAAAGGAGAAAGGTTAAAAAGGAAATTGTGAATGTCGGCATCAGAATGTTTATTATGATCTTTATAAAGAAACTACATTTTCAAACTTTTGGGATATAACCATCAGTCTGTAATTTTGTTAGGTTCAACCTCTAATTACCTCATTTAAGGGTATATAAACAAAAAAACTGCAAGGAAACGTTCTCGGTTCTGTAAGCGTTGACGGCGCCTCATCGCGGGGAGACTATGGCGTCGACGGCTGCGAGATCCGGCGTTTTTCTGAGGACGTTCCGCGGGAAAGCCTTTCATCCGTCGGGGAGGAGGAGCTTCTCCGCTTCTGCCCACGACGACGCCCGTAAGCATCAAGAAAACAGAAGATCTGTCCTTTTATAGTCTTCTTCGTCCCGCAGCAATGCTCTCAAATTTTGCGGTCTATTCGGCGATGCTTGTTTTTCCTTCCTCCCCAGAAACCTAAACATGACGTCGTTGATTATCCCGTCTTCTGGGTGTTGAGGAATTTATATCTGATGGCGCCTTGATGCCAATATCAGATGAGACGGCGAAATGGGAGAAGATAACTTATGCTGGGATTGCTACCTGTACGGTCTTGGCGTTCTATAACCTTTCGAAGGGTCATCCGCACCATGATGAGCCACCTGTAGGTTTATCATCTCTTAAAGCTGTTTTATTGAGGGTTTGATTGTACCTTTTCTTATAAAAATATTTACATGTACTTTAATATTTCCTACTAAATCGAAGATCTCTTTGCAGCCGTACACTTTCCTGCACATCCGCAATAAGGAATTCCCATGGGGTACGTGCATTTCCTTGCGTTCTCTGACTTAATATTGATTATTGTCATGTTATTTCATTTACTATTTGCTATGGCGTAGTGGAAAAGCCCGGTGTTGAACTATCAAATTTTGTGCTACCACGAAAATGCTTATGTGGTTTCATGGATATTAGGTAGGTTAATACTTTTTATTGTTCCCTGGCATGTCTGGACTCCGGAGGTTAAAAATTGCAATAAATTTATCCGAACAGTCAAATGGTGAATTGCTGATCAATAGATGTTTTACCTTGCTCTATCTTTTATGGCAAATTTTTTAAGTCTCAAGATATTCCACCATCTAACGTAAAACTAATCGAAGGCCTTACCAACTACCAGGTGAGTACTACTAAGCACACAATGGTAACAAGATTTGTTTTTTTTTTATAAATATAAAAACCAAAAGGAAAAACAGATGACTAGATGGAGCATTAATGTTGTAATAGTAAGACTATGTGCTAGATGAGCATTGCTTTAGAAAAATGCCTCCTATATGACTTGGTAATCTTTTTAGGTGGTTTGAAAAGGTTGATTGCCTAACATAGTTATCAAAGGCAACAAGACATCCAAGGAGTTCAAAGGAGCTATGCCTACTTTTCATAGTTTTCAGGTGAGAAGGCATTGGAGGCTTTTGAGGGTGTCAATTCCGCTTAGGCAACGAGATGGCCGCTTAGGCATCACCTAAGCAATAAAGTTAGATGTTAATAATATAGATACAAATATAGATACATATGTATATATACCGGTGGTGTCATAGCAAGCGCTTAAGCTCCCAAGTGGATTGTCAAGCCGTGAGTGGGTCTCCACTTTATTGGCCATTAAAAAAGTGCCCAATCCGGATCCATTCAGCGGAAAATAAGCGTGTTACCCAATCCCCATTCTTCTTAGCCTATTTTCTACTTATTTGTGTCAGTTTTTTGGTTTTGAAGACTGTATTGACTGTTTTAACTTGAATACCATTTTGTTCTCTTGGTTTATTTCCACCTCCCATTCAACCCATTTAACTTATTTACTATTTTAATCTATTCTTGTATTTTTACTTGTATTGATTGTATACTTGTATTTATTTTTTATTTCAACTAAATATTTTTTTTAACTATTTAATGTTAGTGTATACTGTTTTAAGTTCAGGGTCAAGCTGTCTCATTAGTTTATTGATTGTTTGAGTGAAATGATAAATTTTCTATTTATATATGTCTCACTATTAAGATTTTTTTGTTGTATTTGGTGGGCCGACCGTGGATTGCTTCGGCGCTTAAGTGGTAAAGGGACCCTTGGTCGCTTTGTCACCTTAACAACTTTGATATATACATATATGTACTAATATATAATTAAATGTTAATACTATATTTATGTATATATACACACGTATATATATTTGTGTATATACATATATATACAAATATATAATTAGATGTTTATGGCATATATATTTATGTATAGATACAAACATATATATCAATACAATTGTATTTGTATGCTATAATTTAATGTGCATGTTTTATGTGCATGCATGTAAATGCGTTTCTATTTATGTAATTTTGTATACGTGGGCACATATTTCTAGGAAAAAGTTAATCTAGATAAACTAAGAGAGAAGGTTACGAAACAACTTTATACTCTTAAAGGATATAACATATTTTTATAATTAAAAGTCTTAAACATATTTAATAATATAAGTTAATATGTAATATGTTTTCACTCAGCCTTAGACATGTGCCTTGGATGAGAGAGAGAGAGAGAGTATGATTTTGTGGATCTAATAAAAATGTTTTAGTCATGAGTCATGTAGAAGGTCTTGGCCACTTATATATTCACACTGCCACCAAAAGCTTTACAAGTTTACTCAATGCCCTGCTAGATCTTCTTTTCTCTCTATTTGTATATATATAACTATATGCTTGTGGGGGGATTTGAAGCACAACGCCCCCATTTTTTTGTTAAATTGTGGTGGGCCTAGGCCACTCAGCCTGCCTAGGGGCATGCATCTTGTGTGCCAAGGTGGGTACCTTGGGCACCGTTTGGCCCCTACAGAGAATGCCTTAGTGCCTAAGTGTTGCCTCGGCTTGATATCTATGTTGCCTAATAGGTCTCAACTCAGCCTTTTATTTTTTCGAAGGTGGTAATGCCATAATTTTATTTAAAACAATGATAACAAAACGAAGTCAATCAAAGAACAGAAAACAAAAAGGCGGATTGTGGCTCCTACTGAGATTGTAGGAGGGCCTTAAATAGAGGGGCATTCCAGTTATAAAGCCTGGAGGAGAGGGCAACGTGAGGAGGAAATGATCCGACAAAGCAAAAATACGAGCAACATAGTTGTCAAGGCGACAAGGCGTCCAAGGCGTTGAAGGGTACCGATTCCGCTTAGGCGACAAGGCGGCCGCTTAGGCGTCGCCTAGGCGGTCAAGGTGGTATTCAAGGAAGGCTGAGTCGGGAGGTTGTTATATATAAAAAAAACATAAATATAATTATATTTGTTATGTTATAATTGAATATGAGTGTTTTATCAATGCACATAAGTAAATATGATGTGTGTGTGAAAGAGAAGAAAGTTAAATAAATTTTTATAAAATTTAAGTATATAACTCATTTATGATTATAAAATTTATATATGTGCAATAGTACAAGTGATGGTAAAATATTGTTATAATATTATTAAATGGGGGGGCGCAGAGTAGTCGCGGATCGACCTTGGGGGGGGTTGTCAGGGGGGTGAAGCCCCCTGAACCCAAAAAAGTATGTAATAGTATAAGTGAGACAAAGAGAGAGAGAGGGGAAAGAGTTGAAAAAGAACTTAATTAAGTATATAATATATGTTTATAATCATAAATCTTAAATATGTATGATAGTATAAGTGATTATACAATATATTAATATATTGAAACTATCATTAAATAAGTGTCCCTTGTGAGGGGTATCAATGGAGAAAAATCCATCAAAAACTTTTTTTAATGATGTAAAAATACCCAAGGCGCCTTGCTTGGGCGCCTTGGGCGCCTAGGCTGGCGCCTTGGGCGCCTTGGCGGGCGCCTTGGGCGCCTTTTTGGCCCCAGACAAGGCGCCCTGGCAAGGCGCCCTTGGAAAGGCGCCTTGCCGCCTAGGCGGGCGCCTTGACAACTATGACGAGTAACAAAAAAATTACAAAGAGCAAATAGAATCAAGGAGTCAGAGGAGTCTTCAAAAATACACTTGTTTCTTTCACACCAAACTGCACAGCATAGTGGGGGAAAATATGATCCCAAAGAGATTGCTTGTAGTTCCAAGGGTTGAGGTTGCTCCAATCGTCAAGTAAATTGTCAATAGGCTGTCAATCAGACCAAACTATGCCCCAGTTCTTAAATAGCACACGCCAAAGGTAGTTGATGACCCCACATTGAAGGAAAAGGTGGTTAACATTTTTTTTTGTAGCTGCAAAACATGCTCTCATTGGAAGATACAACGGACAGTCTTAGCAGACGAATGCTTGTTGACGTCTATCCCTTTGTGATTTCTAAAGGAAGATTTTGATATACGATGGGAAGCTTATAGTTCACATCCGTTTCTACCACTAGAGTACCCTACCACCAATGCCAGTCTCTGAAATGCATACTTCTGCCACATTTGATGGATCTTAACACACCTTTGACTGCTGATTTGGTCAGAGGTTGATGGATTAAGATTGTTTGATTGAATGCCTTAATTAATCTCTGAATTCTGAACATATCTCTTAAGTCTTAACTTAATAAACCTCTTAAACATAAGTCGTAAGATTAGCTTTTTGGTTTCCAGACAAACTCTTTCAAGGGGATAGAAGTAACATGTATGATATAACTTAAGTAAGTAATAAATTGATTAACATACAAACATCTAAATCAAATTAAGTACTTCATTTTAGCACAAACTAAGACATGAAATTAAGAGTTCATATTTTCAGATTCAGCCAAAACAAGCACCACCTTCATCAAGAATTTTTGATCTGAAGATAGGTTGCATTGCAGGATGTCTTCATTTCTTGAGGTGCAACTGGCTTCCTTTAAAACCATATTTAGAGTTAACAAGTCGTTGATCTTCAGATTTGTGAGGTCACTCATGCATAGGATATTTCAATGCTGCCCTAGTTGTCCTACATCCCATAGATCTGCTACCTTACTATCCCTAGAGATGGCGATGGCATGCAGTCTTGGAAACCTTGAGGCTAATGGCCGATTACCAAACTATCTATCCTTCCTAAACAAAGTTCTTCCGCTATTGCGAGCTTCACAGACGAGGACAAAAAGAAAGTTACTTTTTGGTAGATACTTCTCTAAATGCTAGAAATCTTGTCTTGAAAACATAACTCATTCAACCATCAATTTCTTTGGGATGAAAAATATTTTGATTCGATTACCTCAGCCTTGATGCCTTTGTCTTCACTATTCATTCTCCACAAATATTTTGAAAGTGTGGGATTGTTGATCACCTCAAGAAGCCAAAGTCCAATCTCTTCTTTCTTCACATCTCTTCATGCATGGTTCAACAATACCAAGTGCAACAACTTCCTCTCATATGAGTTCTGTTAGAAAAAATTAACTTGAATACTTTCTTACTTGTCATAACAACCCTTGGGGACCTTGAAGATGGAGAAGGAAATAAATAAGTAGAGTTCGTCGCTCACTCTTGGACGTAATCCATTTTCCTCATGTGGAGATAAGCTTGTCTTTCCACCCCCACAATTTTCTTTACATGTTATTGATCGGAGGCAATCAGTCCTTGCTTTTGATACCATTATATGATAAAGGAAGACCAATGTATCTAATTGAAAGAGTCACATTCTTTGTTGAAGATCAAAGGTAGTAAGACCTTATGCCCTGTTTGGTTAGAGCATCAAAAATGATACTAGATCAAGTTTGATATTGATATTTGTAAAGGATGGAGTATGAATGTCAAAATCGATACAAATGAACACTTGTATTGCATATCATGCTTTGTTTGCACCAAGAGTTTCAATATTTATATTGAGCCAAACAATCATTGATGATTTGATTTCTATCACTATCAATTTCAAAATTGATAGTGATAGAGGTGCTTAATATAGTTACCAAACAGGGCCTTAGATTCCTTGTTGCCGTGCTGCACTCACCAAATGGCTTTGCCCCCCCTCCCCTAAACTTTGGCAGCCAGCCCAGTCTCCTTGTGCTACCTGCTAGGTGCCCTGTTCCCACCCAGTCTCCTTGTGCTACCTGCTAGGTGCCCTGTTCCCACCAGAATGCATGCAATTCCTTGTTTGAAAAAATCAGGAGGGCTTAGCCCGTCACCTGGCTGGCCTCAGAGAGGGGTTCAACTTTAATTATTCTAACCTGCTGCCATCTTAGCAAGATTATCCAGCATCTATTCCTCCTATCTTTGAGGATCCCTGGCTTTCTTGTCATCCCTGGAGGTTGCCTCCTTACAGAATTCCAAGGCATTAACTTTACGATCCCTGTAAAGGTAGGAGGTAGCCATCGCGTCCCTTCTACATACCAGACCTGTTGTCCGACAATGCAGGAAGCCTGGAATTGTTGTAGAGGATCATGGGGATTTTTTCCACAACCCAGACCTATTCGGAGGTAGGATCGTATCACAGCAAGCTATCAGGAATTCTTCCCAGCTCAGAAGACAGAAACAGGGCTATTGGACCTTCCCATTCTTACGGGAGAGGCCATCAGAGATCCTCGGAGGCAGGGATTGGTCCTCGGGACTCCTATGATTTAGCAATGCTTCCATAATTACTATACGGAGAGGCTCGTGGCTATGGGAACTCCTTGCAATAGCGGGAGGCTTACCTCCCACAACCCGCCAGCCAATTTTGCAGGGTTCTATTGCCACGCTCAAGGAGAGGGTGAAGAACAAGGAGGAAATTAGGGACTATTGAGAATTGCCCATCAGTCTACTCCATCACCTATTTTTTATTCCTTTTCATCTCCATGCCTTGTGCCCATCTTAAACTCCCATCCAAGCAGCTGGTTGTCCTATATCTCAACGCCACTCTCATTGACAACTACCGAAACTAAGATTAGTCCATGGTTTCTATTCTTTAAGGCCTGTTTGGATATGCCTACTAGCCCCTGGGCACATTCACCTTGCTGGCTAAGGGTTTGTTCACCATGGTCGGAGCATCCTACATTCAAAGTTAGAATCTTTTAGACCACCTGATCGGCCCCTGGGCAAGTTCATCTTAAGATCCATCCTAATCCAACCAATTCCCTACCTCAACCTCCCATCTAAGTCAAGCCACAATTCCTATTGACTTAGCACATGTTTGGCTAATCCAATCAGCCTCTGGGCAAGCTTAGCTTGCTGGTTGAGGTTGGTCTCACAGAGCTTGGTGTTGGCGCCCAAAATATTCAACATCCGAAGGTATTTTGGATCAGGATTGGACCCCAGGTTGGCCAGGGTCAATTCCGATCCAGATCAGATAGGCAGATTGTCCAATTTGCCAGAAGCCCAGGATCGGCAAAGCACTGACCAATATTGGCTGACTTGGCTATACTATGTCCGAAGCTGCCCAAGTTGAGCTGGAATCAGCCAATCTGGACAATTCCAAAGCTGCCCAAAAGTCAGAAGCAATTCATTGAAAATCAAAATGCCCATTACAAGAAAAGAGGAGGAGATGATCTACTGAGAAGATAGTTGTTGGCGCCCAAAATATTCAACATTCTCCAAAATAAATAAAAAAGAAAAAAAAGGAGAACAACAAGTCTGTCCGTCGGAGCATCTCAACCATGGTTTACGGATTCGGTGGAATCGGACCGATTCCGATCGATTCCGGAATTGGATCGGTGGATTCCGATCCGATTCCTGGCGGAAGGACTGATTCCGGGAATAATTCCGCGGAATCGGTATGAATCGCCTGGAATCGGTCGATCCGGCCGATTCCTTCGGAAGACCGGTTGAACCGGCCCGGTTCGATTCCCGGTGGCCGGAATCGACCACCGCGGTCGATTCCGTCGATCCCGCGGCGGTAGGGCTCGATTCCGGCGATTCCAGCTTCAATCCGACGATCCAGGCGTCGATCCGAGCTGCCAGCACCGATTCCAGAAGGATTCCAGCGATTCAGCACCGATTTCGGCGATTCCAGCTTCTTCCCGCGGCGATTCCAGCGATTCCAAGCGATTCCTTCAGCCAATTCCGTCGATTCAAGCTCGGACCGGCATCGAATCAACCTCTTCTTCGATCTTTGACCGGTTTTTGGTAAGATTTCTTCGCCGAAAGCTTCGTACGTCCATTCTTACGCGTTTCCGACGAGTCCGAGCGTCGTTAAACGTTGTGATTTCCGACCGAACAAGTCCGTCCAAGTTTTGAATTATCCGTTTAAGTCCATTTTGCACGGGAAAAATTCCGGATATCCCGTACGTTAATTTACGACCGTTTCCGACAAATACGTAACCCTTTAAACATACCGAATGGTGTGTTACTTGGGTTGTCTGTTTCCCGAACAGCATCTAAATCAATTTTTATGTTATCTAATCATTTTTAGTGCATTGTTTACAATTTTTACAGATATAAGCGATGGCCGATCAAGGTGATGCAGCAGCAGCACGTGCTTCCGATGTGGGTTGGGAACACGGGCAGATGGTAGACCCAGTCAGGAAGAGGGTACAATGCAAATGGTGTGAGAAGGAGATGAACGGGGGGGTGTTCCTACCGAAACAACATATCGTCGGAACAGTGGGAATGTCGAAGAAATGCGACAAGGTGCCGGGGAGAAGAGTGAGGAGATGAGAGGCTACGTGACGGGTAGATCCTCTCAACGGGCGATTAGGATCGAGCGAGAGGGAGGAGTTGCACGACGAGCTACTCCGCAGGAGGAGGGACCGCGATTTGCCTACCTCGAAAAGGGAAAGGCGGGGAAGGCACCACCGAGCCCGAGCCGGAGAGCGAGGACGAGTCCACGGACTCCGAGCTCGGACGTGCTAGGCACGCCCAGCAAGCGTGCATTCGCCGAGGAGGAGGAGGAGGGAGGAGGGAGCACGAGGGTCCGGGTCCGCAGTTGACCCGGCTTTGGGCCGATCGGCATCGGCTCGCCCGACCGGACCGAGAGACCGACCCCAGGAGACAGAGCCACACCGCCGTTCCACTTCTACCAAAGACTCGATTTACACCGAGTGACGAGTATTTATTTAGGAAACAAAGTGCTTTGTACGGATGGGGATAAAACGAGTAATGAAAGGGGTGAAGGCAACAGAACGGCCGCAAAGAGAGCCGTTCGCCACATTGTGAAATGGTTTTTACGTACGCAGTATCACTTTTTAAATTAAAATTGACATTATGTGTGTTTTATTTACTTAAACTTAATTTTAGCCGATCCCAATTTTTTTTTAACTTGATGTAGGCATCCCGAAGACACGTACCCACCGGCCCCTACTTACGTACGATGGTGGATGCCGCGGGGTGAGGCCGGGACCGGCTTTGCAAGCCCCGGCAGCAGACACATATACGGCGCTGGCCTGGATGAGGAGGTCCAGGAGTTGAGGGAGTGGATGGATGGGTTTAAGTTGGTGTGGAAGGAGAGGGGTTGCACAATTATGTGCGATGGGTGGACAGGTATCACCAAGAGGAGTATGATAAACTTCTTGGTGTACTGTTCTGAGGGGACTACATTCTTGAAGTCGGTAGATGCTTCTGGGAAGATTAAAAATGCCGACTTCATCTTTTCTCTGATGGATGGGGTGGTGGAGGAGATCGGGGAGGACAATGTGGTTCAGGTTGTCACTGACAACGAACCATCATATAAGGCGGTTGGGAGGAAGTTGATGGAGAAGAGGAAGCACATCTTCTGGGTGCCCTGTGTAACACATTCCATAGATCTCATATTAGAGGATATAGGCAAGGAGGAGGGTGTATCTACACTTGTCACGAAGGCGCAGAGCACCCCATCATTTATATATTCGCATCCCCGCCTCCTACATATCATGAGGTCTCACATAGGATGGCACCATCTTGTTAGGCCCCGTCCGGGACGATTTGCCACGAACTTCATTGCGGCGGAGAGCTTACACCGGCACACGCATGCATTGGTTAGGTTCACGCGGTCCGAGGAGTATTACAACTATATGGTGGACAACCCGTACGACAAGAAAGAACAAGTTGGAGATTCTTGTCGTGTCCGAGAAGCGCATCACCGACAAGAGGTTTTGGGAGAGGATTGCCTACTACTTGGTAATCATTGAGCCACCGGTAGTTGTCTCGAGGTTGGTAGACTCGGATGACGGGGACCGGATGGGCACGTTGTATGATGCCGTGGATCGGCAAAGTCGAAAATCAAAGAAAAAAATCCCGAGGTTACAAGAAGTGGTGGAAGATCATATATGACCGATGGGACAATACCTTGCACCACGATGTCCACGTCGCAGTAACTTGGTTAAAAAATTATTTTCTTTGTATAATTGTCTTATATGCACGGTGTTAACTAATAAAATCTTGCGGGATATTTTTTGAACCCCCGCATCCAATATAGAGGACAGTGGGCGAACGACAACGAAGTGGTGGGGGGTACACTTGCGGTTATTCGGCGTACGTGCCGATCTCGGCGGACGGGATAGTAGGCCGAGATAGAAGTAAGTTAGAGTTCATTAAATACCTTGGAGTAGCCTTACTGTGCAACTAATATTTTTTTATAAATTTTTCGGATGCGAAGTACAAGATGAGGGTCGGCGTATACTCGGATGTCGACTTTAAATATTCGATTGACAAAGTGTCACCTGGTATAGTAATAGCTTGATGAAGATTTTATTTTCTTTTCATATAAGTTATGGTAGATGATGGGCTAATTGTTTACCTTTTCTCTTCTTGTTTTTTCCTGCAGCTGAGTGGTGGGTTCAGGTGAACACCAGGAGTGGATGGAATCCACTTGCTGCCATCGGTATCAAGATACTCAGCCAGAGCACCAGTTCCTCCCATTGTGAGAGGAACTGGAGTACATTCAACCTGATACATACGAAAAGGAGGAACAGGTTGACCTCAGACCGGCTGGAGAAGCTGGTTTTCTGTTATTACAAGATTAGGCTGCGCATAAAGAACATCAAGGATCGACAGAAGATCAGCGAGGCACGATTTGCACGATTCGCAGGTGGCCCGTACGAGCAGAGGCATTCCTCCGCCACACCACCACTCGAGGAGGTGGACATGGACCAGATATTCCAGGAGGAGCACGCACTTGCCTCCCGGATAGAGGAGAGAGAAGCCGTGGATCACGCACCGAGTTTGATCCCGATGACCGCGTACGGGTCGAAGGAGAGTTGGATGGTGTTGAAGCCGAGGAGGATACTTCACCTCCACCTCCATCTACTTCTCGTGCTCGGGCAGGCCTTCTTCTCGCCCTGCCAGCCTATGGTCCGCCACTGCAGCTTTAGCCCCGCCTCCTCCGGTCCCCTCACCGCTACCCAGCCCATTCGCAGTCCGGGGAAAACGAAAACAAAGATGACTGCACGGAAAATGGAAGGATTTGCAAAGTTGAAAAAAATTTTGGGTTCCGGTCCTTCTGGTACTTCAGAGATGGCTGAAGAGGTGAAGAGAAGGAAGCTAGAGGTAAGGCGTCCTGTCAGCCCAGATGACAGCACGCAGGCTCCTTCTCACTCCTCAGGTGATGATGACGAGGAGTGCATACCAGCGACGCAGCCATCAGCAGCAGCTGAGTCTCCTGATTCACGGCTTCCAAAGCCGTATTACACGCTGGATGAGCAGACACCGCATTCTTATATTATGGAGCCACAATATCCAAAGATTTGGTCAAAGTTGACCAGTAGTGGATTACACCACTAGCTCCATCATCCTCTGCTTACGTCCCGGTCGTCCCGCAGTCCGATCCATACGACCTTGATGGCATGGCATCGACATTATTTTCGTATGGATATGGTCCCGGACAGTATACAAGACTGAGCACGAGGGAGAAGCATCACGAGCAGCAGGGAGAGGAGGAAGACCCATATCTATATCCTGGATATTGGTAGTAGATTGATATGATGTAATTTTTTTTATGATGTATCAACTCTTTGATTTTTGAATCAATGGAATTGGAATATGTACTTAACTTCAAGTCTTCAATTGGAGTTCATTAGTATTTATTCGATGTGGTCATGTGGATGAATGCATTGGTTATTTTTAAAAAAATTTCTAACTCATTTCCTATTTTTTTAGAATTTTTTCTGAATTTTTTGAATTTTTTTGACGAAAAAAAAATTCAAAAAAAAAACCGATTCCAGACCGATCCGGAATTGATTCCCTTCCCAGGAATCGGCCGATTCCTGGAATCGGAATCGGAACATTCCGATTCCGGAATCCTTGATCTCAACCGAAATAGCGCCAGGCATTAAACAGGCTCATCAAAAGCCAGTCGTTACCGCGGCTGGATGAGGTCGCCGGCACCTATTAGTCCAAACCATGCAACGTCTCCATGAAGCGGCCCATGCGCACGTTGCCTGGCCTGTAACGGCTGCGCGCGGACAAGCCTCCCGGATCATCAATGGCAGCCGCAGATAAGGAGCCGGGGGCGGCATCAAACGGAGGGGGGATTTTTCTACACATACAGCAGAGGGTTCGATTCGACGGCAGAGAGAGGAAAGGGAAGGAAGAAGGAGAAGCGTAGAGGAGGAGAGGAGGGTGAAGGTGAGGTTTATCCTCGCCGTCGTCTTCCTCCTGGAACCGAGTCGTAGTCTTCCGTTCGTCGTCGTCCCTCGGTGGCAAGCCTCTCGCAGCTCTCCGTCCGTCGTCTCCCCTACCGTCCGCAGCCGGTCGCACCCCTCGTCGCCGCGGCGTCTCGTTGATCCACCGCGAGTCGCCGTCGCTTCTCCCTCAGTCGCAAGATCCCCTTCCTTCTCTCTCGTTCGCCAAGCCGCCGCGTAGACCGCGCGTCCCAAGCCCCTGCGCTGATCGCCCTCGCCCCCTCCCCCTCCCCCTCTTCCTCTTTTCCCGTCTGCGCGCAGCCGCCCCGCTGCTCCTTCTTTCCCTCCCGCAACTTGTCCCTGCCGCCTTGCCAAGCCTCCCCCTCGAGCCAGTGTCTCGCGCGCCCCTCTTTCACCTCCGCCCGCAGCCCCGCAGCCCCGCAGCCCCGCAACCGCGCGTCCCTCTCTCTCTGTCCGCCCGCGCGCGGCTTCTTCTCTCTCCCTCTTTCTCTGTCCGCCTGCGCGCAGCCCCGCGCGCAGCCACACAGCCCCTCCCTCTCCTCTTCTGCCGCCGTCGCACACTGCCCTGTCTCCCTCTCTCTGTCCGCCCGCGCACAGCCCTCAACTCCTCTCAACTCTGTTTCACCCACGCCGTCGCCGCCCCTCTCTTTCCCTCTTTCCTTCTTTCACGGCTATCTTTCTTTTTACTGCTGCAAATCCCCCCACCAAGTCCAGCCGTCGAAGCCTCTTAGAACAGCAGCGCAGCTACCATTTTTTTTATTATTACTTCATTAGCCATTGGGAGATGGACAGGAAGATGATGGCACGACTTCAACATATACATGAGATGATTTAGTTAACATTGTGCTGTTGATGAAATAATAAAACTCATAATCAAATCGATTTGAGACTAATTGGGGGCCGGTCCAATCGGGCACGCTCTACGTCTCAAATTCAAACTTAAATAATAAGTCGATCCAAGACTAATTGGGGGCCGGTCCAATCGGGCACGCTCTACGCTTCGGCATAATTTAAAAGAATCAAAAATAAATTAATTTTGATTAGCATATAAAGGTCAAAATAAAATGACCTCAATGCTATATCAATTTTCCCATCAAGGGATTATTATATCGATTTTATATGATGGCTAAATGTATATGCATATATGCATGAATGCCAAAATATAAAACCGATATGATAGTGATTATATCGATAAATAACACCCATAAACCTTAGCCAAAGGTCGGTGTGTTATATATATTATCGATGTGATTCATTCTATAATGCCTATCAAAGGCTCAATGGATTCAAAACCGATTTGATTCATTGTAATCATGATATCGTTTTATGTTCATCTCATTTGTAAGTTGTACATTTTTTTTCCAATTAATGGAAATTACATGGTGTATGTATTTTTGATGTCAATGGGAGTTAAAATAGCTCTATAAGTTGTATGGAATGCAAACAAGAAAAGAGTAATTTAATGAAAGATTGTATTAAATTCATAAAAAAAGAGAGAAAGAAAGTTAATTAATTAAATAATCCGAAAATACCAAATTTAATCAAATTTAATCAAAATTAACTTTCATAAATTAAAATTAATTTTAAGATAATTTTAAAAGTTAAACAAACAAAAACAGCAAATAAAACAAAACAATACAAATTTTCTAACCTAACATACCTATTAAGACTTAATACCAATTTAATCTAAGAAGATACATAAAATATACTTAATTAAGTTAAAACTAATTTTTACACCCCTAAATCAATCAAATTATTAAATAATCAAATCTCCTAAATTAAACTATTAAAAATCAATTAATGGATTCAATTAAATAACAAAAATACATGTAATCATAATCGATAAACAATAATAATAAACAAAACAAACAAATATTACTTAAGTTTTTTAATCTTAACATCTCCAAATAATTACATAACATTTGAATTAAACAAACTTAACAAATTTAAAATCAGTCAAATCAACTTTAACTTAATATTTAATCAAATCTTAAATTAAACATACAAGGCATTAAATCACAAATCGATTAAAACAAAATTTTAAATCAAATCAAATCAAATCAAATTTAATTTTAAATATAAAAAGTTTGCATTCCATCGAAGTTATGGAGCCGTTGCTCTTATTATGTTCATTTCATTTGTGGATGTATGCTATCGTTTCGAAATTGCTATGGCGGCGAATCAAGGGTATTCGAGTGTTCTCGATTTAATTAACATCGGGTCTTCGCACCACCCGATGGAGAGAGGTCAAAACGAATTTTCAAAGAACCCAACCTCGAACTTAAATTTTTTTATGTATATTGTCGGATTAGTTATATTTCTATGGAATATCGATATTTTCATAGTTGTAAAACCGAAATTTGACGAATAAATTTTGGATGAGATTTTCTGGAAAATTATTCTTTAAAAATCAAAATCCTTTTCATGTTTAAAACTCAAATCAAAAATGTATTTTCAATTTTTTTTGAAATACTCAATTTTTTCAATTTTCATATATACATGTTTCGAAACACACATATACATGAACGAATTTCCAAATTTGATTTCAATCTCAAGTTTTGAGTTTACATATACATATCTTCAACAAAATTTTCAAACTTTCCAAATCACATCACACTAATTCCAAATTCAAATTCCAAACAACATGAGATTCTAAAACAGAGTTTTTTTTTTCGAGGTTTCACACTTGGTCATCTTATGTTTAAGTGATTTTTCTGGCTGAAATTCGAGGAAACCAAAGCCAGAGATATGTCAAAATCCACCTAGACGACCATTTTCTTGAGTTCACTTACATCCCTCAACATGTTCAGTCGGATCCATCAGATTCTGGGCACCTGACCCAGAATCTGTCTGAGGCAAGTAAATCCTGGTATGACTGCACCCCATCTGAGGCCATCCCGGGCAGTGTAAGATTAGTAAAAAAAAGAAAAGAAAAGGTAGTGCACATGGAGCTATGCAGTAAGCGACAGCAGGAAGACACCCAATCAGTGGGTTGACAGATTTTTGAAATGCCTATGGGCCTAAATGGACATCAAGTTGACTTTCGCAGTCAAAAGGAAACATAATTAACAAGAAAGGACATTAATTTTAAGTATTGTACATACGGGTCAAAATCCCACCAAGGGAGAGAACCTCAATGCCATACCACTCTACCCCCAATTTTTGGCCCAATGCCATAGAGTTCCAACTCTATAGGACAAGGGGAGAATCTTCACCCATTAAGTCATGGGGAAGCCATGCATGTGTAACATGCATATATGTCAAGCCATAGGCTAATGAGGTTCATTTATCATTGGGAATAGTCCCCATATGCCTATCAAAGTCTAGGTAGATTCTATCATGGGGATAGTCTTTAATGTCTATTAAGGGCTAAGGGAAATTCAATCCTAATATATGGGAATTATGGCTTCCATGCCTTTTCCAATGTATTGCAATTGATCCCAGCAATGACAGAACTATGTTTGAGGTCACCTATGGCATCAAGAGGAATTTTTTCTAATAGACCTTGAGAATTTAAGGTATAAGAAAACCATAAGAATTTGAAATATGTAAACTGCAAGACTCAGAATCCAAATGCCTAGCACTTGCACGAAACCAAAGCTAGGAAATGAAAAGTCAAATCCAAACCCAGGATTGAAAATCTTCAAATAGCAAACCCACCCAAATTCATGTAATCCAAACAAATCTCAAATTCTCAGATCTGAAAGTTTGAAATCTGAAACTTATACATCACATCTGAAAGACAAACTAGTAAGATGAAAACCAAAACTTTTCAAGTTGAAAAGGCATCAAGTCAAAACATAAAGAAACTAAATTCAAAACAAAAAGAATCCTAAAGTCTTAACTAAAACAACAAAACAAAACAAAACACATTTCAAATAAAAATCCAAATCAACTCAAACCAAACTCAAAACATAACAATCAATCAAATTAAAAATAAGTCCTTAATCCAAAAATACATCAAGCCTTGACAAGATAAACAACCAAGTCAAATCTAACCAATTTCAAAATCCTAAGATCTAGGACGATAGTAGGTTTGGAGCCTATAGGTGGTCTAGGTCCAGAGTTAGGTGGGCCTCCTCATTTGCATTTGAGGCAAACAGTGTGGGCCTCCTCATTTGCACTGTCATCGTCTTCGTCATTTGTTTCCTCCCATGGTGCATTTTCATCATCTTGTTCATGTTCATCACTATCACTATTTTCATCACTCGCTTTGATGTAGTTGCCCACTTGATTAGCCAATGACTCTTTGTGCCCTTCTCTAGAAGCTCCCATATTATGATCAACATCTTTCCACGTCATGTCTTCGCCTTCATGAACTGAATTTTACTTTCTTTTATCATTCACTTACTTTCCCAATTTTAAACTTTCCAAATAAATATGGTCATATCTTTTTGGATTTTTTCTCATTTCCTTGAACTTTTCATGAAGATGGTGATTGTATTGCACATAAACTAAATCGTTCAATCTTTTATGTTATAACTGATTTTTTTCCTTATATGAAATTTAAAAATAAAAATATGATGAATTAAAAATTAAATATTAATAATGTATCAAAATTATTGAATACTTATAAATTCAAATGTACTCTGATTGCGTTAACAACCAGATGAGTTACAACAAATACCGAGATCCTCAGTGCAAGTATTTTTAGTTTAAGTTCTCTTCACCATATTGGATCCACATACAAAACTGTCTTGTAATATTTAATAAATAGTTGACATGAAAAATAATGGAAATCACTTTCTCTGAAGTTTCTTATCTTGTGATCTCGTAGCAAATGAAATGCCAAATGTCATTTTAAAGTAAGGTATTTTCCAATTCACCTATTTTTCCTTGGACCAAAATACAGTTTCAAACTTTTCAATTGAAGTGAGATATGTGGATTGAGGATCAAAATAGAATTGGAGATTAAAAAAATTTGACTAAATGTAAAGGACATTGCGTATTTATCTCCAATCGATGATCCATAATCTTTCAGATGTGAGCATACTTTATTTTTTTTTGCAAAAAATTTAACATTTTTTTCTTTTGCAAATTCCATTGTGGCATACAAATAGGTTTTTCATCACCATTTACTAGACTTAAAACTTGCAAATTAGGCTCAAATGCTCTTAAATTCTCTTCGACTCCATGCCAAAATTTTACTTGAAAAGTAATAGAAGATACATTTGTTCCCATATTCGTCTTTGCCCACACTCTTTGATACCAGGAATACGAAGAAAACAATCTATTTTACCATCTTTTTACCACATTGTCATGTAATGTATAGGGGTGCAATCGAGCCGAGCTGAGCCGAGCCGAGCAGGGCTCTGTTCGAACTCGGCTCGATCGATTATTTAACCGTTCGAACTCGGCTCGATACTCGACGAGCTTTCAAAGATATTGTTCGAACTCGGATTGATTTAAGCTCGACGAGTTCGAGCTCGGCTCGTCGAGCCGCTCGTTTATGTAAACGAGCCAACTAAGCTCGAACTCAAATAAAAATTGTGCTCAAACTCGAAACAAAGTCATATTCAAACTCGTTTTAAAGCTCGAGATTGAGCTCGTTTACTTAAAACTCGAGTTCAAGCTCGAATTCGATTTAAAATGTTTTAAAATATACTAAAACACCTGATAAAATCTAAAAAAAATATTGAATGCCAGAACTTTAAAATGACTAAAAATAATCTTTAAACACAAATGTGACAAGTGTAAAAGTTAAAATCATTCTAAAATATAAAATAAACATTCAATTAATTTACAACTTTTAATGGCTAAAGATCTGTCCATCTTGTCATCGGAGGTTGGATTCTCCATGTCATCTTCATCTTTTCAGGATCATAGAAGTTTGATTCTCTACTGACACGTTCCACTTCTTTGATCGGATTTGACCAATTTTTGCTGCAACTTCAATTTACTTGAAATGAATGTCTGGATCTTCACTGTACACATGGAAGACTATCATTAGTAGAGGCATCTACTAGAATCTAAAAATGAGTAATTTGTACCATCCAGAAGACTAAAGAAATACCTGGAGCTTAAGTAGGATCCAAAGAATAAATATAGACCCTCGACTAGAACTGTTAAAAGAGTTTTATGTAGAAATCAACACCTAGCTATTCATAATATTATTTTGCCATCTGTAGCCTGTAGGAAAAAATGTAAGTTAAAACTAGCATGTCCATCCAACCTTAATGGATGCAAATGATGCAGCATATCAATCCACCCTCATGTTTAGATATAAGAGACTGTTTGCAAAGACATCACTGCAGAATTTTAATGGGTAAGAAAAGTTGATTAATTAAAACATTTGATTTTTTTACCATTAAAAACAACACTCTATTAAAAATAGTTACCTTGACATTGAAGTGGGCAAATGACTTTTTGCAATAAAATCGGTGAAAAAGAACTTGACCAATCGCCATGACAGCTTGGGGTCTAGGATGGTCAGCTACAAAAATGCCAAATACACTGAGCACACATGCATTAACATATGCAAAATGAAGTCATCCAAATGAGTAAGTCTAAATATATATATATATATATATTCAAACAGGGATCGAAACATCAATGAATCCATAGAAGAAGCACCCCAAAACTTGAACTCAGTACCCAAAATATGAAACTGAAAACAGAAGTGTCAAAGGCAAAAATTGGAACCAAACTTAAAAGAAAGATCAAATCCATGCAATCTGGAGTTCAGCCTATATGTTCAGAATTAAAGTAGTAAAAATAACCAAATATACCGATAACATTAATTATCCTGATGGTTAATAAGGAAACATTATCTACAACCAATTGGATTTGACAAAGAATCAAATATTCTGCTGTGATGGAGGTTGCATCTGCTTCCAAACCGTGATCTGTGAAAATATATGGTAGTTAACGGCAAGCGATCAATCTGTCAGCTGCAGGGGATAAATATGTGGGGTCATGGCTCTTTTATTATGCAACAAGTCCAACCTTTTCCTTTTCTATTTTCTCTTTGAAGGTGAACTACAAGACAAGCTATAATTCATTTATGTTAAAATGAAAGATGCAATGAATAAGAAAGAACAAACAGCTAGAAGTAGAAGGGCTGTCAAGAATATACAAAACAACTACTCAAAGAAACTTTATCATGTTTTCCGGAACCTAATAAAGTTAAGATAACATACAACCTCAACAACATGTTTAACATAAACTTGCAAAGTATAAAATAAAATACTTTCACATCTTGTCTTAAAATACATAACATCATATCAAATTAAACATGACAAGCATTGTGATGGGGACATATTTTGAGTAACTTTAGAGTTTTTCTTTTAATTGTGTCCCTGCGAGGACTAGTCTGTAAATAGAAGTCTTAGTGGGTGTTTTTTTTAATTAGGTCTTCTCCCTCTTTAAAAAGGGGCACCCGATGTACATATCAAGTAGTGAATAGAGATTGAATTTTTGGAAGCCCTTCGGGCACTGGTTCCTCCCGCACAGGGGCTGCGGCCCCATTCTCCCCACCCCGGCCAGAGAGGGCCGCTTCTCTCCCACCTCCGGCAGTGAGGCCGGACTCCCTTCCATCCTCCGGATCCGGCGAGGTGCGCCGTCCTCTTCCTCCTCCTCATCCTCCGGCCTCCGCGCCGTTCTCCTCTTTCCCCTTCTCGGTTCGACACCAGTCCAGCCCTCGACCTCCGTCTCCCGCTCCCTCTCTACCTGGCAGCCATAGCCGGGTCTAAACCCCCCCCCCCCCGCCGCCTCCTCCCACGTGGCGGACAGTCCTGGGGGCCCCCTTGTCGACGGCGCAGAGGAGAAGACGGAGAAGACGGAGAAGACGGAGCTGCGGGAGGGGAGGGGGATCCGGCGATCCCCGGTCCTCTTCCCCCCTGCTTCCCGCGCGGCCACGGCTTCCTCCGGACGAGACGACGAGGACGATGCTCCCTCCCTTGTTTCGCCTGTGCGAGCAGCAGATCGGCCGGCCGCCGGGCGCGAACGCGGACGCGAGCGGGAGGTGTCCTCGCGTTTTGTCGCGGTTCGCGGCCTCGCGGGGCCGCTGCGATGGCGCCACGGCGACGGACACCGACGGCGTGGAGACGGCCACGTCACCCAAGCGGGTTCGCCTGCGCACGCCACGACCCCCTGCGAGTACGCTCGCGCTAACGAGCGCGGGCGACGCCGCGCGCGGCTCGCGGCCAGCCGGCCCGCAGCCCAGACCGGCCGGTCTGCTGGTTCGACCCGGTCCTGACCGGTTCACGCCGGTTCAGAGCCTGAACTGACCGGTTCAGGGTGTTCTGAGCCGGTTTAACCCGGTTCAGACCATCTCGAGCCCGGTTTGGGGCTGGTTCGGCCTGTTTCGACCGGTTCGGGACGATTTTAGGCCGATTTTGGGTTCGTTTAGGTGTTTTAGCGGCGGTTAGCGCCGGTTTATTTCGCTTTCGTTCGGTTTAGCCCGGATTAGCCGGTTTGTCCCGCATCACATTGTCCTTCCCATCTTTCAATCAACATATGCCCCATCTTTGAATCAACCTACATAACAATTTAAAAATGCATTAGAACATGATTCGATTAAAAAAATGACTAAAAATAAGGATTTCTTCTTACAGTTGCAACAAACATAATGTTGAACAATACGTCATGGAAGAGCAATCTCTTTAACCAATTCCGCTATCTAGACAAAAACACAAATCATGAGAATTATATAATAAAATAACATAATACACTCATTTTATGTAAAAATCATTACTTTTGCCTTTCTTTTGATTCCGTAAAAGTTACGGAACCAATCTTCTCCACACATTAAAACTTGAACTGTTTCTACTCCTAAAGTAGAACGATATGTGTCAATCACTCTTCCACCAATGCTAAATGTGGATTCAGATGCAACTGTCGTTATGGGGATCGCCAAAACATCACATGCCATCTTTGATAAAATCCTAAACTTTAATTGTTAGCTTTCCACCATTCTAATGAATCAAACTGTCCACTTGCTCATTCTTCACAAATAAAAACACCTTCTTGCAAATAAATATCAAGTTCAGACTTCATGTTCTCAATTGTGTCAACATTTCTAATATATTGATCAATTTTTTGTCTTCCACTTAGGCACCTTCCTCTCCCAAAACTAGAAGTGTTACCAGAACCACTACTCAAAACAATATCAGAGTCACCATTTGCACCTTTATCAACATTGGCACTTGTATAAGCTTTGACATATTCTTTATACATTGTACATAGATTTTCGTGCATAGAAGAGATATGTCTAAAAGCTACATCGTCAGGATGTATAGAGCGAAAACAAAATTCAATCAACTTCATTTTATTCCTTGGATTTAATACAGCAGCAATGGATATTAACAAATTACATTCACCTCAATATTTGTCAAATTTTACTTTTATCTTTTGTGCCATGTCTTGTATAAAATCAGATCCATACACACTTCTTTCATCTAGCAACTCCTTAATACTCACTAACTCTGGAAGAAACAGGTTTGATGTTGGATATTCAGAATCTAATTTTAAAAATAAGAAATAGTAAGAAACAAATTAGAAAACCAAATAAAAAGATTCTAAATCAATTATGCAACAATTAAAATTTTTTACCTGAAATTATATTAGTGACTTCATTGAATGCCGCTAGAAAAGGAAAAGAGCACACTTCCTCAACTCTGTCCCAATCTTCTTCAGAAGGTAAATAAACATAAGCTTGATCTCTTTCTTGGTATCGCAAAAATACATTTCTAAATTCTAAGGCCTAAGCTAACATATTTTATGTTGTATTCCATCTTGTACAACAATATAAGATTAACCTTTTTGATGGAAGTTGTAGTTGTTTGGCAATTTCACTAAATATGTTCAGACGTTGTGTAGAAGCAAAAATATGCTTTACACTATCTCTAACACTTCCAATCACATTTTGGATTTCAGAAAGTCCATCTTGTACTAAAATATTTAAAATATGAGCACAACAACGTACATGAAATAATGCTCTATTACAAATAAGTTTTCTTTGAAATTTAATGCTGTCCTTTAACATCCTTACAGCTGTATCATTATAAGATGCATTATCTAATGTTATAGTTGCCAACTTTTTCTTAATACCCCATTCTACTAAGCATTTATAAAGAGCATCATGAATGGCTACACCGTAATGAGGAGGGGGTACATAAACAAAATTTAGCACTCTCTTTTGTAATTTCTAATTGTTTACAAAATGACAAGTTATAACCATGTATTGCACATTTTGACCAGATTTTCACAAATCAGTAGTGATACTAACATTATTCACAGCTCTAAGCATGACTTCATCTTTTTTTCTTGAGATCATAACTAGAAAAACAATCATTCTTTACTGTAGTTCTGCTGATCTTTTCAAAGAGAGGATTAGCATGCTTCATCAATACATTGAATAAATCATATTCAACAAAATTGAAAGGCAACTCATGCAATATGATCATATGAGAAAGAACTTCTCTAATCTTACCATGATCATATTTCCAAGTATGGGCCTTTTGAATAGTACTTGCACTTTCAGAATTAGGACCAGAGTGCTCCAACTTGATGTGTTTTTTCCCTTTACTTAGTTGATGACGTGGACAAGTATCCAAATGTCTTTTATATTGGGTGGTAGTGCTAGTTGCACTCTTGCTAAGTTTGGCTTTACAAAAGTTACATTGCACTTTTTCATTTCCATCCGGAAGTTTTACGAGAGTAAATTCTGCCAAACATCTGATGTTTTCTTTCTTTTTCTCTTTGTATAAGGATTATTCTCTTCTTCAACATCCTTATCGACAACCACAATTGCCTCATTTCTCTCATTTACCCCTTCCCCACTTTGTTCCATAAGTGTATTTGAAGAAGATGCAACACTTGATGGCACTACTTCTACAGATGCAATGTTGTTTTCTTGGAGCTCGTCTTCTAAGATATTATGAGACATACTTGACATAAAAAATTTAAAAGATGACAAAATAAATGTAAGAACAATATTATTAACAAATTTAGTATATGAACTCTAAAAACAAAAATGGTATACCACACTAGAAGTGGTCTTGAGAATCTGATATCCTTAAACTTGATGATTGGCGATGCAAAAATAATGATGTCAATGTGACCTACAAAATTAGAAAATAGATGACAACCAAATCAATATTATCAAGATAAAAGTAAATTTATATACCCTTATCCTTATATCATCCAATCATGTTGAAATTTATGCATCTATATAGAAACGTCATGGAACAGATCTGAAATTTTAGATCAGATAATTTTTTTTCTCAGAGGATGGATGTAGGGGGGGAATGGGAACAAACACAAAAAACGTTTGGGGTCAGACCGTTGACAGATGACGTTGCTGTTGAGCCAAGGGGCGAGAGTTGCTGGCTGCAGTCTGTAGTGAGCTGAGGGGCGAGAGTTGGGTCTACCTGTGAGATAGAGATAGAGAGAGGTAGAGAAGGGAAACATAGCTCGCCGATCAAGCCACAATAAAAGAAGGAGATGGTGCTGAGTAGGCTATGCCACTGTAGATCCGGCCGTTCAGACGTTCATGCTGCACAGTATCCAAATCCAGTGTGCCACCGCAAATTGCAACAAACTGTGATGTTGAATAGTCTCGCCGATGCAACTGCAGAGAGGACCAAAGCTAGAAGGGGAGGTGCAGACGACCAAAGCCCAGAGGGCAGAGGGACAGACCGAGATAGAGGGAGCTTACGGTTGCGGGTCGACGACCTACTGTGCCTACACGCTGCGGATGTCGGGGGAGACAGAGAATCGGATGCCAACGGAGCTTGCTGATCTGACGATTTGTTGTCTTGGCTGCGAGATTGCGGACTAGGGAAGCTGCTGCCTGCCCGATGTCGGACGAGTGCTGCCGCCGTGCTGGTCGTCGCTATGCTGGTCGCGAGAGAAAAAGGAAAGGGGCCCCAAATCCACATCGCAGACAAACTAGGGTTTAAAACGTGCACAATGTGATTTTATTTTTTAACCAATATGCAGTAAGCTAGTAACGCATCATGGGAAAGGAAAGGAGCTGTTGGGCGGGCACTGGGAGTTGTCACGCTGGCATGGTGGCATTGTTTTTGTATTTGTACACTGGGTCATTGACGAACCAACACAATTATACAATTGTTACGTTATTTAATTTTAATACTTAAATATTATCAACTATTTAGTTTTTAAACATATAAAAATGTAATTTTACATGATGTTAAAAAATAAACATATCCCATAAATATAATTTATTTATAACTTAATTATTTAAAAAATAGTTAATTGAATATTTAATCGAGTACTTAATCGAATATTTAATCAAGTAGTTAATCGAATATTTTATCGAGTTACTTGCGAACTTAATGAGCCGAGCAGACCTCTGTTTAGACTTGGCTCGTTTATATTTCGAGCTTTTTTTGTTCAGACTTGTTTATTTAATTTAATAAACAATTCGAGCCGAGCTTTTAACGAGCCGAGTATCGAACTACTTGTCGAGTGTATTGGTTCGCGTGCACCCTTAGTAATATCTTCGAAAGAATGAAAAATGTAGCAAATTATGTCACTCCACATCTTACAAATTTTTTTGTTTCTTTTCTCTTGAAAATATATACTTCACTTCTTGGCTTTTGAGATGGTATTGGCATAAGTTTTTATCTTTCCAAAATCCTCTGTCATTAAATCAAGGCAATGGGCCGCACAAGGTATCCAAAATGATTGTTTTCTTTTTTTTCCATCAAGAATCTTTCTGCTGAAATATTGTAAGATGTATTGTTTATCACAATTTGTATAACATTTTGTTCTCCAACTTTGTCAATTACTTTGTCGCTCACATATAAGGATAACATCTTTATTACGATCTGAGACATCAAAAGAACCTATAAAGTATGTACCTTTCTAACAATTTTATAAGAACTTAACTAACTTTTTTTTCCTTTTTATCACACATTACGGTATAATCATAAACTTTCCAATAATTTTCATACTCAAGAATGCATTTCTTCTGTGCGCTGAATTGAATTTTTCATCAAGACAGCTTCAACATATGATTACTTGGAGGCTTACAGCCTGACCTAACCCTACTTGCAAGTTCACACTTGACATTAAACTTTCTCAGTCGTGTAACATTAAAAGAAATATTTGCTTCACAAAATCAAGTTACTACATATTCTCCAAATTTTAATTGATTTTCTTTGTTCAATTTACTTTCTAGAGAACTTTGATATTTTTTGCCACTTCTTGCATCTACAAATTCTTCCATAGATAATTTTGCAAATGCATCCATTGATCTTTTCCTTTTGTTAGTTTTGTCACCAACTAATGATGTCACACTTTTCTTCGATGAATTCTTCATTCATGTATTTTGCTTATCACCGTCTTCTTTTTCATTAGAGCATTTAAACACAGTCTTTGTGCTAGAAATGAATACCTTTTTTTCTTATTTTTATTCAGCCATGCCAGCATCTACTCAACAATGTGTTTTATCTTTCAAAAAAAAACAATGTGTTTTATAGTTTTTGGACATTTTTTACATCACTAAATTTCTCAATCAAGTGTTCTTTGTCTTGTTATTTCACCATTCATTACCATTTCACAAAGTTCACAATTGATTTTATTCTTGTCATGCTCATATGGTCAATAAACATACTTCTATCTTGGATCATTGGACTCAACTTTCTTATTCTCAACATTCATATTAACCAATCCTAAAGTTGAAGATGAAGCTGAACCTGATTCCATTTCCACAACGAAGTGCAACCACAAATGTTAACAATTAATTCAATCAAACCATATTTATTTTGATTTAGCATGGTCCAATAGTTAAAGTAGAATAAACTGCATCAATCCCTAAGGGAATCTCCCAATCTCATCCCAATCTCATCGGAATAGGAAACAAACTGCAAATGGGTCCAACAGGGGTCGGACAAAAGGGTGCCAGACAGGTCAAATCATAATATTCAAGCACCAAATAATGTCTCCACTATATGGAGAAGATAAAAAATGCTTGAAGATCCAAAAACATCAACGTTGAAAATTATACCGGAGGCGTTCAAACTTGCAATTTCTTATTAGACAATAAAGCACAAGAAGTGTAGAAGAATAAAATGTCTCTGCCAAATCTTAGGAAGATAAAGTTGAAGGATGAATAAGAAAATGCTGGTGGAAGAATCAAGAAACTAAAAATGTCGGTGATGGAGAAAGAAAGCCTAGTGGGGTGTTTGGTTGCATGATAATTTTTTGTACACTTTCATGATAAAAAATTGTATTAAAATAAAAAGTGAACCAATTCATGACATAAAATTATCATGTTTGGAGGGATGTGATTACAAAAAAGAGTAACTACCACACATGACCAAACAAAGTGGGGGACCACAAGAAAAAAGAAAGAGGTGAGACCCTCTTTTTTTGTTTAAGAAGAAAATCACTTTCAAAACATAAAATTATCATGGTTGTCAAACACCTCTTTTAACAAGTTTTCTTATAATTTTTAAAAATTAAAATAAAAACCTCAATTATCATGCAACCAAACACCCCATAGGTTTTTTTATTGGAGGAGGAGGATGACGGCGAGGAGATGACTGGTGGTCCGTGGTGATGGCGCTGCTTCTTTGTGGTGGTGAGGGCATCTTCCACAGCGGCGCCGGGGGCTCCAGGACTTCTGAGTGTGACAAGGGTTCGAACTTCAGGTGGGAGGAAGTTTAGTTTAAATCACTAGTTCAATTAAACTGGTTGGTCGAAGCAGTCAGGCGATTGCAAGGTGGACCAGGTGCATGTCTTATTGGCTCAGAGCTAAGCGCTTAGCCTAGGTGGTGTGGGAAAATCACTTTTGTGCGAGTATCACTTAGGCGAGTGTCTTGACAACTTTCGGTCATTCAAACCAAACCAAATCGGCAAATAAACTGAATTGATTAAATATTTATTTTAAGTTATATATTAATAATATTTATATATCTTCATTATAAAAATAAATTTGTTTCAAGAGTTTTTAAGATAAAACTGATGAAATATATAAACATATACACTAAAGTTTAATAAAATATGATTTAAAACAAACCAAAAATGAAAGTATATATTGTCATATATAATTTCATCAAATTAATAAACTATGGTTTGAACGGGATCAAACCAAACCAAATCGAATTATTTTGGTTTTGGTCCGGAAGTTAGTTTGGTTTAAGAAAAAAATTCTCGAAAACCAAACATAACCATGAACTTCCCTAATCTTGGCAATAGTTTTCATTTTGTTTTAATTTTTATTTTTTGTATAATTTATTATTTTTAATATATTAAATTGTGACTTTGCCACCTTCAAAAAGAGCTGAATGGCAAATCTTATGGATTCTTTGGGTGTCCTAGAGAAGGCAGGGAGCAGGAAGATCCGTTATCTCTCCTTTTTGTTCTAGTGGGACGGGTTAAGCACAATGTGGCAGATGGCTAGTCAAGGAGGTCTAATTAAGGGGGTCGTCCCCATCACGTATACTTTTTTTGGAACAGTCATGTCATTTGGATGCTTGCTGTGTGTGGCATCCCCTCAGCTACTATCATCACCAAGAACCTTTCAAAATCATGACACCCATAACTTGCAGGCTAACCTAGATCCAAAGAAATTTAGCTTCCACTAGAGGGTGCTGCTGAGTGCTGATGGCAGCAATTGTCCATGGCTTCCGGTATTCGTGCATGAGGCTCTGCCTGGGCCTCCTGTAGGGTCCCTCAACTCTCTCCTTTATTCCTACTGTTTTTAGTTGGAGGTCCCCCTCTAACCCTTTGTTTTATCGTGTGAAAAATAAAACAACCATCATACAATTCTAATGACAGTAGAATCAAAATTGTCAGATAATAGGTCAAGGTTATATTATTTTGATCAAATCAAAACAATCGTGTCACAAAACTGTCACTGTTTACTTTCCAGAAAGATGAGTTATCATCATCAATACCTGAAGTTGAGAAGCTATATATAACGAGGAAAAGCTACTTTGTTTCCATTTTCAGTGTCTCTAGTTAGATGATGTTTGTTGTCTTTGTCTGAGTTAGAACCAGATACAGTAACCTCATATCTTTTTTCTATCTATTTACGTCTCTGAATCCATGTCTTTTGACGTCATTTGTTTGAATTATATTTATTTATACTTAGGGCATGTTAAGGTATGCTAGTTATCTCCTTTCCTCAATGCAAACTTTTTTGATTTCTGTCACACTTTAAAACTTTTTCTTTGTGAAACGTGAATATTTCTACTGCCACAGTGCCACTCAAGGCTGTAACCGAGCTCAGTTCTTTACTACCGTTCTTTCAACTACAATGTTGTTCTTCACAACCTTTTGTTCGCTTAGAATTTTTCAGTTTCTATTTTGGTCGGCTGCTTTAAACCTTTGCCTCTACCCATTTTGCTTTCAGGCCCCGACGGCCTATTCGAGAAGAAAACACACGCAGATCATTAGATTCCTACGGTTTTTCTCGCATGTTTTCGTGGTTGATAAAGATCAGACTTTGTGATCTATGCCGTGAACATGTTCTTCGCCTCTCTGTTCATCAGAACGCCAATAATGTTGTTTGTTTGACACTAAGATGTGCAAGTTGACCTTAGGTTGCGGTGTTTGCTTGGTCGGTTCATGTTGCTTTCTATCCGATCGTACCTTGGTCAGATGCTTTGATCGGGGCAGTTATTCCTAAAACTGTTTCTTTCGTGTTTGAGCTCCTTTGGCTGAAATATCCAGTTCTTGTATTTGTTTATTTTATCACCGGCTTTAGGTCAACGCTTGATGGGTAAGAGCGCAAACACAATTTGAGATTTAGAAATTCTCTACAAACTTTTATTAATGTATCTTATAAGTTATCATCGGAATTGGACCCAGATCTTTCAATAACTTCAGAATCCGGATCGGAGTCGGTCAGTTTCGTATCTGTTTTCCGATTTAGATCAAATTTCAGTACACATCTATAGAAATTAGTATCAATGCAGATAGATAACGTGTAAGAATTATGAGATAGGGAATCATAAGAATGGTAAGAACAAAGGTTTAAAGGTATTAGATCAAATTTTAGAAGTTGTGTAAGATTCATCAACTTATTTTTAACAAAAATTAGTATTTGTTTTGAAAATTATTGAATTTGGCTTTGTTTTTGCTGATGGAATTATTCACAATCAATGAATGCCGCACGCTTTATTCAAATTGATTGGAGACGATCTATAAATCTAACCTGTTTGCAGCCCCCCTACGACCATTCTTAACAAGAGCTGTTTATAACATGGAGGTGAAGAAAAATAGAGGTTTTATTATACATTTATGTTTCTATAAAAAATGGTCGAAAAAGTAGTTGGTAATCATTACAAAAATATATCTGTATAACTTTTTTTTGTGGTCATCGCTGTCATAATTATACTTGGCGTTCGCTCTTTTTATCAATCACATCCCCCCCCACCAAACATAGTAATTTTATGTCTTGAGTCATCTTTACCACCCAAACATCCTATATGATCCTTGAATCTTTACATACATCGTAAGGCCATTTGTACAAGTAGAACAAGATAAGGGGGGAAGATCCCGCTGGAGTCGCACTATTGTCCCCGCGAAAGATTATTTGTGAATATGCCCATTCTCATACGTGGTCGATCCCCCACCAGCTCTCTGATCAGGCAGATCGCTGCACGACGGGGTACCTCAAGACCAGCCTCAGCGCCCGGTTCCCCGCGCCGTCGCCGACGGTATCGGGGTACCCGCCGGCGACCACCGCGTCCGCCGGCGCCGCTCCGTTCCAGCACCCGTCCACGTCCACCTCGAAGAGCATCTCCCTCGTCCAGACGGCCACCTCCGCCCTGAGCCCGAGCAGGGCGGTCTCCATCTCCTCTAGCTCGTGCAGCCGCATGTCCTTCACGTCGGCGGCGGCGGAGGCTCCCCGGGCGGCTCCGAGGGCCTGCTCCAGCGCCGCCCGGCTGCGCTTCTCGGCGGCGAGGGCCCTCTGCAGGTCGGAGGGGTCCTCGCGGACCCGCCAGCGGGCGGCGCAGAGATGGGCGGGCAGGTAGTGGGTGGGGTAGGAGAGGGGGGGCTGCCCCTGCCCCGCCGGCCCCGAGAGGAAGCGGTCGGCGACCATGCCGACGTCGGGGCCGCCGAGGGAGAAGGGGCGCCCCGCCGGGGAGTAGACGACGATGGCGACCTCGGCGCCGCAGAGGATGCACAGCTCGCAGGCCTTCTTGAAGAGCCCCATGCGGCGCTTGGAGAAGCAGACCTGCCGGGCCTGCTCGGTGGTTATCCTCTTGATCTCGATCTTCTTGCGGCCGCCGGGGTTCTTCCTCCTGGCCATGGGGGTGATGGATGACTCGCCGTTGGTCTCTTGGAAGCGGAAGCGCCCCCCAACCGCTGCACAAATAAGGAGAGAAACAGGGAGGACCGAGAAGAAGACGACGGAGAAGATGGATGGATCCTTCAAGGTCTCCATTATTACCTACCATGGCGTCACGAAATCTGGGTCTTAATACTGCTTTAAAAGATGGGTGCGCTGCGATTGCTAAATTGATCGGCAGCAGATACCCGAAGATCCACCAGGTGCAGGCATGCGGGAGAGGAGAGGTTTTCTTCTTTCTTTTTTAACTAGAACTGTTTTTTAAACTAACATTCTAATTGTTAATTTTGTAAAATTAACGTGATTTGATCGGTCATAAAATTCCACTTTCTTTATGTCAAAAAGTCGGACTTTAATATAAAAAATTAAAAATTTGACATCCGACTTGTACTAGACACTAATTTTTACGTGTTAATTTTTAAAAGTCGAAATTTTTAACTCCGACTTAATCATAGTGGTTTAAAATCGAAATTTTTGAATCCAAATTTAAATAAAAATATAAAGAGTAGATATTTTAAGTCCGACTTTAATACAAAAGCTAAAGTAAAATATTTTAATTTTATTTTTTATTTTAAAAGGTGTAGTAGGCATCAGTCTATTACACTAATTTTATTATTTTACAATTTTAATTAATTTTTATCAAAAATATTTTTAATAAAAAATATTAAAATCAGACTTAAAATATCCGACTTAGCTCAAAGTCAAACTTTGACCAAAGGTGTTACTTTTACAAAATAAAAAATTAGGGTGTTAGTTTTAAAAATAAAAAAACCCATGCTAGGTTAGAAAAGACCCGCAGGAAAGGACCGAGCAGTTATGAGTCAGGCATTCTAGAGTATTTTTTAATAGGGTAGTTATTTTTTTACTTTCAAAATAATACGATACAATTAAAATTAATGAAATAACACAATTTGGATGTGGTTGGACATGACAAGAGTCCCACTTCCACCAAAAAGATAGAAGTCCGACTTCTACCTTAAATCTTGAAGTCATTTTTTTTTTGAGTTCTGACTTCTGCTTATAAATTAAAGTTAGAATTTTGTTTGAGTCTGATTTTAATTTTTGGATGAAAGTCCCACTTTAACATTTTGGATGAAAGTCAGATTGCAACTTTTGGGCGGTGATTGAACTGTTATTTCACTAATTTTAGTTTTTACCATGCTTTTTTTGAAAATAAAAAAATTTACGTGATGGGGTTACTTCACGGTGCGCTGGCAGTATTTATCATATAAACAAAAGAGATATATGTGTTTCATTACCATCAAAAATAATATATTCGGGAACCACTTTCTACGTACTTTATAAGAAATAGTTAACAGTCGGTTGGTTAGCAGATGATGATTGGACTTGTTGATGCATAGGCATAGGCTAATAAGAATTTGAACCCCAACTAATTAAATAGAGCTCTATAAAACTAACTTAATGTTGGATTCAAATCTAAATATACTATTCTAAATCAAAATAATGTACCCAACAATGACATCTATATATAATTTTATCCTTACATTTTTTAGATTCACTTGTAATATGTTTTTAACAAATAAAATTAAGATCATATGAATGTAAACACGTTATACATATTTCAGACCGATCAACCAGCAGTTAGAATTTTGTTATAAATTTCTATGGCGATAGAAAACATATATCTTCATGAGATTTGGATGTAGACCCTGGAATGACAAATCTAAGTGGGGGATGAATTGAGTTTGCTCACAAAACTTATTTATTTTTTCCAATTATAAGATATAACATTATAATTGATTTACAACTAAGTAGATTTCTTTAAATTGGTAATATCACAATCAACCAGTGAATGGGGATAGAACAGATTCAGTATACACACCAAATAAAAATGATATTTACAATGGTCCAATCCCTTTTGTAATAAAACACCGGCGGAACCTAATGTCCCACATCTCACCCATATGTCTGAGGTAGAACGGTAAATGGGGGGGGGGATATGGGATTTTCGAATCAACTTTGGATGGAGATTCAAGATATCTGCTTTGGTCATGCTTCGGGTTTGAAGTGGACATTAAATCACATCACTTAGATTCGAAGTAGATACGAAAAATACATGTTTCTCCCGTACCGGTTCTCTTGCTCTTATTAGAGTAGATCCCCTGAGAAGGTTACCTGCTCCTGAACCTCGGTGGCAACGACTAACGCGGGTAAAACAAAGACAAACAATACAAATGAAAGAAACTAAAAGGGCTAGGAAGTTGTCCGGTTTGCCAATTTGAGGTAGCAAAGATTTGCCGAAGTGGGAAGTGGGAAATGGGGAATCAGGGAAGCAAAGATGCTTCTCCGCTGATATGATGTGAAGAGGAAAGGGTGAACCAGGAAAGTTTGGAAGGAGAATGGAGAGGAAGAACGACTGAGGCTGGAGTGGGAGTAACGGCGAAGGCGACTAGCCTCAACTGTGACAACGAGGGAGGCTGGTGGTGATTGTTGGAGGTTGACGAGGGTCTCGATGATGGTGAGGAGCATCAGGGCAATATCTACGTGATCACCGTGAGGGTAGGCAAGGCAAGGAGGGTACATTACTGATAACGGGAAGAGGTATACTAAGTAGAGTTTATTAATGACCGTTGGATCTTACATCAAACGGTTCGAATAGGAGCGACCTTAAATGGAGCGAATCTTACGTTTCTAAATCTACTTTGAATTTTATTCGGATAATATCTAAATACGAATTTAGTATCCAATAGATTTAGATAATTGGATACGAATTCGAATCAAATTCGGATATTATCTAGATCCGTTTACGTATGAGGATTTCTCAGCCGTATTAGATCAATGTATCAATTATGCAGTCTTGCAAACCTAACAAGTAATTCACACACATATCCACACAACCAATTGTAATCCTCCACAAGCACAGGGCAAGAAAGACTTCTCCACACATTAATGCTGAAATGTTGATGGTGAGTGTTCTACGAGGCATTAGTTTCTAATCACCATTTTCTTGTATCTTGGAGGCTTTGACTCGAAGAAATTACCCTTTCAAATTTTGAGCACGAATTTCTCTCGTAGTTTTATTTTGTAATAATCCATATTTATTGAGATATCTATACAATTTTCTCTAGTAAATGTTTGTAGTAGAGTAGTTTTATTCACGTCGTAAACTTAAAAATAGCAAAATACCTCTTTTGAATGGTACTTTTCTTATTTTGGTTAATAAGTGGTGGTTTAACGGATAGATAAGAAAAGAACTGATATGCGTAAAAAGATTCTATTCTCTACTAGTACTAGTCTAACTTATCTAACTTAGTATATAAAAGTGGCGATGACGTTTTTTCGTCTTGCTATTTGACACCATCCGATCATCCAGATTCAATTTCACAACCATCCGATGAAACAACGAGCAGCCTAAATGTACGGTGCTACCGTGGCTTTTCCGCCCCCTTCTCTGCCCTGCATCTCTGGAGTAGGTTTCCTCCTCCATCCAGTGTCCTCTATCATTCGTGGCTTCTCCGCCCTGATGATGCCTACTATCTGATGGAGCCATTTGTGGCTTCTCTACACTCCGCAACAGATTTCCTTCTCCATCCCGTCTCCTCTATGGGTCATGGCTTCTCTGCCCAATCAATGTTTCTCTAGTTCGATAGAGTGATTCTCCACCCTACTTCTCAGCCCCGCAACTTGGTAACAAGTTTCCTCCTCCATCCCGCCTCCTCTATCGTTTGCGGCTGCTCTCCGCCCCACATCAAGTTTCCTCCTCCATCTCATCTCCTCTATCATTCGCGGCTGCTCTCCATTAGGTTTCTACCTCCATCTCGTCTCCTCTATGGGTTGCGCCTTCTCTAACTAACTTCTCCGCCCTATAGCTCCATAACAAGTTTCCTCCTCCATCCCGTCTCTTCTATCGTTTGCGGCTTTTCTAGATACCACAACTCCATAACAAGTTTCCTCTACACCTCAACCATCGAGCTCCTTACAATCCAGAAGAAGGCTTTCACCAGGGTTTGAATACATGCCCACCTCCATTGCTCCGAGAAGGTCTGCCTACACAAGCTTCTCTATCTATTTTTTTCTTCTTTCTTAACTTCTATTCTTCTACACAAACTTGCAAAATAAACTTACCGTAAGTTTATTTTTCTTTCCTCCTATATAGGGGTGGCAGCTCCATCCGCTAACAAATTTTTCCCATTATTTGTACAGAACTTGAAGAAGGCGATTCTAATATCAAGCAAATCAATAATTTTGCGATCTCAGAGGAGACTTGGGCGTCTAAGAGGTCAGATATCTCTACTTCTTTGTCCTTTTCATAACATAGTTGGTAGATCAATCAACTGATTTCATTGTTATTAACATTTGTCTTCATTGACCATTTTTGTGACTAAGGTGTCAAAGTGAATTTGTTTGGATAGAGATTGAAGTTTTAGATTTAAAAGTTGGTCGAGATCTTTTGATTCAAAGCAATTTTAGATTGATTCTTGAGATATTTATTTTAGATTTAAATTTCTAATTCTTGAGATATTTATGATGATTAAATAATAGAACAAAAAAGTTTATTTACTAACTACAATGGAATAACATAAACATACAAAGTCTTGTACATAAAAGCCATCATATTCTTAGATGAACATTGCTAAGAAACCATGTGCCATTCAAAGAACAGTACACATTGTAGGACATGCATGCACACATATTTAAATTTTAAAGTTGTCAAATTCAATATTTGCTAATTTGAAAATTCTGTGTCAAAACTTGAAACTTAGACAAGTTAAAATCCATTATATTCCATATTTAAAATCCTCGAATAAAGCAAAGGTTTTTCAAATCAACTAAGCAAATATAAATTAGAAATTTAAATCTAAAAGAAATATCTCAAGAATCAATCTAAAATTGCTTTGAATCAAAAGATCTCGACCAACTTTTAAATCTGAAACTTCAAACTCTATATAAACAAATTCACTTTTTAACACCTTAATCACAAAAATGGTCAATGAAGACAAATGTTAATAACAATAAAATCAGTTCATTGATCTACCAACTATGTTATGAAAAGGACAAAAAAGTAGAGACATCTAACCTCTTAGTTGCGGGGTGGAGAAGTAAGGTGGAGAACTGCTCTATCAGATAGGATAAACGTTGATTGAACGAAGAAGTAGGATGGAGAAGCCGCGACCCACAGATGAGAGGGGATGGAGGAGGAAACTTGCTACACGGAGAGAAATTGCGAATAACTCCATCAGACGACAAACATAGCCACGGTAGAGAAGCAGCGAACGATAGATGAGATGAGATAGAAGAGGAAACTTGATGCGGAGATACGGGACAAAGAAAGGGACGGAGAAGCTAGGACAACACAAAACAAAGTTTCAGGCTATTCAACGTTCCATCAAACGATTATAAAGTTAAATTCGGATGATCGAATAATGTCAAACAATAGGACGAGAAAATACCATCACCACATCTATATACTACGTTAGATTACACAAGAATGATGGTTTTTACAATGGCTTAAACTAAAAAACTAATTTGCATTGGGCAATCAACACACCATTTTCTACTAAATTTATAAAATTTTAATCCACCTTAATCAAGTTAACATATGATTAATAGGGTATTTAGATGCTTGATAGATAATATTTTATTGTAAAATATATTTTTAATAAAACTTGTTAGAAATATTTGACAGTCATGATAAACATAAAATTTGTAACCAAGTCCATATAAACTCATAAAAATTATTATTACATTTACTAACACACTTCAGAAATATGTAATTAATCAATCTCAACCAGGCAAATCAAAATTATTAAAAAGACACTCGGACATTTGAATTTAAAGAATAAAAGGTCATTTTAATACATATTTAACAATACCTTCAAGTTTCCATTTAAATTGGACCCTCCCTTAATTTTTCATTATTTGCAATATTCGACCGGTAAGGTTACTAAGACCCACTTTTTACTGTGAGTGTGAGTGAGAGAGTGAGAGAGAGAGAGAGAGAGAGAGAGAGAGAGAGACTCTAGCAGCAGATGGATCGAAATGCAGAACGCTTTGCTTGCCAAGTTCATCTGTTTATCACTAAAAGAAGGTAATATTCAACCGCAAGCAGGAGAGAGAAACTCTAGCAGCAGATGGATCGAAATGCAGAACGCTTTAAAAACTTAACGACGTTTCACGCACCGTCTCGCACATTTACTTTACGACGTTTCATATTATTCTAGATCAGCCCACATTGTTTCCATGATTTAAACCTTGTTTGGTAGCACCTCTGTTTGCATCCATTTTGATATTAATACTCCAAATTCTAAAAATATCGATAAAAATAAATATAATATCATTTTTATACTCTAGCCGAACATGCCATCAAGCTGCAGCAAGGGTGGGCAAGATTGAATCTATAACTTCAGACTAATATCAGATTCTTCAGTTTGATATCCACTTCACATTCGTTCTTAATTGCCTTAATATCATCTAATAAAATACTAAATTCAATTGATTATAAAAAATAGTCCTCTAAAAAGAACAACTAATCAACTTAATTTTAGATTTTATCGGCCAGATAGCGCCGTTACCTCAAAAACTCAATTCAAATGCCACTCAAATGAAATTCTGGGCACTGTTAAACTCAATTCAAAAACTCAACGTCATTCCTGACTTGGGTCGTATCATGATGGCGAAACTGGAAGAAAAAAAAACATGGCTAACACACATAAGCACAATGGGAGAGCGAAGCTCGGGGCGGGGCAAAATATAATAAAATCCTAGTACAGACCACTTCAGTATGCATTACTGTTAAACACTGAATTCAGCAAAAATAGGGAAGGAACCCGATGCATAACAATAGAACGAGATAGGGAAGATTTGCTCCAGACTTCATACGCTACATGCTAGACAAAATTCATCCTTGACCAGACATAAGGGAAAAAGATAACTGGGCGTTTTGAGTCCCCACGATGAGCATAATACTCCGCTTACTTCAGAAACCATTCAACGGTACTGGTAGAAGGAGAAAAAAATGAAGAGGCATTAGGGGTCACAGTCGTTTGAACTTTCTGAGTTTACGAGTAGAAGCAGACAATTGCTAAAATACTGGGCAACAGGAAAAGACAAATGTCCAGACCTAAAACGTTTAGTAGTAGAAAAACAAGACAAGTTATTTTGTTCAGAACGAGAAAGAAGGGAATCAAACGGAGATAAGAGCTCGGAAGGTGAAAAAGATGATCGGTAGCTTTCCTGTCACTAAAATAAAAAAATTGTAGCAGGAAAAGATGAGTAAAAGTTAGATCCCAATTCCCAATTTCTATTGAAAGTTTATTGAGTTCTACCAAGCTTTCTGTAAAAGGTCGAGAATTCTTTAGATCTTTGAAACAATTAAAGTAACAAGTTCAACTAAAATTTTCTGCGGAAAAGAGAGAATTGCAACAGAAAAAAAGTACAGTTGGTATAGCTAGCTTAGTTCATTTTACATAAGGCAAAAACCACAAGTAACTTATAACATAAGGGGCTGCTTGGTACCAGGATAACTTGGGGATAAACTTAGTTTATCCCCAAAATTTAGGAGATAAACCAAGTTTATCCCCAAAAAAATTTGATACCAAACAGACCCTAATAGTTTAAGCGGATAAATATAAAACTAAAGATTTTGGCGTTCCATTATATATTCTATAGATGAATGATCAATAACACTGATTAATCGTAAATCATCTCCAATATTTACAGCTCGTGAGATTAAACAAATCAGTAATTAAGTGACACTGACCTTTACGAAACCAATCTCCTTGGCATTGCTACGAAAGCACTGCCTGCAGCACATAAGTCCATATTTACGAATCAAGGCATGAGGATTGCCACATACGCGGCTGCAAGGGCAAGAAAAAAGCTCATATCCATCAATCAAAAATATAATTGTAGGGTCCATAAACAAAAAAGGTATCTTAAAATTCTGAGATGGCAATGGGTATGCTCTGAAATCAGATACATGACTGAAACAAACGCAGCAACTATAAACCAGAAAGCTGCGATGCAGTAAATAAACTTGAAGGAGAATCGTCTTCAACGCATATATCCCAAATATAAGAAACAACACATACAGAACAAATGTGAAGTAGATATCGAACTGAAGAATCACGAAAGGGAATTGATGTTTTCTCAAAAAAGGCAAAATACACTTCGTCATGTATCCGTAAGTGTCGAATTAAAAACTCATCAAGGATCCCCAGGATTAACATACAGGAAGCACCATGAAGTGTGTCCCTAACCGCATCCGCCGCATAAGCTGCAAGTTCTAAATTCAGAACTTCTCTGCTATCCAAGTACGCAAAACGGCAAAAGCACTAAACATTGAGAGTCACTCGTCCCTCCCCTCCCTCTCTCTTATCAGTGATTCAAATCCAAATTCATATAATCAAAGTAAGGACACGAAATACAAAACATCACTGCTAATGGATCAGAAATCAAAAAACAAACGGCCGAAAAGGAGCAACGAAACCAAAGAACATGCTGCGTTCTTGACCGGAGAAAACAAAGACCTTACCAAGCCCTGGATCCGGGACCATAGCCCTTCGGGTGGGAGTGCCAGACGGAAGAGTGCCCCATCGTCGTCGTGCGCCGGTGAATAATGCCGCAGCCGCGCCCAAGAAAACCCTAACGCTAGCGCTCTGCGGACTCCGCAGAGACCAAGAGACATTCATATTTATCTCATACTCCTTGTACTTGGCTGTCGCTCTGGCGAGTCATAACGCGACGCGACTCTGGAAACGGATGCCCGATAAGAGTGCCGGGCCTGATAAGATCTAAAATCCGATAAGAGACTGATTCAATTGGTGTTGAAAACTGTATTTTATTGAAAAACGAGCTAAAAATATCAGTATAATTTATGAAGAGTTTTCGTTTTTGAAAAAAAAAAAAGATGGTGTCATATTTTTTATCTTGTGGTCCCCATCTTATTTAGTCGTATATGGCATTCACTTTTTTTTGTTATACCTTCTCAAATTTGATAATCTTATGTACTCTATTTTATTGAAAAACGAGCCAAAAATATCAGTATAATTTATGAAGAGTTTTCGTTTTTGAAAGAAAAGATGGTGTCATATTTTTATCTTGTGGTCCATCTTAAAACATATATGGTATTCACTCTTTTTTGTGGTTGTACCTTCTCAAATATGATAATCTTAATGGGGTGTTTGGTTGCATGATAATTTTTTGTACACTTTCATGATAAAAATTGTATTAAAATAAAAAGTGAACCAACTCATGACATAAAATTATCATGTTTGGAGGGATGTGATTACAAAAAAGAGTAACTACCGCACATGGCCAAACAAAGTGGGGGACCACAAGAAAAAAGAAAGAGGTGAGACCCTCTTTTTTTGTTTAAGAAGAAAATCACTTTTAAAACATAAAATTATCATGGTTACCAAACACCACTTTTAACAAGTTTTCTTACAATTTTTAAAAATTAAAATAAAAACCATCATTATCATGCAACCAAACAACCCATAAGTCATTGATTAGTTCACACTTTATTTAATATAGCTTTCTATCATAAAAATGTATAAAATTTTATTGTGCAACCAAACACCCTATTAACGACAAAAGATACACGATCCAAATGTTGCACATAGATTATGGGTGTAAACTAATCAATAAAAATTACAAGTAACTTGAAGTTTAACTTAATTATTATGTTAAATAATTAAATTTAAATTAAAAAAATTTGATATCTTAAATAAGTTGAGTTTAAATAGACTGATGCTTTACTTGATAAATTTGTGATTAACTCGATTAAATACTCAATTAAATATTAATTTACAAACTAAATTATAAATATTAATAATTATATATTATCATCTAAAATTCTAAATATATGAATTAAGTTGAAGTAAAAAATAATTTGAGTCTAAACTTAGATCAAGTTTCAAAAACAAGTTAAAATTAAAGTCTCACAAATGAGCTTAGATTGTTTTTTAGTTTCATAAACGACTTCATATTGAGTTTGAACTTGAATGTGAACTTGGCGTATTTTATATTTTAACTATTAATTTATGGATTATCGAGACGATGATTCAATACAGTTAATAAATCGGGTACAAGAAAAATTTAATGAAACTAATTGAGTGGACAACAAGAAATCGTCCACATTTGATAAATAAAAGTGAATATATGTGAGATGTTACTTTAAATTCTTAGTTAGGGTAGCGAGAATAATCATAAAAAGAATTTTTCTATTGATCGATTCTGAGTACAAGATTTCAAATTGTTAGTGTACTAAGGGATTGGCAGTCGATGACGTATCTCTATCTGATCAGGGCATTGGATGCATATAAATATATATATATATATGTGATAATTGATGATGACAATATTTAATATACATGATATCACCCCCCAAAGTCATTTAGAATTTATGTAGATGTGGTTTTTATTTTTCATGATATAAAAGTTATTAAATCTATTATTAGATAACATATTTAATTTAAAATAAAAATTTATTTTAATTAGACTCCAACCAAATAGACTATTGGACATAGTGGGTTGTAGAATAAAACTTATTTATATGTATAAGAGCATGAACATAATGTATAGAGAAGGATCGAGTGGATACGTTATATAGGCTATGTATTTGAACAATTTTGAGATCAAGAAAACATTCCATCTTCATTAAGCTTAAGAGATTTTTCAAATCCTAAGAAAGTATTTTTAATATTCTTCGAATCTGGTCTTAGTTACATTGTTCGATTTTGATTGAAACTGCGACTATGATATTTGAGAAATCAAATGTTTTCATTGTCATGGATTGATTTTTTATAGTGGTATCAAAGCTAGGTTGAAAATTTTCGGTCAAAACCAAAATTGTATGAACCTTTGTTTTGACGAGACAACTATATTCAGACATCTCTTTATTGATAGAAATGTATGCCTTATAAGTCAATCATATATGATATGATTCGAAATTTCTAGATATATCTCATTCAATAAATTAGGCAAATCTTCATTATAAGCTCTTATTAGATGAGAATATCATAATGAAGTCATTGATCAAATATAATGATGATTAAATCATGATGAGATCATGATAATGAGATTGATCATCTAGAGGTAATTGATCTAAATGTCCTTAGTCATAGGATACTTGAGATGGAACATCAATGATCCAAATAGACTGATCTCATTAGTCATTAGTGTGGAGACACTGAGATACACATACATGTGCTCATTAGTTGAATGAGTTCACTGAACTGACCAAATTAGAAACCCTGAATTGTATCTTACCGAACTGTCAATCAGGGTTTTCTATCATCATGATTGCATGGTTGGATCTTTAACATGAATCGCCAAAGATGTCTTGTTGGGTAAAACTTGTGCTTTGACCATTTTCTTATGGATCCTCGTATATATAGTACAATATAGTGATTGATTGGGTACAAGGAAAACCCGATGGAGGCAATTGAGCGGACAATAAGTGATCGTCCACTTTCGGTAAGTGAAAGTGAATATCCTATGAGATAGTACTCTAAATCCCTGGTCAGAGATAGGATAATTGGAAAAGAAGTTTTCCAATTGATTCAATTCCGAGTACAGGATCCTATAGAGTCGGTATACTAAGGAGTTGACAGTCGATGCTGTACTTTTTTCCGACTGGGACATTGGATGGACGAGGGTTTATATCTATGCAGTAACCGATGATGAAAATGCTCAATGGAGATAATTTTATCTCCATAGCTATTTGGGATCATGAGATGTGGCTTGTACCCTTCATGATCGGTAGGCCGATTAATCTGTTATCAGATAACAAATTTAATTTAATTAAATAGAATTATTCTATTTTATTTAGGCCTCAACCAAATAGGCTATTGGGCCTAGTGGGTCACACACAAAAGGACTTATCCATAAGTATCGGGGCAAGGGCATAATTTATGGAGATTTTGGGTTTTTATGAAAATTTTCAAAATTCTCTATAAATACTAATGGTTTCAGCCAAACCCTATTAAGACAAGGGTGAAAACCATGTCCCTAGCCTCTTTCCTACCTCCTCCTCTCTCTAGAAGGTGTCCATGGTCGATGGAGCTCCGTTCGGGAAGAGTTCTTGAGGCCAGTGCAAAGGGAGAACCTGCTGTGGTTGAAGTTCGTGTGGATATTGCTAGAGACCGAACATTTGAATGGTTTGAAGATTTTGAGACGCTCATCTTCTTCCTCTCCATGAGATTATATGAATCCCTATCAGGTATATTCGAACCCGATTTGATTGGTTTTTCAGTTTTCGTCGTTCGATTCCGATTAAGACAGATTTTAAAAGAACCCATAGGAAACGTCACTTCCGTTTCACCAAAATTTATGAGCGATTCCTTACATTTATTTCTATGACCTGAGGGGTTCATTGACCATATTTTGACGCCTTTTGAATAGGAGTTAGACCTTTTGAGATGTTCCCTTTCTAAGATGGTAAGAACTTTTGATATTACCTCCTAAGTTCCTTACGTCTATCTTGAGCCGAAGTGAGAAGATAAAAGGCCAAGTGACCTTTCCTTTATGAGCTTTCCCTAGCCTTTCTCTAGCCTTTGATCATCAAATTTTGAGCTCACATGTGGTGTGGCACTCACTATTCATTCTTGGGAACAAATTGAGGCACTTACCAATGAACATATTCTAAGTTTCACTGATTATTCACTCCATTTTTATGTTTTGCAATCTTTGAGGTTTTATTCAGAGAAATTTTTTTTTGAGGTGTAGCACATTCCATTGGCATCGATCAACTTATATGCATTACCAATGAGTGATTTTTAAAAGTACAATGGGGCCCTCATAGTTAAGCTGAAGTTAGAAGCGAGTATCACTCGATTTAACAGATATTCTTGTCAACACAATCTCACCAACTTCAAATTTTCTCTCAACCACCCTCTTCTGCTAAGTCCTGGCATGTTCAACGAAAACTACCCTACTTTCGTTCAAGAGTTCAAGTTGCATGAGGAGGGACTCCCAACGTTCATCCAGAGGAATGTCTCAATCAATTTGGACTTGGAGGGATAGAAGTATTTCATATGAGACTACAACCTTCATCCCAAATGTGAAAGCATAGGGGATCTAATCCATTGGTGGTCCGAATTGAAGTATGGTAGACCCATAAAATATCCACCAACTTATTAGGTCAATCAACAAACCAACTAGACTTAAACATTTTCTTAATGATTTTACTAGTCTTTTTAGTAGCTTCTGCTTGACCATTACCTTTAGGATAATATGATAATAAATGATGCAATAATATGTAATACATATTACAACCTACAAATCCTGAAAGAGAAATTATGACCCATTGTTGATGACTATAATGCTAGAGATCCCAAATCTGGCCATTAGGTTGCACTTGATAAAGGAATAGACCAATGATACTTTTATCTTTGTATATACTTCTACCTCTACCCACTTTGTGAATTACTATGTGGCTATTAAGATGAATGACTTGGTTCAATTTGTAGAGTTAGTATCCCCATCAAACACACACATGGTGGAAAGGCCATCGGGTGTATATAGGATGAAGAGAAGATGCTTGATAATGCACCTTGTTGGCATGTAATTTGCATCAATGGAAATTCTAAACAATGATTGTGCAATCTTCTTCCATAGTTGGCTAATAATGTCACTGTTCGATGATTTCCTTGACAAGAGCTTGAACATTGATGTGACGTCCACATACCTTGAAATGAGCTTCTTTAAATACCAAGTCGGCCTCCTCTTTGTCTAAGCATCTTAACAAGAGCACTCCTCCTAGGACAATGTACCTTTATTACTTCTTTCTTCTTTAAATAAAATTTGACTGTCTCCTCTTAATAAAGTGTCTACTAAACATTTTTGTCTTTGCCGGGAAAGGTTTTTATGTTTATTTTCTTTCCTCTTTGAATAATTTTGATCATCGCATCTTTCTCACTTGCACCAAAAAACATCATACACATTTGCTTCACTCTCTTTGTGCACGAAGTTTCTTTCAAAATCACTCACACATAACTCCACAAAAATCAAAAAAGTCAAAAGGATTCCATTCACATTTAGATGTCATTGCACAAAATTATATTACATAAAATCTAGAATTTCATAAATGCCATAAAATTTGGTTATTCATACTCTGTCATTCTGTTAACCGTATGAATATGGGAAAAGTGTAGCATCTTAATGTGAGGCCACCATGTGGTGAGATAGGCCAAGCTTAGGAAGGCACCAACGGGAGTTGTACATGATAAAATATAAATCAATGATGAGGCAAAGATCTTAGTTGATATATAAATCAACAAGAGATGTTTAGCGATTATTCATATTCTTTTTGAAGCTTGTAGTACAAATAAATCATGTTATGTCTATATAAATTTTGATATTGATATCACTGTATCCTCATTATCAACTTCAAAATTGATATGCTATCATTTTTGATACTCCAATAAGATATGCATAACGGGGTGTTTGGTTGCATGATAATTTTTTGTACACTTTCATGATAAAAAATTGTATTAAAATAAAAAGTGAACCAACTCATGACATAAAATTATCATGTTTGGAGGGATGTGATTACAAAAAAGAGTAACTACCACACATGACCAAACAAAGTGGGGGACCACAAGAAAAAAGAAAGGGGTGAGACCCTCTTTTTTTGTTTAAGAAGAAAATCACTTTTAAAACATAAAATTATCATGGTTACGAAACACCTCTTTTAACAAGTTTTCTTACAATTTTTAAAAATTAAAACAAAAACCTTCGTTATCATGCAACCGAACACCCCCATAAGCTTTTAAATATTTTTGATATCACTTCTTTTTTTAATGTGAATCCATGAAAACATATTCTTCTTTATTTAGTCATTCCTCCTCCTCTCTCTCTCTCTCCCTAAATATCTCCTCCTCCAACTTTAGGAGGCCTATAGTCTTCTAGCGAAATATAATGCCTACCCTGACAATAGAAGAAAATTTTAATCCTCGATTATGCATGTTTTGGTAACTGTATTAGAAACCTCTATCAAGTGGTAATTTGCTTTCATTATTAATTATGAAACTTGTAGTACAAATCATATTATGCAATAAGTGTCCATATATATCAAATTAAATATTGAAACTCTATAATCTAGAAATAACAGCATCAAGTATGATCTTATGATAATCTAACCAAACATGACATAATAGCTTATTTGGTAACAGTCTCGAACGCCTCAGTAGGTATTAATACAAGTCATCAAGAGATGTTTGGCTTCATCCTTAGAAAACAATCTCTCTGTTTCCTTGCTCTCCGATTGTCGAGCTTTGTTGGAGTGTCAACAATGATGCCTTGTCAATGTTTATATTGATTCTGGGTGAACACTTGTGTTATTTATATCATAAATTTTAAAATTGATATTAATAGTCGAGCACCTCTTCATACTAAGACAAGGCCAAAGTTCAAAAAGCGACGAGACTTCGATGATTTTTTTTACCCTGTTAATTACGGCTGTAAATTATACAAAATTACACGTGGCACTTAGTTTTTATCAAGAATAGTACGTAAAAATGTGTCTGAAACACTAAAAACTTACATTCATGATAGTGTTGAATTAAGATAAAGATGGGTAACGTTAAGTGGATGTCAAAAAATGGATAAAGTTCCTTGATAATATATATTTAGAATAATCAGTGGTTAAGAATAATGATATGCTTTTTTCTTGATATTAAAATTAATATCGTATTATTTTATATTAACATTTATTATTTTATATTAATATTAATTTAATTTAAATATTAATATAATCATCTGTATTTGATCGAATGTCGATATAACACATTTTACTTGTTCACGCAAGAGAAACGTGTCCGGAGTGGGCTGTATCGACGGCCCACCCAGACCCCTCGACCTCACAGAAACGGCTGGGTCCACCCGTCGACGTCGGCCTCCCCGGCCTCCGCCCTCAAAGGCTCAAACCCCCACGCCGACCCGACACCGCCGCTCCCCGCCGGCTGCCCCCTTCCTCAAGCGTCAAAAACCCTAGGTTGGCACTCCAAGAATTCTCGCTTCACTGTCGAAATCCACCCTTCTTCTCATCGGGTGGGATGGAATCCGCTGAGCTGAGGCGCTTCCGAGCGGCCGATTTGATGCGGCGACCTTGTTCTTATCCCTGCTAAACTTTGTGTTGTCGAGAAAAACTGCAGCGGCGAGAATCTGATCTGCGATTCTTCTTTCGTCTTCTTCTCTTCCCTTCGCCGGCCACCGCCATGCATATGTTGTTGCTATGTCACCGCTGCCCAAGGTAACCAAGGTCCGATCTTTCACTGCCTACTCGGCAAATGCCTATGACGGCATCCCAGCTGCTAGTTTGTCCCTGTTGTTGCCTCCGCCGAAGCAAGCGCACTTCATGATGAACTTCCTCATGAAGTCGTGTGAGTTGACTCCGACTGAGCCTGCTAGGGTGCCCATACCCATCGACGATGCTGGATCCCGAGGGACTGCATGCGCGCATGTCCGCCTACTTGGGCAGCAGCATCATTCTTTGAGTTACCACGTCAGTAAGGTCGAACCAGGAGACCCTTCAGTGCTCTGTGCCAGTGAGTTGCCGCTGGAATCCCATGTCATGGTTCCCAAGGATGCGAGCTCTTCTGGGTCCGATCTTATTCAGCTGTTCTCGACGAAACTTCGTTCTTCCAATCCATCCAGCGAAAGAGTAAGGGTGGAGTTCCTGGGCGCCCTATTTGGTTCCAAAGACCGGCTTGTGAGGGCGAGCCTCAAGAATAGGCACCTCTTGCTCTCCAATATCGACGAGAAGATCAAGCCCAACGTCTCCCTCCTCCGCGACTGTCTCCTTTCCGAGCACCGGGTCACGAGATTCGTCTCCAGGAGGCCCAGGCTGATCACCTCGAACGTCGACAAGATGAGGGAGGTCATTCAACGGGTGGAGAGTTTGGGGATCTCCAAGGGCTCGGGGATGTTCGAGAAAGCCTTGTGCGCCATCTCAGACATCAGCAGGGCCACCTTCGAGTCCAAATTCTTGCTCCTCAGGAGCTTTGGTTGGTCTGAAACCGAGTTTCTCACGGCGTTCAGAAAAAACCCCACCTTCTTAGGTTCTTCTGAGGCGAAGATACGATCCATAATGGATTTTCTGCTTAGAGAAGTTGGTTGCCAGCCTTCATATGTTGCCAGCCATCCGATATTGCTCACTTACAGCCTGCAAGGGAGGTTGAGACCACGTCAATATGTTCTGGGCGTGCTTAAGTTGCGTGATGTGGTCGGAGGAAGGGATGATTTTCTCAACGCTGTAAGCATGACAGAGAAGGCGTTTCTGAAAAGATATATTCTCCGGAACTCCGAGATTGTCCCAGAGCTCCTTGAAGAATATGGAACAGCCTGCGCTAGGGGGAAAGGATTGGCATGCTAACGGTGGCATTTCCCTTTTGTTTCCTCTTTTCATCTATCAAGTGGTCCCTTCTGCTTGACATGAATCCCTCTGAATTGTAAATCTGTGAGTTTAACAGTAACTGGTAAAATGGAATGGTGCTTTTATTGTGTCGTATAATGGAATCATTGAGACTGTGAGCTTGATGCTGTTGCACTTGAGTGTATATTAACAGTTTACTTTCCAGGTAATACCTCCTGTAAGGTACAAAACTTGATAGGAAAAGTAGAAGAAACACGATTCTGTCATGTCGATCAATTTTTATGTTTTCTAATTCATGTATCTAGACAATAGCTAATCTTTTACTTAGGCTGCTTGTGGCAATTAGCTCATATGGCTGAACCTAGCAAATTTTGGTATTTTTTTCAAGGTAATTTTCACATATTTGACTGACACATTTGCAGCTTGAAATCACTTCGATGTAGCATTACTCTGGGTTCCTAGCAGAAATGATGTTAACCAAGAGTGCATTGGTGAGAAATTCATGTTAGCTGGAGTTATGACTGTGTTCATATGCTTTTCCAAAGCCAATGACATGATTTGTGCACATGAAACTGATTGAGTTTCTCCAAAGTGGCCAAAAGAAAATTATTGCACAGAAGATTTCATAATATTATCTTCATGCTTCAGGAATGTTAGCTGTGTTAAGTTGGTTCAGGCAATTTCTTGGATCACCTTCTCGGATTAATGCCCCTTATCATTTGTATTATGGTTTTCGAAGCATCCAATGTGGATAAGGTAGTTCTATATGCTCCAACAATGTTCAGTGATTGAGGTTCTACCTTTCCAATGGCTAAATTAACTGGAAAATATGATAAAAATATAAAGTTGTGATTCAGGATCTTTACAGGAGGGGACTGTGACACTGATAACTTTTACTGCTTTATTTTATATTTCTTATAAAAATCTATATGTCAAGGACATAGTGGGCCATGTTGATAGAGAAATCACCACTATCCTTGAATTGGGGAATCAGAAAAGAGAGAAGTGAGGAAAACAATCTTCAATGGAAAGTGTTCGCTACTGACCATATTTGAGCTAACCTAGGTATGGTGCCCCAGAGTCACGTTGCTGCTAGGGTCACCCTTGCTGGAGATCATCCACCAGGTGTTGCGAAGGAGTTTGAGGTTGTAGTGTTTGGCTTGGTTGTGGGCGATGATTCTGATTTTGACAGAGAGGGGAGGGGTGGAGTGGCAAAGATGGTTGGGTGGTTGTGACCAAGAAAAGAGGTGGCCTATCATATTCCTCTTCATGCCAGAATGAAGTGGTGTGTCGCTGTGTCGGTACTATAAGGTAGTGGGGCACCACAGCTTCTCCTATTTTGCTTGTAGCAGGGGTCTTCACCTGGAGAAGACTCTGCTTGCTGCCGAAGAGGTCTGAATGAAATGAATGAAACGATAAAAAATGACTATCTAATATAAAACTAAAAGAATAAACTGAACGAAATACTAATTCTTATTTGTCCAGCATTTCTATCCTGATTTAATCAATTGTCCCATTATGCTGATGCTGTAATAGGAGACCCATGTGTGTGGAAGTGGAACAGGGGCCCAGAGGAGGAACGATCGATCGCATGAGGTTCGTGTGAAGGAAATCGTCGTGCAGGTGGGCCTGTTCGTGTGGTCATGGCGGAAGCTTCTGGACAACGGCACAAATAGGACTGGATGAAAAAGGGGGACGATGTGTGGAGGGGTCAAGGCTCCGGGGATCGCCGGAGTGGCCTACTCTGCAGATGCGCAGCTGGCGGCAGCGCCTTTTTTCTCCGATGAGCTGGTTGTTGACGCTGGTCAAGGAGGAAGACAATGATGACCTCGCTGTTGCTTGATCCGGGCTTGCCGGACTGTGGAAAATCATTGACACCGATGAAGGGACGGGGATCGCCATTCCGTCACAGCCATAGCAGGATGTAGATCCGAGTGCACAGAAGATTGAAGGGGGGGAGGACGTCGTCGGAACTCCATGTCATTTCCGTCGGGGACGAAGACGCTCTGTGTAGTTGGAACGCTGGATCACCGGATTGGCCGTCTCCAACGTTTTCAGATCTGAGGAGACCCTGGCTACGGCAGATCAGGAGGGGAAAACGGTGCACTAGGAGGAGGATGAAGCTCTGTAACCCTCGCACATGCCTGACGTCATCGAAGTTGTCCTATGAAGGCGAGGGTTGGACGAAGGGCTTGGAGGTTTGAGGATGAGGAGGGAGATAGCATCGGCTACCTTGTCGGAGAATAGGGGATCAAATGGGGAAGGTTCGCGGCCGATCTGGGGGAGGCGAGGAAGGAGACGGGGGCTGCAGGCCCCTGTGCCAGAGAACATGCCTGAAGGGCACCAAAAATTCAATGTCGATTTACTAATCAACAAACTCTATTGTTTATCTTATGAGAGTACCTCTTTATATAGAGAGGGCTCACTATTTACAAAGAAGACCCTTGAATAAAATTAATTACAGACATGGTCTAACTCAAACAAAAAGTCAATGACTCTTAAAATCATCCCCATCTGGATTGCCTGGTCTTCGGAGTTGTAGAGAAAACTAAGTTGTTTCAGGGTTGTTTGGTGGTGAACTTGGAAGATGCTTTACATGTGCCACCTTATGCCCAAATGCTTTGGATATTCCGTGTGATATGTACCTGACTCTAAGGAGTGGTGGATTTGCGAATCTTTGTCTGGCTCATTTTTGTTGAGAAATTTGTCACTTGGTCATTAGAAGAGTGTTGTTGATGGCAAAGTTTTCTGGAGCTCAGACAATGCGAAGTTATTGTTCTTCCCCTGGTTACTGTCATCAGGTATAGTGCACGAGTGTAAACGTCCCCTGTTCTTATGTTCTTTATTCAAAATTCATGCTCATGTGGCATTGTGGGAAGCTTACTAAGTGGATTAGGCATTTGGTGAGGGTTGTTGACTTTATGGGTCCAAGTTTAGTCCGGATTCTGGTTATCTTGTCAAATCTACAGTCAGAATTCCTCCTTCAATGCTTGATATGAACTATCAAGCTGGTCTCAAGATCTCAAAGTTGTTGGGTACCAACGGTGTAGCCCCACCAGCACCGGAGAAGGTTCTTGATGTCGAAGCCAAGTTTGAATCTAGTGGTCTTTACTGTGGCAAGGAGATCCCGACACCCTCGGTTATGGGTGTTGCTTCTGCTTCCAATCATGTAAAGTGGCTTACTATTGGAAGGCCTAGATGGGGACTTTCGGGAATTGTGGGCCTATATTATTAGTGGCGCTTGCCTGAAGTGCCTAGTCATTGCCTCACCTCAGCAGTTCCTGCCTCGCCCGCCTCATTCAGATCCGGACCTGGTAACGGCCGAATCTTGTAGCTCAAAATTCTCTTCCCTCCATCCCAAAACCCCCCAATGCCTAGTCTTTTATTTCTAGGTCCCGACATTTTGACAATATTTAGGCTCTAGAGCCCTAGAAGTGAGTTTCTTGTTTTGTTTATGTTTTTTTCAAGTTATAACATTATGTATATTATTAATATATTACAAATTTTACCTTGCCTTAAGCACTTGAGGCCCCCACCTCAGGCACCTAAGGTGAAGCAAACCTCCCCTCACCTTAGGTGCCTCATGTCTCAAATAACATAAATTGTGGGGGTTTTGTCTCTTCGTTGGGTTCCTGAAGTTTGACCATTACCGGACGGAGGGGATGGAGCTTGCGGACCCAGGAACCTGCCATCTTGTTAGAACATGCTGGATTTGTTTCTTAAGTTACCAGAACAGGTGGTCCAACTGCCTTAACCAGACTATTGAGGATGCTCTTCTTTTATTGAATCAGAGGGGGCTGCAAGCATTGATTGTCGGATTGGAATTGGTACCCATATTTGTGGGTACCAATCAGATCCGGATTGGGATCGGATCATCAATCCCGACTAATTTTTTCAGGAGGAAAACTGATCCGGAACCGGTTTAGATTGATTTTTTCAAAAAGCCTTAAAAATGAAACAATATCTAGAAGGTGAGCCTATATCAGATTCCAAACCGATCTAGGCTCTTTTAGGATGATTTTGGCCCAAAAATGAGGCCATAAAGGCCGCCACAGCGGTCTTTCCCGCCCGATAGGTCCATCGAGGCCCAGTAAGGCCTCAAGCTACTGGATCCCAGTCATATCGGGACCCAATATGATCTTAAGCCACCGAATCCGGTGGCTTAAGGCCTTTAACGGGTCTCGATCAGACCGAGAATTGTGTGGAATTGGCCAATTCCGGCCCCAATTCAGCTCGATTTCAGTTGATCCCGGTGGGAGATCAAGCTAGATCGGTCCTCCAGATGAAAATTAGATCGAGACCGATCGATCCAATCTCGGAATCAGTTGCTCCCAATCCTATCCGACCAATTCTTCAATCAATGGCTGCAAACGAATCTGGGACGGCTGAACCAGTCCAAGCTTGTCCATCTTAGTCTATTGGTCCAAGACCCTTGAACCGGTACAGATCGAGCCATTGTCTTGTTTCCCAGTGCTCTGCGTTGCCCTATAGTCTCCATGCCTGTTGTGGATCTGGAGGTGCCAGCAGCATACGAGCATGGTTTTCCATCTCGTCGAGATCTCGCGAGAATCTCGGTCTCACCAAGGGGCCGAGATACGAGATCACTGAGATCTCACCCTATGTAGACTGATCCATAAAATTTTTTTTCTTCAGGGGACTTTGCCCCTCTGATACCCCCCACAAGGGACACTGCCCCTTTGACCCCCATTACTTGACCGTGCAGGTTGATCCGTGACTACTTTGCTTCCCGTTTACGATAGTGTAAACACATGTAATAATTTTCACTATCACTTATACTATCACATAAAAATGTGTTACAAGTTTAATAGCATATTAGTATTTAAATAAGATTATGTACAAGTTTAAATCTTTTATAAACATAGATATCATCTTTTTGGTATTGAAAGTACTTTGTAATTGTTCATTTACACAATTGATGTACAAAATGTGTTATATATCTTAATCTAAATTCATTGATGTACTCCTATTTTTATAATATATTATGTTATGTTTCATACATATATACATTTTGATCCAAGAATTTGAGATCCGATCTCTCGAAATCTCCTCTTCCCCCCCTCCCCAAGACGAAGCTGAGATCCGAGATGACAATACTTGCATACGAGGCTACAGATTCACGGGCTATTTTTGTGTACAGTTGTGCCCCTCATAGTGGAAGGTGATAGTCTTCTTTCATCTGTCTTGGACTGTTCCTCTTGTCCGCATCCTATTGTTTCGGCAGAGGTTGAAGCCATGATTGGTATTTCCAATAAGTTTTTGGTGGATTTCCTGTTGGATAGTGACATTTTGCAGCTGGGTGAAAGAATTGGCCTTTGTTTCTTTGGTAAGGAAGTCTTAATCAGATATTTCTTTAAGAATTTCAGAGAGGAACTAAAACTAGATGAGATTCACGAAAAGGGCCTTCTAAGAGGAAAGCTCAGAAGTAGGGAACTTAGTTTTATTCTTTCTAATGTTCATATTCAAGACAAAGGAAGATTAAGGAGGGGTGGGGCAGGATTGGTCTCTAATGAAGTTTCATAAGTTGGAATATCAGAGGGTTTAACGACAAGGTCAAACGGAGGGAGTTGAATTGCATTATCAAGTAGGAGCAGGTTGATTTCGCTGCCATTTAGGAAACTAAGATGAATCTTTCTAAACTGTATGTTGTGGCTGACCTACTTGGTGATTGCGACTTGAAAGGGTGGTCCTATGTAGGGGTGCAATCAAGCCGAGCCGATCAGAGTCGAGCAAGATTCTATTTGAGCTCGGCTCGATCGATTATTTAACTGTTCGAACTCGGCTCAATTTAAGCTCGACAAGTTCGAGCTCGACTTGTCGAGCCACTCGTTTATGTAAACGAGCCAACTTAGCTCGAACTCAAATCGAACTCGTTTTCGAACTCGAGATTGAGCTTGTTTACTTAAAGTTAGAGTTCAAATATTAAAAAAATATTTTAAACTACTATTTAGACATGAAAATATAATTTTACATAGTATTAAAAATATAAAAATATGATAAATATAATATATTTTAATTTAATTATTTAAATAAATAGTTAATTGAGTAATTAATCGAATATTTAATCGAGTATTTGATCAAACACTTAAACGAGCTGCTCGTGAACTTATCGAGCCGAGCAGATCTCTGTTCTGACTCGGCTTGTTTATAAGTCGAGCTTTTTTTTCTGTTCAAACTCTTAAGTCGAACTTATTTATTTAACTTAATAAATGATCCAAGTCGAACTTTTAACGAGCCAAGTATCAAACTACTCGTCGAGCGTATTGGTTCATTTGCACCCCTTGTCCTATGTGTCTGCCTTTGGGAGGAGTGGTGGTATAGCTATTCTTTGGGATAGTGAGAGGCAAGTAATATATTCTACAATCAACACATTAGCCCGGGAGGGGAAGTGAAAAGTAGATGGTTTGAAGTGGTTGTTTGCATCTGTGTATGACCCAGTCACTGGTGGAGAGGAGTTGTTTTTCAATGGTTTGTAGGATCTACTATCTTCTCACTCTAATGACTTAATGGTGTGTTTGTGGTGACGTTAATGTTGTTAGATATCCAGGAGAGAGATGCAATCAAGATATTTGGACAAAGCGTAATGTCTTACTTCAATGACTGGGTAAATGGCAATTCATTATTTGAAATATCTTTCCAAGTTCTAGAATTCACTTGTTCTAACTCTCTTGCTAAATCAAAGCTGAATAGATTCTCTATCTTCACAGGGTGGCTTTATAAATTATAACTTTGGTGTTGGTGACTCTTTCTGTCTAGATCTATTTTTAATCATTCACATGTTGGGTTGAATCAAGTGGGACTGGCTCATCTGAATTATGTAACTTATGGGTTTTAAGAACAAATGGTCAGGGTGCATCAGGAGCTAAATGACTATTGATAAATTCTCCGTTGACATTAACGGTAGGGAGTTTGGATTCTTTTTATTTTCTAGAGGGCTCATGCAGGGGGGATCCGATTTCCCCCTTTCTTTTTTGTTCTTGTCAGCCAAGTATTTAGCATTATGTGGGTGAAGGCCAGAATGGGAACCAATAGAGAAAAGATCACACATCTTTTTGCTGATGATACTCTTCTCTTCTCCTTAGACAAACCTGATAAATGTTTATCTTTATGAATTCTATTTCATTTGCTGCAGGCAATGATAGGGCTGAAAATCAACCAGGAGAAAAGCAAACTCATTGGCATCAACATTAATGAGGATCAAAGAGTCAACCTGTGAAGTATTTTTAGTATGTCTTAGTCTTCTTTACCTATCAAGTATCTTGGACTCCCACTTTCAGACAAAGGCACCAATAGAAGAGACTGGCAATGTGTGATCCACAAGATGGAAGGGAAATTACAATGATAGAAAGATAGAATATTATCCGCCAGTGGTAGGTAGCTTTTATCTAAGATAGTGTTGTAGAATATTCTTCTCTATTCTTAAAATATCCAAAGGTATTTGTAATAACATGTAAAGTATTAAAGTGAGATTCTTCTGGAAAGGGAATACCGATAAGAAAGCTTTGCATCTTATCAAATAGAGCCATGCGTGCATACCAACGAGGAAGGGGGAGTAGGTCTTGTGCCCCTGGAGACCATCAACAATGCTCTCTTGCCCAAGTGGTTATGGAAATTGAATATGAATAGACACGTTCTATGGGCTAGGATTGTGATATCCAAGTACGAGGTATAGGTGAATGAAGAGTGGATCAGAGATTTTTGAGGCACAGGCAGATTGTTCTACATTTGGCATGGTATTTTGTGTTATTGAGAGTTCAACTCTTCTTGCACCATCAACGTAGGGAATGGTGAGAGGACCTCATTATGGGAGGACAAGCGGACTCGGCATGATCCTCTAGCTACCATGTTTTATATTCTCTTTAGTTTATGTCGTTTTCCTCAAGCTTGGGTTTGCAACAATCAGGATGACAGTGTTAACTGGTGTTTTTCATTTTGGAGAAATATAAGGGACAAGGAGATTAGTGAGTTCTCTAACTTACTAATGATTCTCGGAAAACCACCAGTGCATTAACAATAAGAAGGATGAACTTATTTGGCCGCCTTCTATGAAATCTATTTTCACATTTAAGTTGGCTATTAACAAATTACTTTTTGGATGTGTGCTTGTCCCGCGCATCTAGTAGTTTTGAGGTCTCTTTTACCTTTCAAAATCAAACTCTTCTTATGGAAGGTCTGCAAGCAGCGGCTCCCAACTAGTTGTCTTCTAAATTTGATTTTTCAAGTTACATCCACAACTTGTGTTTTCTGCAACAGGAATAAAGAAACTATTGATCATCTGTTCTTCAACTATGGGATAATCAACTCCCTTTGGAAAGTCTTGTTTACGGGGTGGAAGATCCAATGGTCTGAATTGGTCAATGTTCCCTCTTTCTTAGGTATCTGGTCGAGTTTAAATTCTTGGTCCTTGGATTCCAAGTTATGGGATAGTATCCTACTTGCGATGCTTTGGGCTATTTGATGCACGAGGAATAAGCGGTTCTTCGAGGAGCACTTTTTAGCACCCAAGACCAAGGGTCCGTTTGGTTTCATGTAAATATAAATTTTTATGATATTAATTTACATGTAATCACTTTTCCACGAAAACCGAATACATGATACCTTATTTGGTAACCTGTAAAACAATCTCATCCAACATTTGCCCCTCTACGAAAATTGTTGACATATTTTTTATTCTCTTGAATTTTAATGGTAATTATCATTCAAAATTTATTATGTGATAAAACAATATATTTGAGTCACATTTTTAGAAAGAGATTTACTTTTAAGATTATTATTTAAAATACAAAATATTAATTTAATTTAATTTTTAATTGGATTTGACAAAATTATTTAGACATGAAAATATAAAGTAAGATATATTATACCATTAAGACAATGATATATTTGTTGTGATAAAAATAAGAAACAATGAAAGTAGTTTTTAGAGGATTTAATTTTAATAAAAAATAATCATAAATTAAAATTAGATATTTTATTTTTAAATAATTAAGTTGGAGCAAGTCTTTATATCATATAGATTTACATGTGCGGTGTTCACCGAAAATGACGTCTTCACCGAAAATGACGTCAGGAGAAGTTTCCCTGATGCCAAAATCCAGGTGCTGGACAAGTCAACGTAACACATTTTCCTTTGACTGTCATTTTACTAGTAACCAAATAGATAAAATGATGGGCATTTCCTGAAAACTAGCCCATGCAGCACATTTTACAAGCATCCAAATGGACCCTAATTATTTACCGGATGGCTTTGTATGTGTGCGATTGGTCGTTTGCTCACGTCATTCACTTGGAGGAGAAGACTCAACAAGAAGTTCCTTATCTTCACCTCTTTCTTCTTGTAATCTCCATCTTCCACCATCACCCCGTTGGTTGATATATGGGGTCTGCACCCTTCTGCTCTTCATTTATTTCTTCATAGTTTTGTACTTTTTATTTTCTGAATTAATAGAAATATTAGGCTTGTCCACCTTCTAAAAAAAGAAGGTTCGGATTTGATTTGTCATGGCTAAAGTTTCTGGGGTTTTGCGAATGTGTTGACGGGTGGAATTTTGACATTCAAGATTCAGCTGCAACTATAAAATTCATCAAGAAATTATGTCACTCAGATAGCAAATGATAAAATAGGCAGATGTGACTTATAGTGCAGCAGCTAAGGAAAAGACTCTTCTAGAAAAAAAGTGAAGCTTTTGATATCTTGAATTATAAGGGTACTCTTTATGAGTCAGAGAGGAGTGGTCAAAGTTCAAACTCAAACTCAAAGCTTTACGTCCTGTTTGATAACACTATTAGGTATCTCTATCACTATCAATTTTAAAATTGATATTGATAGGAATCATTAAGAAGTGTTTGGTTAATTGTATCAATTTTAAAATTTGTAGTGCAAACAAAACATATTATGTAATACAAGTGTCCACTTGTATTACGTTTGATATTGATACTCCAACATTTGAAAATATTAATATCAATATTTATATAGTATCAAAAATGAAACTCTAACCAAATAGGGCATTAATATCATATAATTGGGGTTGATTACACGGATTCGTCTTTTACATTCACTACGAATTTTCGCCAACTCTTTTCTTATGTCTAGTTCATCCAAGTCATACTGGATATGTTTTTGTCAAGTTAATTTGGGTTTACCTCTTCGTCTATTCAACACTGGCAATATTAAGTTCTCGACTTGTCTAACAAGTGCCTCAAGAGGACAACGCATGATATGTCCAAACCAACAAAGTCTTCTCTATTTTACAATATCATCGATTCTCGTAACTCTTACTTTATCCCTAATGTACTCGTTATGGATTCTATCTACTCGTGTGTGGCCACACATCCACCGTAGCATCCTCATTTCAACTACACTCAATTTGTCGATATGTTTTTTCTTCGTAGCCCAACACTCACTATCGTAGAGTATGGTGGGTCTTATAGTCATGTGGTAATATTTGTTGCTTGCCTCCATTTGAGACATATCACTTTAATCATATGATTGACATCTTCATCACATTCTCCGTCCATATGTAAGATTGATCCTAAATATTTAAATTGGGTAAATGGTATGAAGACCTTTTCGTCCAATGTTACTTCGACCTCTTCAACTTTTGAAGTTTCGCTAAATTTGAAGTGCATATACTATATGTTTGTCTTGCTAATTTTTAATCTCTTAACCTCTAACATGGTTCTTCATCATTTAAGTTTCCTATTAATACCTTCTCGAGTCTTATCAATTAGGACAATATCATCAGCGAACATCATGCACCAAACTCTCTTGTATATCCTTAGTTATTTCGTCCATGACTAGGATAAAAAGATACAGACTTAGAGCAGATCATTGATGTAGGTTGGTTCATACGGGGAAGGCTTCTAACTCCCCTTCTGGGGAGTGGACCTGGGCGATGGCACCCTTGTACATGTCCCTAATGATGTTAATGAATCCACTAGATATCATCTTTTTTTAACACTCACCAAAGAACCTCTCTTGAAACTCTATCATAAGCTTTTTCTAAATAGAGAAAAATCATATGAAGATCTCTTTTTAGGTTTCTATATCTCTCTACCAATGATCTAGCTAAGAAGATGGCCTCCGTAGTCAATCTACCTGGCATAAATCCAAATTGATTCCCTGAGATCTTTGTACACTTCCGAAGTCTCCTCTCTATAATTTTCTCCTACAACTTCATAGTCTGACACATGAGCTTGGTACCTCTGTAGTTTCCACAATCTTGAACATCCTCTTTCTCATTATATATTAGGACGATGATGCTCTTTCTCCATTAATTTTGCATTTTTCTAGAGCAAAATATTTTATTAAAGAGAATAGTTAGTCACTCCACTTCTCTCTCGCGCAAACACCTTCAAACTTCAATTGAGACGTTGTTGAGACCACACGCCTTTGAGATTCCCATTCTACTCAATGCAAGATGCACTTCTAAAGGGGTAATTTTTTCGGAGTACTTTGTCTCTTGCCTTCTCACCTTCCCTCGAGCCCAATTTGTCATATAGCTTGCCACAAGCTAACTCCTTAACCTGTCTAACTACCCTTTTTGTCCTGCTCTTAGCTTTCTTATTTCGTTCAAATGCCTCATCGGAGTTACAATTAGACAATTTCTTAAACTATGCTTTTTTGCTCTTTACTATTCACTGCACTTCATCATTCTACTACCATGATTCCTTCATAGGAGGATCTCGCCCAGTAGACTCACCAAAAATATTTTTTTCAATTGTCTTAATCTTCAATCTCATGTTAGCCCATATTGACTCAACCTCTCCGTTCATATCCCATTCCTTAGATTTAGAGACATCATTCCTAAAATTCTCCAACTTGCTTCCTCTCATTTCATGTCATTTAATCTTAGGGATATTTTTTTGTCACACCGTTTGCAACTTCCCTAAGACCTTAAAATTTGAGAACATGAGTTTTTACTAGGTTGTGAGCACTTCATTAGGTATGACTTTGCAATCCTTACATAAAACCCAACTCGTTTTCCTAATAAGGATTAAGTCGATTTGGCTCCTATTTTTCTTGTTCTTAAACATTACTATATATAAGTCTCTCTTAATGAAATGAGTATTAGTCAAGATCAGGCCTTTGGCCATCGCAAACTCTAATATATTTTTACCCTTTTTATTCTGCTCCCCATACCCAAAACCTCCATAGACATTCTCAAATCCTTTTCTTGGGACCCGACATGACTATTGAGATCATCACCAATCAAGATGTTCTCTTCATTTGATATTCTTTGCATGATACCGTCCATATCCTCCCAAATTTGAGTTTTCAACTCACTACAAACTCCTACTTGGGGTGCATAAGCACTAATTACATTGATTACCTCTTGATGAGTAATCACCTTAATTAAGATGATCCTATCCCTCACACAGACCACAGACACCACTTTGTCCTTAAGAATACTATCTAAGATAATTCCAACTCTATTTTTATTAGAAGTTTGTCCTACATACCAGAGTTTGAAACCCGACTTTTCCATCTCTTTGACTTTCTCATCTTTTCATTTGATTTTCTAAATACAAATGATATTGATTTTACGCCTCTATTGTGTCTACTAGTTCTATCAATTTACCAATGAGTGTTCATATATTTCAAGTTCCAATACACAGATTTGCCTCTGACTTTACCTGACTAGGGTTGGGCTGATGCTCTCTTCCGCTCTGATGAAAACAAGAAGGCAAAATTGATCTCTCTCTCTCCTAATCCAACACTCTCTCTGACCTAAAAGTCTACCCCCAATAGCCTCCCTACTCTGTGGCCCTAGGTGACAGTGTCTCGCCCTAACCCAATCTCTAGTACTCCATGACCTCGAGTTTCAACCTAACTTGGCACAAGAATAAATATAATTCGAATCCTTATAAATAGAAATGACAAGTTTTACACCGGTTGTCACCTATCGCAACCATCTCCTTTTCTCATCTGGGCTAGGGAACGACAATGTCAGGAGAACTAAATACAAAGTAAATTAGTATACAATGACTATGAAGGTACTAGCACCAGTAGAAAAGTGTCTAAGTTAGAATAAAACTCTAGCAACCACAAAACATTTGATTTCTAGTTAACTAACAAATGGAGATCACATGAGAGCTAAATAATAAATAAATAAAAATATATATTAAATATGAAGTCACCTACCCCCCTAGAAATAATGAAGGTTCAATAAAGAGTAAGCAACTTAAAAATGAATAATAATAAAAATAAGAATGAATAATGGTCAAGATAAATCATTAAACTAAATCACCAAAACAAGGAACAAGTGTGCACAACCATGTCAAGTTAAAAGGAAACACTAGTAATATAGATTGGTCAAAGCTATGCAAGAAATATAGTGATTGGGTTTGAGTGACGAGATAAAATGGAAACATAGAGCAACAAAACAAAAGTGTTTTAAGGGATGGTGATAAAAATACTAAATTCTCCCATACCCAAGCTACATTGAAGAAGAAAAAAGTTCTTAGGAGGAGCAATTTGTGGATGGAGAGAGGAAATTGGGGACTAATCTGATTGGGGAAGCTACAGTATCCCTTTATGAATAGTTGTTCTAGGAGGAGAGGAAATGATGACCTTTTATAAACAATGAATCCTTCAGCAGGCTGTCTGAAGATAGGAGGGATAGGTCGTACTAACCAATCATAGAGAAGTACATGCAATCTCATTTTCTTTTGAGTTGTTTACATCTCCCGGACCCAATATTTTTTCTGTTGGCTTCTACCAAAAGTGCTAGCACTTTGTTGAAGCTGACCATGGCGATGTTCAAGGAGTTTGAAAATAAACCTCAGATGATCAACTTCCTGAACTCTGTAAGTGTGGTGTTGATCCTGAAAACAGATGAGGTCAAGGACATCATGGATATGAGACCGACTAGTCTTCTTAAATGTAGCTATAAATTGTTGTCTAAAGCTCTTCCACTAAGAATGAAAAGTTTCATGTATTACCTTGGCAGCCCTAACCAATCAACTTTTTTTTGTGGCAGATATATTCTCGACAATTTCATGGCAGTTTCGGAGTGTATTCATGATCAACGTACAAGGAACAAGAGCTACTTGATCCTCAACGTAGACTTTAAAAAGCTTTATGACAGATTTTTAACTGGCAGTGTTTTATTAGAATCCTTCAGCTTATGGGCTTCGAGAAGACATGGGTTAGCTGGATTAAAGCATGCGTTTATTCGGCCAGATTTTCTGTAGTCTGAAATGGGGAGTCCTTTGGTTTCTTTGGCAACTTAAGGGGCTTACGTCAATGGGATCATGTACTGCCCTTTTTGTTTGTTCTAGTCGGTCAATTATTTAGTGTTTCCTAGGAAAGTGCTTTTCTGGAAGAGATTATCGAGAGCACAAAGGTTGGCAGGAATGAGGAGCATCTCACTAATAATTCGCATACTATGTTCTTTTCTCTATTGTTGATGGCTCTAAATATCTCAACCCTTACGATTTCATTGCATCTTCGAGGTCGTATCCGGTTTAAAGATCAATTTCAATAAATGTGACTTGTTGGGTATCAATATAGGGAAGACCAGAAGGATATTTTTAGAAACTTCTGTGCCATTCCTTCGGGCTCCTTCTCCATCAAATATTTAGGCCTTCCATTGTCTACCACGAGAATCAAAAATTTGGACTATGATTCACTACTAAAAGCAGTTGATAAGAAACTTCAGGGTTGGAAGGATTGAATGCTCTTGGAAGGAGGGAGATAGCTCTTACCCAAAATTGTTGTCCAGAGTATACATTTAAATTTCTTATCTATCTTCCATCACCCTAAGGGTATTTTTAGAAGGATTGAAATTATCACGACAAATTTCTTTTGGTAAAGTTCTTTAGAGAATGAGAGGTCTTCATTTGGTTGCTTGGAACGATGTTTGCATAAAAGGGAGGTAGCGTGGCCTTGTACCTCTGGAGACCATAAATAAATATTGCTTACCAAGAGGCTATGGAGACTCAACCAAGGCAGCTGTTCAGAGGAATATTCTTCTCTAAATATCTATGTTTCAAGAAGTTTGGTTAGGCAAAGGATTTAGTAATAGCAGCAGAATTTCTAAGATTTGGAAGGGTATTCTGCAAAACTAGATCTTCTTTGTTTCTTTGTTGTATAAGTTGGAGCAGCTAAGGAGGTTACGATGTTGGTGTAGGCTGCCCTTGGAAACCGATCGAGGAAGCCCTAAATTGATTGCAATGTAGGATAATTGACCCAATTGGAGAAGAGAATTGCCCCTCCACGAAATAGACCTCTGTAGCTACTATTCTCTTGATTTCTAGCATTTCTGTTGCCTGCTCTTATACTCTGGATTATATAATTTCATGTATCTTATGGCCTCTTTATATAGTTCATTAATGGAAAGAATAATTCGAGTCCAATTAAGCTCGGACTACGAAAAATCTATGTATAAAATGTTCAATTGACTCTTAAGGGGTAAGTTTCATCAGTTTGAGTAAAAATTTCTCTCTTGGAGTGAATAGTTATTCTTTAAGAAACATAACTGAGTATCAAACCTTATAAATTTTATTCTGATTTTTCCTCAACCAATGTTTAATAAGAATAAACCTCTTTTGAACATGTCGGAGAGACTCGTCATGTTGTAGAGACTCAAAACTCCAATAAAATTTGATTTTCACCATGAAATTAGGGATGAAGAAGATTTTTCGAACTCTCGTTTAGGCTGATTAATCTGAATACGACAATAGATAGGGTCACATTCAGAGCACGATGCTAGTCATAGTGGCAAACCAGCCACACAAGTTCAAAGCCATCCAAGCTAGACACGAAGCTTATCTAAGCCCAATTAAGCCAAACATTCATGAATAGCTTGACAATGCACATCAAGATGAATCAAAGTATCATGGGATAAAATAAAATTACAAAAATATGAAAATCCTTCATCAATAGGCCAGAAAATAGGTGTCTGCAAGGATGATAGAGTCATCAACAAGATCACAGTGAAAACAGGAGCAACAATCTTTTAGTTGATCTCAAGTGGTGGTAGATCAAGTAAAGGTTACGCTTGGAGAGATGTGTGGAAGACATATTTCAAAACCAAGAATGAGTTGTTTGTGTGATTAGTAATGTCTTTTGGGTTGGGACCAGCCATCCGACGTATTGACAAGGATTATGACCTTGGTACTTGTACCTTTCATTCCGCTCTGTCGTATATTTGGGTGATATTCTTATTTATTGTAATTCGAAAGAAGAGCACTTCACTTTAGAGAAATATGCTTATTAGTCTAAAGAAGAGAGCATCTATTTATGTTAACCCCAATAAATGTGCATTCTTGACTTAGTCTCGGCTTTTATTGGATGTATAGTCTCCTATGATGATGTGTCCAAGGATCTCTCTAATGTTCAATCTATCGTGACCTGAGAGTGCGTGCGTGCGTGTGTGTGTGTATATATATATATAAAAGCATCTATGACATAAGTAGTTTTCATGACTTAGGTTAGGTGGCGATTGATTTGATTTAGTGAAATATTTAAAATCTTAATTTCATCTTTAATCTATCTTGTGGAGTCTAAATCTTAGTTACTCACCTCCGAAAATAAAAATAATAATAAACCACTTAAGAGATTTATCAAGAAATTATTATTGTATTCATACATTTAACCAACAATCTTAATGTCTAACCTCAAACCAATTTTATTATTATTTTATTAAGGTTTCATCCTTCTCAATGTGACTAAAAGTCCTCTAGAAGCATCCTCTGCCTCTCAAGACTCCTTTGCATTTGTATAATGCACTCATCCTTAGCTATTTGAGTAGGGGTGCAAACGAGCCGAGTCGAGCTGAGTAGTATGATGTTCAAGCTTAGCTCATTTATTTTACACGAGTTCGAGTTCGAGTTCGAGTTTTAATGAGTATGTTGAACCCTTGTTCAAAGTTGGTTCGTTTATTAATCGAGCCGAGTCAAACTCGAACTTGAGTAGCAGCTAGACTAAAATTCAATTCATATTCAAGCTTAAGCTATATACAAACTCATTTATAAAACTCAAAATTAATGAAAAGTTATTTGTGAAACTCTAGATTTAGCTCATTTATGAAACTCAATCTAAGTTTAAACTCAAATTTTAAATTATTTAATATATTTAAGTGACAATATATAATTATTAATACTCATAATTTAATTTTTAAAATAAATATACAATATAATATTTAATCGAGTTACTCGCGAGTTTATCGAGCCGAGTAAGTGTCTGTTCAAGCTCGGCTCGTTTAATGAGTCGAGCTTTATTTTTTGTTCAAACTTGTTCATTTAACATAATGAACGAGCCGAGTCGAGTTTTTATCGAGTCGAGCTTCGAGCTACTTGTCGAGTGTATTGGTTCGTTTGCACCCATATATTTGAGGACCATAAGAGGACAGTGTCAACTTGGAAAAATGAGCCATAGACTAGATCGGGTTCATTATAAATGTTGTCTTGACTATATCATATTTTTCAAAGAGACTGTCATATTCTTGATTCTTCATTTTTGACATTTTGCATCATCAAAATCTTAGCATTAAAGTATTTAGTTTCAGTAAAATATTATTTTCATGTTATGATGCCTAAAGTGTAGTAATGAATTACTCCTAATTAGAAGCCATTTCTAGTGACGCGTTTTTGCTTCATTCATATTGTATATATTACACGTAATAAGTTTTTGTTGTTATTGTCTTGTCGAGATTGGTTTTGTTGTCGTATCATATGGCAATGTAAAAATGTCATCAACTGGACCTCATTTATTTCAAGAATATACTTCGGTTCATCCTTAGCTGGCCAAAGAATAGAAAATTACGTTTGGATTGCCTCAGACACTAGAGGGAACTCTCTCTCGGTCTCCGATTCGTATGCGTCACGCTATCCCCTCATTTAAAATGCTCACACTAGGAGGGTTGTTGTTTACTTTCTTTTTAGTTACTAAACTGTGTATATACTTACTAACTCCCCGTGTGCCCTCTATGAGTCGTGTCTCTCTCCTTCAACCGTCTGAGGTGATTCAAATCAGTGAAAAATATTAATGCTCTTAGTAACTAAAAAAATATGAGGTTAGTAATTATATGCACGTGTTAGTAACTATATGTACGGGTTAATAACTATGTGCACGGATTAATAACTATATGAATAATTTAGTGACTAAATGCACAATTTAATAACTATGTGCACATGCAGAGCTTAGTGACTATATGCACATGTTAGTAACTATGTGCACATGTTATTAACTATATGCACATGTTAGCAACTCTATGCAATGATTAGTAATTATATACATGAGTTAGTAACTATATGCACATGTTAATAACTATATGTATAGGTTAGTAACTATATGCATGAGTAACTACATCTACGGGTTAGTAACTATATGCATGAATCATTAATTATATGCATGGGTTAGTAATAATATACACATGTTAGTAACTATATATATGAGTTAGTAATTATCTCTACGAGTTAGTAACTATATGCATGAATTATTAACTATATTCAGGAGGTTGAATTGGTTTGCCATCATTTTCTTATTTTTGGATGTAGCGAAAGTTCAATTTGAGCACCGATTGTGGGGGATCCATGGGAAAGTGGAGTGCACCTGCTATCGATAGTTTACGTCTTGTTTGGTAACATCATTAGGTACGTCTATCACTATCAATTTTAAAATTGGATAGGAACCATTAAGAGGTGTTTGGTTAATTGTATCAATTTTAAAATTTGTAATGTAAACAAAGCATATTATGTAATACAAATGTCAACTTGTATTATTTTTGATATTGATACTCAAACATTTGAAAATATTAATATCAATATTGATATAGTACTAAAAGTGAAACTCTAACCAAACAAGGCATTAGATTTGATCTTCTCTTTGATGGAAATGTTTCAATGAATATGCATAAATTGTTTGCAAGTGATCCACAAAATTCAAAGACGATCTTGACCTCTATGTCTTCCAAAACATCAAATATGTTGGACTTGAATTGTGGTGGGTAAAAATAGCAGTAATTAAGGATAAATATCTTTAGATGTCATGTCAGTTGTCAAAATTAATTTCATTTATTGTACCAGTTAAATTTGGTAGCATATTTGGCCATATCCCGATATGTGATGATCATGAATATGCCTAAAAGTTATAAAAAGAAACATAGGGAAAGAACAATGATACATGTCCTCTTTTGTATCAAAATTTAACTTGGCAATCCTTTTGAGCGATGACTGACTAAAAAGTCATCATGCTTGCAAGCTAATGCCCTATTTGGTTAGAGTTTCATTTTTGGTACTATATAAATGTTGATATTAATATTTTCAAATGTTGATACCCTATTTGGTTAGAGTTTCATTTTTGGTACTATATCAATATTGATATTAATATTTTCAAATGTTAGAGTATCAATATCAAAATTAATACAAGTTGACACTTATATTACATAATATGCTTTGTTTGCATTATAAATTTTAAAATTGATATAATTAACCAAATACCTCTTGGAGGTTCCTATCAATATCAATTTTAAAATTGATAGTGATAGAGGTACTTAATAGTGTTACCAAACAGGGTGTGAAGTATCAATATCAAAATTAATACAAGTTGACACTTGTATTACATAATGCCCTGTTTGGTTAGAGTTTCATTTTTGATACTATATCAATATTGATATTAATATTTTCAAATGTTGGAGTATCAATATCAAAATTAATACAAGTTGACACTTGTATTACATAATATGCTTTGTTTGCACTACAAATTTTAAAATTGATACAATTAACCAAACACCTCTTAATGGTTCCTATCCAATTTTAAAATTGATAGTGATAGAGGTACCTAATAGTGTGTCCAAACAGGGCGTAAGAAGGTAGCTTTTAAAGAAGTTGAAAGAAAGAGAATAGAACAAGTGATAATGTGATAATATATACCGAGTAGTACCTTCTTGTCATTTTGGTTTTGTTGACCATTCTCTATTGATTTCAACCGGAGTCATCTAAAACAAACATCACTGAATCGATTGTCAGTTCACAAAATAAGTTGTCACCTAGAATTCTCATTTTTTTTCTTCTTTGTTGGTATGTTGGCTGTAGGTTTATGGGGTGTTTGGTTGCATGATAATTTTTGGTACACTTTCATGATAAAAAATTGTATTAAAATAAAAAGTAAACCAACTCATGACATAAAATTATCATGTTTGGAGGGATGTGATTACAAAAAAGAGTAACCACCGCACATGACCAAATAAAGTGGGGGACCACAAGAAAAAAGAAAGAGGTGAGACCCTTTTTTTTGTTTAAGAAGAAAATCACTTTCAAAATATAAAATTGTCATGGTTACCAAACACCTCTTTTAACAAATTTTCTTACAATTTTTAAAAATTAAAACAAAAACCTTCGTTATCATGCAACCAAACACCCCATTATATTTGCAAATTAATAGGATAAGCAAGCACCAAGCATGTTAACTTATAAATTCTAATTGTTGACTGTTCGAATTTTAGTGTTCACATTGTGCAACACTATCATAAATTGATGGCCATTCTACTTTTCAAGATGAGAAAAAAAAATATAATGACAAGAACGAAAGGGAAGAAGAGAGGTGGCATGGATGAGTCAAGAAAGCATGTATGATCTGTGACAACAATGTGACCACTTTCCTTGCAAAGAAGGCAACCCTGTCAGGGCTCTTCCAAGAACAACCTTTTGTCACGTCTGTAAATCAATACAGAATTTGCTATCAAGAATCTTGAGTCCTAACATTTGCTAAGTTTAAGAAATCTCCTTTTTCTTTCTTTGCCATTCTTGGACCACTACCGTGGGAAAATAGTATTTGTATATATAAACCCATTTTTTCTAGTTTGGATTTTTATGCAGTTTGTGCTAGTTTGGTTAGGGCTTGTACTAATGAGGCTCAAGACCTCACTGGTTAGATGACAAGGGTGAGGTGAGGCCACCATCTTCATCTCCTCATCCTTGGCCCGAACCACCATGTGACGAGATTGGTTGTCTATGTTAGTCTACTGGAGAAGACGCGACACTGTTCTTCACCACACTTTTTACTTTGATTGCACAACAAGTTCCCCATCTGGAAGACCCGTATTTCGACATAAAAATATTTGAAAGCGATGAAATTGTAGAATATTTGAGTGTAACAAATTGCTTGACTTATGTGGTTTTTTAGTCTTATATATGTGTATTTTATGCTTGTAAATGTGCTCCGAAAATTTCTTCTCTAGTTTAAATTTTTGTACACATGGTAATATGTCAAACGATGTTGTCATGTGTTATGATTTCACCGAAAAATAAAATGATGTAGTGTCGAGCACAAAGTGGGTTAATTATAGTATCTATGTTTCAAATTCATTATATCATTATGTAAATTATTTTAAAATATAAATATTTTATATTTGTTACATTAAATTGTAATATATTTTGTTTGACTAAAATATTATTCGTGTCCAAAAAGAGACTAAAATATTATTTATTAAATATTTAAGTTTTTGTAATAGGATTGTCCTTTTTCGTAACAAACATAACATAGGGTTAACCTCAAAATGTATGCTCACTCAAGCCAAACCTAACGAGAATATGGATAGTCACAAGGATCGGATACTAAATCAAAGGAGTTATAAACAGAAGAAGAATAAAAAAGAAAAAGACAGAGGAGATGAATTGCTTATGGGGTGTTTGGTTGTACGATAATGGAGATTTTAATTTTAATTTTTAAAAATTTTAAGAAAACTTGTTAAAAGAGGTGTTTGACAACTTTGACAATTTTATGTTTTAAAAGTGATTTTCTTCTTAAACAAAAAAAGAGGGTCTCACCTCTTTCTTTTTTCTTGTGGTCCCCCACTTTGTTTGGTCATGTATGGTAGTTACTCTTTTTTGTAATCACATCCCTCCAAACATGATAACCTTTTATCATGAGTTGATTCACTTTTTATTTTAATATAAATTTTTATCATGAAAGTGTACAAAAAATTATCATGTAACCAAACACCCTATTAGGTTGTTGTAGACGGCACAAAGTGCTTATGCCAAAACAAATTGAAGATTATAGATAAACTAAAATTTTGAGATTAAGCCAAAACAAATGTCTAACTAAAAATTTGTTTGATTTGATTTAATAGACTTTTGACTCCTGTTAGGAGGTTGATAGGCTATTAAATTTTTTTTGTCTTAATTAATTTCAAAATTTATCTCTTATCTTTTAATAAACCTTTTAAAATTAAACTGTATATTTTATCTTTATATTTTTTAGATATAATCTTGATACTTAGAAGTAAAGTATATTATGTGACATATAAATATCTTAATTAAATTAAGAACTGAATTTTATCGAAACAAGTGGTTATGAATGAAATTAGGTTAGATTTTAGAACAAGGTCAAAACAAACGTTGCCTTCGTTACTCTATGATTGCGGAACAGCTGTGTTCATACTTGCCCGAGGGAAAAGTTTTCCCTCCCAATTTATTTAATATTTATTTCTTTTATTTATTTACTTTAATACTTCCTATTCAGCTTTGAGCGCCCCCGGATCCTCTTTGAACGGGAAAATGGGAAGAAGGTTGGGGGAGAAATGGGTGTTGGGACTTCATCTCTGGGTTGGAGCTCGAAGCTAGGGTTTACCGCTGTCCGCGGTTCTCCGCCCTTGCCAGATCGCAGCAGCTGCTGTTGCTCCCGGTGCTAGCATCCACAAGCCAAGGTCGCCGCCTGCCTCGGCCTTTCCTGGTCCGGAGTTTTGTATCTGCTTATTTACTCTCTCTCTCTCTCTCTCTCTCTCTCTCTCTCTCTCTCTCTCTCTCTCTTTCTATATATATATAAATCTATTTCTTCTGTTGAGTTCCAGTAGTTGCACGCTCCTGTTGATTGGTTTATTATTTTGAAATTCTCATCACGACATCGGTGAATTAAGTGACGCTTTGATTTATTTTTTCTCGTCTTTCTTGTTCTTTCGCAGTTTTATCTCTCAGGGTGAACTCCTTGTTGTTTAATATGTTGATTCTGGTTATGCAGATGATGTATATCAGGTTTTCTACAATTCTTCTCGGGTTTCTGTCATGGAGTTTGAAGGCCATGGTCCTCGGTGTCTTCATCTCTAGTTTTTTATGGTGTAGTAGGATCCTTATCACCAGACCTGTCGACAGTCCATCTTTCCCACCTGATGTGATGTGTCTGGATGATTGCTATTTGCCGCCTCCAGTGGTTACTTTGATCTGAATAGCTCCTGGCTGGTTTC
>CM069922.1:38159158-38258440 GCA_036172225.1 Cryptocoryne crispatula var. balansae | reverse complement strand
GTGTTGAAAGAGCTTTCTCTTCAATGACATATATCAAGAACAAACTATGAAATCAGATGTGTGATGAATGGATGAATGATTGTCTAGTGACATATATTGAGAAAGATGTATTTGAGAATGCCAATAACAGTTGTATTATTGAGACATTTCAAAATATGAAAACTCGTCGAGTTTATTTGTAAAAAAAAATATTGTATCAAGTCTTTTCTTTATCTGAAAATTTGTTCTGATGTTTATATAAATATATAATATAAATTATTATTAATTATTTAATTCAGTGACCCCACTAAATTGAAATCCTAGATCTGCCACTATTCTGCCCTAACTCGCAGAGGTCGCTGTGACATCGTCTTGGCTGCCATCCTGATCGTCGCCACGCCATGTGTCATGAAGAAGTCATTGGTGCCACCGACGATGGAGAAGTCCCTGGTCGCCATCATCATCAGGTCGGCGGCAATTAGATCTTGGTCCCATCACCGTCTTTATTTGTCACCAGCACCTGCTCCATGTCCACCGCCGTGTGGTCGCCGTCGTCAGAGAAGATGTGACCCTTCCGCCAACCTCTCACCACCTCCCTTGCCATGTGATGCCTCATCGATACTGAGATGAGCACCCCGATCATCCAGATCACCCTCTGCACCTGCACAATCTGCACACCGCACTCGCACAAATCCGCTTCACCTGAAACTTCACATTCACCACCCTCTCCTGTGCCAGCTTCTCCATTACAGCCTGCACCGGATGTTGCTACTTCAGATATTCCTCCAAGACCTCAAAAGTTCAAGTCTCTAGCTAAAATTATGCTTGAGACAAATCCTATTACAACTCACCCTCCCTCTAGATATGCTATGACTGTTGAACATCATAGTGAAACTGAACCAACGTGTTTCACCTTCCGCAAATCAGATTCTTGTCTTGGAGGCAAGCCATGTCAAGTGAGTTCTCGGCTCTTCAACATAATGGGACTTGGTCCTTAGTTCCTCCACCTCCAAATGCTAATATTATTGGTTGTAAATGGGTCTACAAATTAAAGAAAAATCCAGATGGTTCTATTGCTAGACATAAGGCTCGTTTAGTGGCCAAAGGTTTCAATCAAGAACATGGCATCGATTACACTGACACATTCAGTCCTGTGGTTAAACCGTCCACTATTCGGTTGATACTTTCTATTGCTGTCTCTTCTAAGTGGTATCTTAAACAATTAGATGTGAATAATGCCTTTTTACATGGCAATTTGGAGGAGACAATATATATGGCTCAGCCTCCTGGCTTCGTTGATACAAACACACCGGGTCATGTTTGCAAGCTTCACAAAGCGTTGTATGTGTTAAAGCAGGCACCGCGGGCTTGGTTCTACAGACTGTATACACACTTGATGTCTATGCACTTCACAGCATCCAAGTGTGACCCGTCCCTTTTTCTATTCCATGAGAAACAAACTGTCATTTACTTATTGGTGTATGTAGATGATATCATCATCACAGGCAACAATCTCTCTACTGATCCGTAGGTTGATACATGACTTGTCTACAGTTTTCTCTTTAAAAGAGCTTGGTTCAAATCACCAAAACCACGGTACTGAGTTAGAGAGGCCCAGGCTTATAAGCATAGGTACCTCCCCTACCTAGCCAATATGGCACTATTCTAACTCGCCCCCTCGCGTGCAAGCTCTTTTGGCTTTGACACGTGTACATTGTTTACGGGTGACGGTTGACGGAGGGGGTCCACTTCACAGCATCCAAGTGTGACCCGTCCCTTTTTCTATTCCATGAGAAACAGACTGTCATTTACTTATTGGTGTATGTAGATGATATCATCATCACAGGCAACAATCTCTCTACAGTCCAGAGGTTGATACATGACTTGTCTACAGTTTTCTCTTTAAAAGAGCTTAGTTCAAATCACCAAAACCACGGTACTGAGTTAGAGAGGCCCAGGCTTATAAGCATAGGTACCTCCCCTACCTAGCCAATATGGCACTATTCTAACTCGCCCCCTCACGTGCAAGCTCTTCTGGCTTTGACACGTGTACATTGTTTACGGGTGACGGTTGACGGAGGGGGTCCACTTCACAGCATCCAAGTGTGACCCGTCCCTTTTTCTATTCCATGAGAAACAAACTGTCATTTACTTATTGGTGTATGCAGATGATATCATCATCACAGGCAACAATCTCTCTACAGTCCAGAGGTTGATACATGACTTGTCTACAGTTTTCTCTTTAAAAGAGCTTGGTTCAAATCACCAAAACCACGGTACTGAGTTAGAGAGGCCCAGGCTTATAAGCATAGGTACCTCCCCTACCTAGCCAATATGGCACTATTCTAACTCGCCCCCTCACGTGCAAGCTCTTCTGGCTTTGACACGTGTACATTGTTTACGGGTGACGGTTGACGGAGGGGGTCCACAACCCTTGGCTCTGATACCATGTTAACCAACCCAAAACCGCGGTACTGAGTTAGAGAGGCTCAGGCTTATAAGCATAGGTACTAGGGGTGTAAACGGTTCGGTTCGGTTCGGTTTGGTCACTTTTTTTCCAAACCGAAACCGAACCGATAAGGTGAACCGAACCGAACCGAACCGGTTCAGTGAGCCCTGAACCGATTGTGATTCGGTTCGGTTCGGTTCGGTTCGGTTCGGTTCATCGGTTTAATGTATATTTAAATAAATAAAAATAAAATAAAATAAAATATACATTATATTAATTATTTATGATTAATATAAAGTCTAATACTGTATTTATAATATATAATTTTATCTTTATACTAATTAACTTACATTTATAATAAAACATATTTAAAATTGATATAATATATATTTAAATGTAATATAATATGTAAATAAAGTGGGTCAAACTTTCTCAAATCGGGTCAACCGGTTTACCGGTTCGGTTCGGTTTGGGGAGGTGCCGAACCGAACCGAACCGATAAGAAATTATCGGTTCGGTTCGGTTCAAAAAACCGAATGCATAGCCTCTCAAACCGAACCGAACCGAACGGTTCGGTTCGGTTCGGTTCGGTTCGGTTTACCGGTTTACCGGTTTTACATGAACACCCCTAATAGGTACCTCCCCTACCTAACCAATATGGCACTATTCTAACTATCCAGATCACCCTCTTCTTTATCCCGTCCACGCCCTCCACCGCAGCCTCTTCTTCGTGGCTGTCTTGTCCCCACCCCACCTGTCTGGTGGCGAGATCGCGCATCACTGGAGTGTCCCCCCAAACTCTACCTTCCACAGCACCATGGCGCCCTTCTCCAGACGGATGTCCCCTCCAAGAGCTCGATCTCCATATTGCGGGCGCGCAGAACCCTTGGATCAGGTTGCTCAGGGACCACAACGGAAGCGGGGGAGGGGGCGAGGAGACTGGAGAGGGCATGGACAACAGAGTGGAGAAGGTGGCCGAGATGGGGAGGAGGGGGCAAGGCGAGCTTCTCAAGATGGGGACGACGGCGTCACACGAAGAGAAGACGGAGGTGCAGCATCGACAGGGAGTAGATATTGGGGCACCCGATAAATATTTTATATCATTCGAAACATGCTTTTTCAGGTTATGCTTAAGCCCGAATCTGCCACTATTTTGACAGATTCGTTGAAATACACTCTAAACCCGATAAGATATCTGAAGTCAAGTCAGGTCAATGGATATTGTGAATCCATTTACACCTCTACTCAAATCAATTCAAGTCAAACCCAAATTTGATTTGAGATAAAAAATTAACTGCTGAATATTATAAACAAGCAAAAAAATATTATGAATAATTAAAATAAAATACTTTCTATGAAATCATAAAAATATTGTTTTTAATGATAATATAGTAATAATTTTAGTATAATTTCTTTGATCAATTCAACAATTTAAGTGTATTTAAAGAATCACCAACTTAGGATCCATTTGGTTGGCCGGCCTTCTAGATCATGTTTTCGGCGTAACTCGGAAGAATTTTTTTTAACAAGATACTATATATTCATTTAACCTGGAAAGTCATTACAGAGTTCGGAGGATACATACTTAGGTAACCTGGACGGATACATATCATCAAAGTTAACAAGCAATGCCCACTTCGCTAAGGCATGAGCCGCACCATTACAAGATCTGGGAATGAAAGAAACATAAACATTGGGGCGCTGAGATAAAACGTGTTTACGGGAAGAGATAATATGTTGAGACCTCCGGGGCATAAGTCTCCTTTGATTGATTGCATCAACCACGATTTTTGCATCACTTTCGATCTAAACAGACTTTGATACACTGGCTGCCCAAGAACAAATCATATAAATGGCTTCAGCTTCAACACTTAAGGATTCTGATCAGAGAGGAGCTTAGTCCTCCGGAACATCATCGCTCCGCCTTCATTTCTAACCATCACCAATCGGACCTGCAGAATTTGAAGTGGCCCCATCAACATTAATTTTTAAATAATGGATAGAAGGAGGAGACCAACGCGGTGCAGGAGAATTGGTAAGTAAATAGTTCTGATTAAAACAAAAATCCACTGTGTTAAATGCTTGCCGCAAGATTTTATGAGGTGTATCCTGTCTCCCGTTGAATACAGTACCACATCTAACTTGCGACAGGTGATATAAAAGAGATAGCGTGGAGGCCCAGTGGATATAGCGTAATATCTTTTTCTCGGAAGATCAAGCTTATCAAGATGTTAGGAAACATCGTAGAGACAAGACAGCTGGGCCATTTTAATAAATGAAAAATGAAAAAGAGGAGCTGCCTCTAGCCGTCGTCCTGGGTGTCTCTCTTCTGCCCTTGTGCTCCTCGTTCTTCCTCTTACCCTTGCTTGCTTGCTTGCCTGCAGCCATGATTTAAACCTCCGGGCGTCTTCCCCCTCGGCATTACTCTCTTGCCCTTCCTCCGCCTGTGCTCGATCGCCTCTCCCTCTATCTGTCTCTCTCGGCTTCAACATGAAGGGTACATATAACAAACTAGCGCCAGCCATGGTCGCCGGAGATGGGCCGCTTCGTTCCCGGCGCGTGTGCGTGGTCGGGGCGGGGCCGTCGGGGCTGGTTGCCGGGAGGGAGCTTCGGAGAGAAGGGCACTCCGTCGTGGTCCTGGAGCAGAACCACGACCTGGGCGGGCAGTGGCTGTACGAGCCAGCGGTGGAGGCGGAGGACCCGCTGGGGCGGGCGCCGTTCCTGAGCGTGCACAGCAGCGTCTACGCCTCCCTCCGCCTGACCTCGCCGAGGGAGATCATGGGCTTCACGGACTTCCCGTTCGTCGCCCGCAAGGGCCGCGACGCCCGGCGGTTCCCCGGCCACCGGGAGCTCCTCCTCTATCTCAGGGACTTCTGCGACTGGTTCCACCTGAGGGAGCTCATCCGGTTTGACACCAGGGTGGAGTACGTCGGCATGGCCGCCGCCGGCGACGACACGACGTGGCTGGTCAGGTCGACGGATAAGAAGACGCAGACGGTGGCGGAGGAGACGTACGACGCCGTGGTGGTAGCCACCGGACATTACTCCTGGCCATGGATGCCCAAGATCAAAGGTAAAAGCTGCCGCTTCTTCTTCTTCTTCTTCTTGATCAAGATCATCATCTTATTCCTCTTCTTGAGAAATTCCTTTTGTTGGATTGACGACGAAGGCTCGGAAGAATGGAGTGGAAGGCAAGTGCACAGCCACGTCTATAGAATTCCGGAAGCCTTCCGTGACGAGGTGAAAACTCTCTGATCCTTCGGCTCATAGATATCCCTGACTTAATACATTTTTATTATTTTCATTGAAATCTCCCTTTATGACTTCGATATTCGCAAGGTTCATGTTTGATGAACTGCAGTTAAACATTGAAGCAATAGCTACCAGCTGGATGACCCATCCCGTGCACCATACTTATTAACTCAGCTCTTAGTTAGCATTGGGATTAGCATTTGATACCTAGGATATACGGTATGGCCTGACCTTGGCATTTATTTGTATGCCTAGCTAGATCGGAGCATATACTCATCAACTAACCACTGAGTTGTATAACATGCGTATAGTGTATATATATATATATATATATATATATATATATATGTGCGCGCGCATATTCCGAAAGTTAGGGTTACTAAGCATATTCTTACTTTACGTAAACGTGTTGTAATTAATGTTATTTGTAATCATAATAAGTAAATTTGAAAATACAGTATACATTTTAATATGCTCTCATGCTCCTTTGTCACAAGTTTAGTACAAAACAGTCTAAATTTGACACATAAGAATGATGAAGTTGGTTAAATACGTTAGCCAAGTTTTTTTATTTTTCAGTCATCTATATATATTGAAGAGAAAGCCCACTAATGAGTCACACCTAATATATGGCTCATCATGTATGCATCCGGATTTATATATAGAGTTTGAAACTATTGGGTCACTTTGTTGTGCACACCCACTAAAGTCTGAGTTCCCTTAGGTGGATACGTCTCCACCGTAGGCACAACAAATTTGTATGATCGATCCACCTTATTGTGTGAGTTTCATATGTCACATCATGATAAATCATAAGTTTCACTAACATTTTTTGTGTTGAGTTATGATTATCTCAATCCCCAAGTGGAAGGAGCTCTCGCAATTCCCCAATAGCGTGAGGACATGCGGTGTTGCGAAAGACAAAGCGACGATTCACTTTAAAGATGACGTAGTGTCCTTTCGACTTCCCAAGACCCCGCTACTAAGTCTAGTTTAACTTGCTACGAAACTTTGAGGACTTGCTACCGAGACTCATTATCGAGGCTCTATTAAGTTGCTACCGAGCCTTTGAAAACTCACTACCGACCTTCTATTAACTCGATACCGAGCTACCGAGACTCCAAAGACCCGCTACCGACCCTCTGCTAATCCACTACCGAACGACGTCACATCCACTTTACGCCCTCGTTAAAGTGCACTCCCACTTCGTCTTTCGTCACACCATGTGTCCTTGCGTCATTGAAGACTACGAAAACTCCCTCCACTTGAGGACTAAGGTGATCCGAACTCTTTTGTGTTTGGGTGGAGGGACTTTTCTTAGACACCTGCCCGAGGAAACTTGGACTCCACCCACTATGATCTTAGAGTCCTGGTATCATCCAAACATCCAATTGAGGGAGCGGAGGGCCCCTCTAGTTGGCCCTGACAGAGCTTTCCTCGAAAGTGTGTCGAAGACAATCTCGACTCTTGTTCTAATGTTCAGGCCACCTAGGAAGCCGCATGCATTGAATAGCTAGGTTGCTAAGGGAAAGGTAGCCCCCTTTTCAGGTGGTGGTGGTGGTGGGCAACTCCCACAGCGGCCAGGACATCTCCATGGAGGTCGTGAACGTGGCCAAGCAGGTGCATCTCAGCGCCAAGTCGCTTGACATTTGTGATGGCCTCTCCAAGCTCATCGTCGAGCACTCCAACCTGCACATCCGTCCCCAGGTACCACAATACACACTTATAAATCATATTTTATATGAGTTCGAAAGGTCTAACGAGGTGATGTTGGTTGCACCTTAAATCTAGTTTTGTTATAAGTTTAAATTTTTGTGAAAAATTTGTTAAAAATTTGTCTACAGCTATTATAAATTATATTTAAAGAGAGATTTTCTTATAAATTTATATTTAAAGAGAGATTTTCTTCTTGGACTAAAAAAGAGATGGCCTCTCACTTTTTCTAGTTATGCATGGCTCTAGCTTGTTTGTTATCACGTCTCTTCGAACTCTATCGTTTTATGTCTTTGACTATAGTTTAAATGGTATTTTAATATAATTTTTAACGTGAAGGTTTATGCAATTTATCATGCAACCAAATACCAGCTTTTCTCTCTCACATACATAAACAAAAAGCTCCACTTACATTTAAGAGAAGGGAGAGTGTTAAAAGGATATTAAACCCCATTAGAGTTCACACACCCCTTCCTGAGTGAGAGTGGAGAAAGTGTTTCTCCGGACATTATAAAGTGTTTGATCGCATAGTAAAATTTTATACGCTTTGTGATAAAAGGTTGTATTAAAACAAAGTGTAAATAACTCAATGACATAAAATAGTCATATTTGTGTAGATGGAATGACAAAATAAAGTGGAAAAATATATAGATGATCAAAAGGAGGAGGTGACCTCTAAAATATAAATTATGACAAAAACTAAATTATCACGCAACTAAACATCCATGTGGGGAAATATCTATATAAGTATATATGCATACGTCTATATATATTGTTTTCCTTATGCTATGGGCTGCGTGACGGCCTCCACCTATTCAAAAATCTGCTCAGAAATAGGGGTGAGCATTAAATGATTTAAACCGAAAAACTGTTCGATTCGGTTCAGTTTGACTTCACCCCCTTTCGGTTTGGTTCAATTTGGAAGTCCACTAAACTGATTTAAACTAAATTAAACTGTTTAAACTAATTTAATTAAAATTTTATATAAATTTTATTATAATATTATTAAAAATAAATTATTTAACTGAAAACTTATTATATATACGTAAAAAATAATTAATTAAAATATTTTTATGTATTTTCAATTTAAACCGGACCGAATCAAATTGAAATCGATTTGATTTAATCCAATTTGAAGAGCTAAATTGATTTGATTCAATTTGAAAAAAATGATTCAAATAGAAATAAACCAAACCGTGCTCACCGCTAGTGGAAACGGACTCAGCCTAGCTAGGGATTTAAGTTAATTTCTTTGTTTTAAGATCACTCAAATATAAAGATTTTATATCTTAGAACGATGACTCTTATTCTAACCCGCACTCTGCTCGTATATGTATGCGTGTATTTCTCTGTTTGCTTCTCAAGTTTGACCGGTCAACGAAATGGCGTTGACAGAGCACACGTGCACCCGTGCAGGTGGTGTGCCTTGCGGAGGACGGCAAGGTCATCTTCGAGGACGGCACGTGCCTGGTCGCGGACTCCATCATCTACTGCACCGGGTAACGGCTCTTTTTTAATCTCACTTCTCAGGCACATCATTGCCCTTTCATTTCCTAAGTTTAACGGGTTTTTTTATCATCATCTCTCACCATAGTCTAAACGTCACCAGTTTATATCTTCGGCGAGTTCATATTATATTTTAATATAAATTTTTAACATATAAAAGTGTATAGATGTTTATCATGTAACCAAACACCATCGGTTAATTAAATTAAGGGTGTGTTTGGTTGTACGTCAAACTAAAATCTACAAATACACTTCTCATGGAGTGACTTTTCGTTGGAATCCAAAATCATACTGTGTTATTTGGTTACATGTACGTACATTCCCATGTAAACAAGATCAAATTATTTGTTTAATTTGTTGATTGATTCTTAGGAAGGATATTTTTTCTGAAATTAATTTTTTTAATTGTCATGTCTAATCTCGTGCGAAATTGTTCTTTATTGTATCATCAAGTAGTAATTCTTATTAGGTAATATTATATTCCTCGAAAAAAATCAACTAAAGTTTTAAATTTGATCTTACAAACAAATGGATCTTTTTTCTAACATATTAACTATTTTTAAATAAATATTTTTATAGCATGAGCAACTTAATTTAGATAAATTATTTTAAATAAAAATATTTTATTTTATAAGATATACTTATCTTTACTACTAATATTAACATTTTAGAGAAATTATTCCTTTTCTTTCGAATTCATTCCATGTGTATTGCACCAAAAATATTTTTTATTTAAATTGTAAATTCTACATTTATGTATAGGTGTATATTTTCATTATGACTACAACAAACAAAAGTACCTAAAGCCTTGTTTGGTATTGGGATAAAATTGATGGGGATAGAGATAAACCATTCCTTGTGGCTATCCCGACTATGTCTGATTTGAGTTAGGATAGGTTTAGAGGACAACACTATCCCATGTTTGATATGTTATAGATAAATTCGAGGATAACCTTATATTTTTATATTCTTATCATTATTTTTTAATGTTGTCTTATTTTATTTTCATAACATATTCATAAAGATCTTCTTAACCAACTAACATAGTCATATATAAATCTAAAATATAATTTAAAAATATAATCAAAAATTTAAATTTGACGATACAAATAATATACTTTTAAAAATATAATACCAATATTTTTCTAATCAGGAGTGACAATTATAAACATTATCATAAAAATAAATTTAAATTTAAATTTGATGATATAAATAATATAATTTTAAAAATATAATATCAATCTTCGTCTAATCAGGAGTGGCAATTATAGACATTATCTAATCAGTCCTAAATACATGATTTTGAGCTATTAGATTATGTTTCTGTCCCCATACATCTCATATGACTAAATCCATGACATAGTGCGCATGAAGGTTCGGAGCATAGATACCACCGCAAGTTCGGGTAAGAACATATATACAATTTCAATATTTAAAATATATACAACTTGTTAGGTGCTTTACTGGACATACGAATAAATACAAGTAATTTAGGGACACAAATGCAAAACACATGTAGGTGATTTTTATTCCAACATCAAAGATCCCGTAAATGTAATCAATGAATAGACAAAATCACATGGCAAAGTGTCACCAGACGGGAAGAAAAAAAACCAAACTTAAGATAGGCATGAGCGGTTCATGGATAAAAAGACCATAGGAAGCACAAAATCAAAGCCAAAAACTGTTGAAGGGTATTATCCAATATTGGCCACCGGAGGATAGTCCAATGCCTTTATCATAGCCTAGACCTGGGTCTCCTTAGCGCACGTGCGTTTTTGGAATTTCACATGGTATCAGAGCTGGTCAGGCTGTAGGCTCTGTCCTCCGGTGGATTTGCTCCTATTTTCGCTCGGCCCTGCCCCGTGTATTCCTATCGTGGCTCTGACGGTGGTGGCTGGCCGAGAGGGGGAGTGTTGAAGGGTATTATCCCATATTGGCCACTGGAGGATAGTCCAATGCCTTTATCATAGCCTGGACCTGAGTCTCCTTAGCGCACGTGCGTTTTTGGAATTTCACAAAAACTACATCAACATTGATAAAGAAGGCATTTTTCTCCACACGGTGGGGACAGATGAACACTGCACAAATTTGGGGTAGTGTCATATGCTGAACTAAAAAAGAAAAAAAAAACACAAGTGACAACCATATGCACCCCGGGCAAGTGGAAAGGGTTGGAAGACTCCATGGCACCAATTTTGGCCACCTCAGACTGCAATTCCTTGTTGAGCATGTTGACGAGGCCACCCAAGAGGCCTCCCTGGATAGCAAACAGGCCGATGATAATAGTGGCCTCAACAACGATGGGTTGCCAAAGCCAACCACGCCTGAAAATGACCTTGCTGTTCCATGGCCCAATTTTGAGCAACCGACTGGGGGTTAACTCCCCAGGTGACTGCCATAAGACCTAAACCTGGAAAAGAAAGAGTGGACGGGGTGATAGACAAGATGCCGACAGTCCTTGGCTATTGCTTGTGCACGAGCTCGATGCCTCCTCCTCTGGCGTCTTGCGCTCTCCCAAGCTCCCCCCCCCCTAAAAAATCATGCCTTTCCTCTTCGCAGTGACACATACCGAGAGGGCGAATACATAGACTGAACTATTTGGGAAGGGAAAAACCGTGCGGGGCGGCGACAAAAACAGAGAGAGGGAGAGAGTGCGGGCAGTGGGTGGCGATTGCGGCAGCGATCTTGCCGTGCGGAGGCGACGACGACGGCGCTAGAGGGAAAAAAAGAGGAGTTTTTTTTTTAAATAACACACTTTTTTTATATATAAAACTAACACAGTAAAAGTTTTTATTGTAAGACTAACACACTTTGTTCAAAGTCGAGTTTTCAAAACTCGACTTTGATCAAAGGCGTAAGTTAATGAAGTATTAACTTAGATAAGTCCGGTAAGTTAAACTCGACTTTGTAAAGTCGAGTTGTCATTACTCGACTTTAAAGGAATGCGTCCAGGAGCGTGGGAAAGTCGGTCTGCAAAAACCCGACTTTCCCACAGAACATTCCCCAGATCAAGTCGAGTTTATAAAACTCGACGTATAAACTCGACTTGTGAAGAACCTCAATGTCGAGGTCTTTAACTTGAATGTGGGAAAGTCGGTCTGCAAAAACCCGACTTTCCCACAGAACATTCCCCAGATCAAGTCGAGTTTATAAAACTCGACTTGTGAAGAACCTCAATGTCGAGGTCTTTAACTTGAATGTGGGAAAGTCGGTCTGCAAAAACCCGACTTTCCCACAGAAACTCGTGCAAACATAAGTCGAGTTATATTAACTCGACTTGTGAAGAATTTTCTTGTTAAAGTCGAATTCTGAAAACTCGACTTTAACAAAGAACTGTAAAAAAAAATGGCTGCTAACCGCAGCTCAAAAAAGCGAAATTCAACCTACAAATTGGGTTTCAAAACCCTAATCCAAACACATTTAACTTACAAATTCCACGTATAAACAATCAAACACACCATATACAAATGTATTGAGCCAAAAATCCATTCCAACCATGCTAAAATCATCCATTACACAAACCGTCCATACGAACATAAACACAAGTCCATGCCATTCCATTCAAGTCACAACACAACTCTATGTCATTCCTTTGAAATCACAACACACAAACTCTTCCATTTCAACACCTACACCTGTGAATACATACAAACATCGATAACATATAAAATTTTGACAAATATGTAAGAAAAGAACACATTCCAATCTGTCCAAATGAAATCCATTCTATATATAAACTTGTCCACACATAACATAAACACAACTCCGTGTCTGACAACACAAGCAAACGTAATGACAAAGCAGAAACAAATGAACTTATACATAAGAAAACAAAAGTTTTACATCTGCCATGTTACAAATAGGTGTCGAACAAGTATGATTGTTTTCAAAACTCATAATCTTCCATAACCCTCCAACTCGAGTACTGACAGATGCATGTAGTCTCCAATTACAGCCTTCACCTCTTGATGGACAAATCAAAGTAAGCTTGGACTTTGTTGATCTATCAGTTCGGTGTTGGACGTTACGTTTCAATGCCCAAGCAGCAACTGCTTGTACGACATCTTCTTTTGTTCTGAATACATCTCCAACTAAAAGGTCATCAGCATTTTCTCCATCACCTCTTACTACAATTATGTCTTCTCCTCCAACGTCCTCTTCGTCACTCTCTATGTAAACGTTACTTGCGACAGCGTTGTTAATCCAACTGCTGTCTTCACCATCAAGAAATGCATCTACTGCCATGATACTATTGACCATCTCATTCGGCACTTCTTCGTTGTCACTTTCCGAATCCTCACTAGCAAACTCTTCATCATGTTCGTCATGTTCATCATGTACACCCAAGTGCTCATTCAAAATATTTTCGGTATGATGGCCTGAAGTAACATTCCATGGACTGATGTTACTTTCAACTTGGGACAATAACTGACCCATAGTTGGTTGATTATATGTTTGTTGACTCCGTGTACTACATCCAGCTTGATTTGTGGTGTCTCGATATTCTTTTACGATGTAAAGTACAATATCCTGAACTTCAAAACACCTCGTCAACAATATTTGAGTGGTACTGTCATCAACAACCTCATTCAGACCATCAAAATAGTTATAAAGTAATTTCAAACTCATTGTTCCTGAGTCACAGCCAATTGCATCAAAGATATAACTCTTGAAGTCATCGTGACTGCATCCTTGTAATATCTTAATATTACACTCATATCCACCGTAATAATGTATATAATTGTTACTTATGGAATTCATTCCATCAAACATCAACCGAACATTGATTACCCTCGATGCCATATCTTTAATAGAGTAACACTATCCTGAAAACAAGATTTTGTGAGAATCCAACATTGGATTGGACACTGCACTTCGAAGTACTCGGAAATTTAAACTTATTCCATTTTAGACCAATGTGGTAGGTTCGGGACCACTTCTTTATAACTCATCTTCTTCGGTACTTTGACATTGTTTTACCAAGCGTTTCCACCTCCGGTGCTATGCACCTTCTTCTGAGAGATCCTGGTTTCCACCTTATATACCGAATACTAATGAATTATAAGAATTCTTGTTGTTAAATATTTGTGTTTATGCTCGATACCATTACGGATTTCATCCGTATTTCTTATATATCAATTTGAATTTAGATTCATATAAAATTAATTCCAATTAAAATAACATGCTACAACTAAATTCATCTATCTAAACATTTGAAACATAAATTCATCTATTCAAATCTCATGAAGATTTATATTTTCTATTACTGTAGAAATCTATTGAAAAAATTTTAATTTTACCGCCTCAAATGGCGCCGCCCTCCGCCAAGCAAAAGCCCCCAAATCGCGCCCCCAAATGGCGCCGCCGTCCGCCAAGCAAAGGCCCCTCAAATGGAGCCGCCGCCGCCCAGAAAAATCCCCTAAAATAGAGCCTCCGCCGCCGCCGTCTGCCGAGCAAGAAATAGCCGCCGTCCGCCCACCAAAACCCTAGAAGAGCCGCCGCCGCCGTCCGCGAAGGAGAGCAAGAGCCGCCGCCGCCGCCGTCCAGGAAGGAGAAAACCCGCCGCCGCCGCCGCTGCCGTCTGCCAAGCAGCGAGGAGCCGCCGCCGCCGTCCGCCGTCCGCCAACGAGCCGCCGCGGTTGAAGGTAAAAGAGGGTAGAATCGGGGGCGGGGGGTAAATGTCGCGGGGTAAATTTTAACATAAGTCGAGTATATTAAACTCGACTTTAAAGTCGGTTAAACTGAACTCGACTTTAAACTAAGCATTTTCGTTCGTCATTAGCCAGCGCCGATCAACCGGTGATAAGCAAAGTCGAGTTTTGAAAACTGGACTTTGACCAAAGTGTGTTAGTCTTACAATAAAAACTTTTACTGTGTTAGTTTTATAAAAAAAAAAAAGTGTGTTATTTTAAAAAAAAACTCAAAGAAAGAGAGGGAGGGGCAGACTGGATCGCCGCCACGGGGGAAGCTCGCACGGAAGAGAGCGGGGGAACTTGCGGACGAAGAGGGTTGTATCCCGGAATGTTATTTTGGAATCAAATTAGCTTGAGCATTGAGTGGGATGATTTATCTTTGGTCTTATCTTTAATTTTGACGAGAACCTAGATTAACTTTTACTTTATATCTTGAAAGTGATTTTCTTCTCAAACAAAAAAAATCTCACCTTTCTCCTTTTTTTTATCTCCCACTTTATTTGATCATACGTAATAGTTACCCTTTTTTTATTATCACATCCCTTCAAACAGAACTTGATTCATTTTTTATTTTAATATAATTGTTTATCATGAGAATATACAAATAAATTTATATGTAACCAAACCCCCCCCCCCCCCGGCCATCTTCAAGAACCTTCACTTCGAAGAACAGAGACGCTCCATCGGCAGCTAGCCGGCCCTTCTGACAGATGGCCAACTGCGTTGGTCTTGCCTTGAAGGTACGCGTACTCCTTCCCCTTCCTGGACACCCAGGGCATCGTCACCGTGGAAGACAACAGGGTGGGTCCGCTGTTCGAGCACACATTTCCGCCGTCGCTCGCTCCCTCCCTCTCCTTCCTCGGCATCCCCAGAAAGGTCCCTTAATCTTCACACACACACACATATGTATTATGTGTTCATAGCACTGACGTATGTACTGTGGCACGTCGCGCGCACCAGATTGTGGGGTTTCCCTTCTTCGAGTCGCAGGCGAAGTGGATAGCGCAGGTGCTGTCGGGCAGAAGAGCCCTGCCGCCGTGCGACGCCATGGAGAGGTCCGTCCGGGAGTTCTACCAGGCCCGGGAAGCCGCCGGCGTCCCCCAGCGCCACACCCACGACATCGCCGACTTTGAGGTCCGGCCCGCACCCCCCTCTCAAGTCTCAACCTCTTTCTCTCTCGACTGATAGAGAGATAGAGATAGAGATACCTCTCTGACTCTAACCTTCTCTTCTCTGCGTCGCGTCGGACGTTAATTTCGCCGTGGGCGGCCGAGCAGTACTGCGACAGGTACGGCGACCACTGCGGCTTCCCTCACCTGGAGGAGTGGAAGAAGAAGCTCTGCTTGCTGACGCTGGGAAACTCGTTCGCCGACCTGGATGGCTTCCGTGATCGGTGGGGCGAGGAAGTGGAGGAGCTGCTCCGGGAGGCCTACCGGAGCCCCCACTTCACGCAGCTCGGGCCCGGAGGAGATCATCCCCTGCTTGACGTCGCGAGTGATCCGATGGAGGTCTCCGGCGTCGGAAGGGCCGGCGGCGCCGCCCCAGCCTCTGGGTCCGGTGGAGAATCGGAAGATGAGCTAGGCAAGTGGTTCTAAGTTTATCAGATGCTCATTATCTATCTCTCTTGTTAACGTCGACCGGAAGCTCCGAGATGAGGGGATTGTGTGTATCGAACATGATCATGCCTCAAAGGAAATAAGAGGGTTTACCTAAAAAAAAGGGAATAAGCGGCATTTTTTAGTGCCCTGCCTAATGTCATGTTATTGATTGTTTTTAATAAGATGGCATGATTGTTCAATTATGGTTTTCTTACCACTCCGAGCACCCTTGTTGAGAGTAGTGTTGTATATATCTTTTTGTGATGGGTAGATATTGGTCTCTATAATTATTTATATTTTTAAATATATTCTCTTTAAAAAAATAATTATTAACAGATTAAAATTTTTTGTTGCAGAAAAATAAGAATTTTAAGGTAAAAATCATTAAAATATGTTAGTGAAATATTTTTAAACTTTTATGATGAAATGGCTGTATCTATTTATATATTTTCATGATAAAAAATTTTTTATAACAAAATATAAGTTAGACAGTGACATAAAATTATCATGTTTGAGAAGATGTGATAACATTATAACTAAAAGAGATGGGGGACCAAAAGATTAAAAAAATGGTCTCACTTCTTTTTTGTTCAAGAAGAAAATCTCTTTAAAAATATAAATTGTAATGGACAAACACTTTTTTAACATATTTTGTTAAAAAAATTTATATAAAAAAAATTCATCGTGCAACCAAACATATTATCTTTTTTTTATACCCTTGTTATCTTTTTAGAAATGAGATGGTGTTTTTTATCGAACAAATAAAACATATTTCAGTAATGATGTTTTTTATGTGTTTTAATACCCAGGTACTTAGTTTTCAAAGCCTAGGATTTCAAGATTTTATTTTTAAAGATATATTTAGAACTAGACTTTGTGGACTAATATACGTAAACAAATCCTATATTTTCTCTTATATAGTAACACGTGTGTCTACTAGTAACTTTTGAGTACGGATCATCTTAGATGGCTCATTGGAAGAGTTCTCTCGTTCTCTCAATCAAAAGATGTCATGATTTCTAGGTCATTTAAGTGACAGTTCAGTATCAAGTTATTAAGTTGTTACTGAACTATTATTGAACAATTCCTGAACTGCTATTTAATAGTGTTTCAATAACAACTTGATAAAGGTCCGACAGTGACTTAGGGACTATTTGATAACCCTTAATCAACCTCTATTGTCTAATTCGGTCAGACTTTAGACTATTAACGTTGTTTGGTAATACATCTAAACTAAGGTCCGGTAGAATATCTAAATCTGAAAAATGGTCTGAGCGATTCGGTTGTAGCATACAGCTAATTTTGGTTCGAATGTATTTATGCCCTTCAAAAAAAACTCAGCCCACGTTGTTGTCGTCGCTACATGCAAGGATGTCTCAATTGTAGGTGATTGATTAATTTATTTATTTGAATATTCAAAGTTCAAACTCAATGATGGAATTACGTCATGTGCATCTCCACATCTTTATTTTAAAAATAAACTTAATTTATTTTTAATAAAATAATTGATTGTACAATAAATTAAATTTTTTATAAACATAATATTTTATCATAAATTTATTAAAAAGTTAGTTAATGATTATTACCAATATATTTAAAATTTTATATTGTAAAACAAAATAAATAATTTATATTTTAATTAAGTTAGATAGTTTTTACCACTTATAAAAATATTAAATTTGAAAGTAATAGTTTACATTTTTAGATTAAACTATCTCAGATGTCGCCATATATTTTTATTTAAAATAGTTTTAAAATATTTTATTTTATAGTCCATTTAAAATATATATATATTAATATTTAACAAAATATTATACATGTCGATTATTTTATATTTGGTATATGATCTAAATTATTGTAATATACTCTATTGACATATACATTATAATATATATACTTGACGTTAATTCATCTTATAAGATTTTAGATTTTTTTATCAAACAACATAAATCACCCGTGTCTTAATCAAATTAAGTATTTTTTTACCTCTCACCGTGAGAGGTTAGATGTGAAATTAAAATTTTAGATTTTCAGATTAAGTATAATCAAATGTTACCGTAGTAAAAGTCTAATAACAGTTTAGTAACTTAATATTAAACTGTTACTGAACCATTACTAGATCTTTACTAAGTTGCTATTGAACTTTTACCAAGTTATTTTTGAATCAGTAATTCAGCTATCTCAGCAGCGGTTCACTAAACTTGATATTGAAGAGAGAACTTACTCCTTTAGTCATCTGAGATGATCCACGGTCATAACTTTATTTTTGGGGCCCTTGAACCGAGAGCATAAAATAGAAAAAATAAAAAGTTGCAGGCTCACGTGCAATATACACAGGATCAATTGTTTTTACAAAAAATAAATGGGCAGTTCAATTGATCGGACCTAACTCATTGTTATTTTAAACATCTTAAATTCTCATTCCAAATTTGAATGAAGACAACCGTACAAGTGTCCTTTTCGCCTTTTTTAAGAGTTGCTTAATAAATTTGATTTGCAAGATTACATCAATTAATTTGATAACTTTAGAATCTATTGATAAATTCAAATATATAAATACAATGATATTCTTTGATCGACTTTATGGGGTGTTTGAATGAAAAATCATTTTTTACCATGCCTATCAAACACTTTTAACAATTTTTGTTAAAAGATATTTTTACGATAAAATCATTTTACCATGCAATCAAACACGCTAGATAGTAGTTTGATTAAGATACAAGCTAAGTAACTTGTATATGGCTCGATTGCTGGAAATTTTTTTGCAATAAAATTACATTTTAAAATATATTCGACAATCATAATAAAAAAGTATTTTAAGATATTTTTCAAACAAAAAATAAATAATGTATTTATTGTCATTTATGATTTTTATTTATACTTAATTTTACACTTTTTATTTGATTAAATATACTTATTTAAAAATTAAAATAAAAATATTGTCGATTATGTCTATAACTAAGTCAATAATTCTTTCAAACTTATAAACGAGCTTAAATTTAAGTTATGCAAACAATTTTAGAAAGAGTTCAACATTTATAAATAAATTCATGTTGACTTCTAATTTATATCTAGTTTGAGTCGAAATCTTATACTTGTTTGAACTCAATCATCAGCTTGCTTGGGTAAAAACTAGGCAAGCGCATCAAGCCAAACTCAACAGCAGTAAAGAAATCTAGTTTAAATAACATCTTATGCCGCCGGAGACTTTCTTCGAGTTCGAGCCAAACAAAGGCCTCAGATCAATCCAAAACAAAACCAATTTGGCTTGAGATAAAAAATTAATTAAATACTGTAAATAAACAAACAAAATATTATAAATAATTTAAATAAAATATTTTTACCAAATTATACAAATATTATTTTTATTAATGATATAGTATTCATTTTAGCATAATTTTATTTAATCAACTCAACACATTTAAGTGGATTTAAAGAATCTCCAAGTAAGGATCCATTTGGGTCTGGCATCCAGGTACACGCTATTGAGAAAATCAAGCTTATCCTTTTCTCGGAAGATCGAGCTGATAGGGATTCACCCATATTTTCTATTACATAAATGTATTATTATTAAATATACTAAATTTAATTATTAAAAATAATATTTTTAGTTAAATTATATCATGAAAGTTGAGATCTACTTGACCCGTTTTGACCCGATTGATGACTTGGCGCATGGGCCAAAATGAGAGAGATGTGACTTGACCCGCAGCCGTCTAGACTCGTAAGCCCGTGGGTTGACTCGGCCCATTGCCACCCCCAAGCCGGCTTCCTTTAACTCTAGGCTCTGTATGTCTCATTTTCTTCTGCACTTTTCTTGATTCTCCCGAAACATCCTTGTCCTCCTGATTCTCCTAAAACATCTAGCTTGCCAGTCGGCTTCCCGATCCGCACTTCGCAACGAACTACACACACAGCTGGGCAGAAAAGCCGTCTCCTTGCTCCTTGTTCGACATAAATCGGGCCCTCTTTTGAGGTGAAATTGGGAGGTGCGGTGGGTTGGTATCTTGACTAGATAACTTGGGTGCGCTGGGGACTGTTAGAATTGTGGGGATAGTCCCATATTGACTATTTGAGACTTGATATAGTGCTTATATGTCATGGGCCCTTCTACCTCAACACCATGGTTTTGGGGTTTGTAAGATGGTATCAGAGCGGGCACTTATCGATCTTTAATACTTGATTATCTTGCCTCTTATTTCCATTACCCACTTTGGCAGTGAGGGGGAGTGTTAGAATTGTGGGGATAGTCCGATATTGACTATTTGAGACTTGATATAGTGCTTATATGTCATGGGCCCTTCTACCTCAACACCATGGTTTTGGGGTTTGTAAGAGGGACCGGATCCTCTGTGCACCCCAGTGTGCACCTTAATGCACACCACTTCAATAATCTATCTTATCTTACTCTCAAAATAATTATTTTTAATATTTTTAACATTGTGAATATAAATATTACTGAAATATTAATAAAAATATAATATTATCAAATATGTTTAAACTTTATGCTCTATTATAAATTAATTAATCATTTAATTCAAATAAATATGTAAAAATATATTTAATGTTGATTTATATAAAATATAATATTACATGATATTCATTTATATTCACAATGTTAAAATTATTTTAAATAATTATTTTGAGAGTAAGATAAGAAGGATTATTGAAGTGGTGTGCTTTGAGGTGGATCCGGTCCCGGCTGAGAGTCATTTGCTCCTTGAGATTAGATACAAAGATCACCATCAAAGGTGAACCGAGAAAGGGGGGTGAGGAAAGGTATTTCGGATTTTCTTTAAGAACTCAAGGATTGGGAACTAGAGATAAAAGGCCATTGGAGGCAATTGCACGTCGTAGTAAAGGAAACCTATCACGCCCCGGATTTTTAACAAGCACAGCGGGATAATCCGACGACGCGACCGGGGAAAATTAATCCCCGTAAAAACATCGGTTTGGGAAAAATGAAGGCAACTAGGTCCCAGTTCATAATTTCACAAATTCAAATACATCACTAATCACTACAATCTAAACAAAATCAGATACCATATAAGACATAAGAATTATCCAATTGCCTTCTCGAGAATCGATCCATCACACTTCTGCTGTGCTAAACCTGATTACCTGAAAATTGATAAGAGGATTGGGATGAGTACGACGACTCAGTAGACACCCCATCATCCGCCAAATCGGATAGCTAAAAGGCCCTAGATGTTAATTAAATAGGTACCCAGACCTACACAAATTATATGTAAATATAGGCTAGTCAATACATTAGATATATGACTTAATCCATGTATTTTACACCACCAACCAAAGCCTATAATCACACCAACCAGCACCTATATGCACCATAACATGACCTAAAAATGGTATGAACATATGCATAGACACATGTATATGATCCATAAAATGATGGACTATAACCGAGACATTTACTTCACACAATGCAACATGATATGATAAGAGATAAACAAAGTAAAATGCATCACAAGACCACATATACCATACCATGCAATAATGCACCTATCCTCTAATAAGAACCACACCTTTTTCTTATTAGCAAGGAATGCATCGTCTTGCCACCTCAACCAGTTACCACCAGATCTATCATATATAGCAGTACTATATAGCTAAAGGGAATCTCATAGTGCACCTAGGCAGTGGTGGCACAGGGATAAATCGCGGTATCCGGGATCGAAGGATGCACTGGACTGTTCTAACCTCCGCTGCCCTCGGGTCATGACTAACTAGTCTGGTGTAGCTGTTTTCATTAGAATTTCAATGCATCATGCATCCACCTAAATCATGCCATGCCATGATCAAACTTATGCAAGATTAAATGATATAAACTATACCATGCAATGAACAAATATACCACCAATGCAAAATAGCATGATCAACCACACCTAAACCACCTATGCATGATCTAGAACCATAAAATGACAAGAATAAGTAAAGACTAACATGATAGGAACAGACCCAATCGGACCCTATCACCTAAATTAATGACAATAACATAGTCAAAACGGATGTAATAAACTAGATAAATATTATCTAATCTTATTAACCTATCACCACACCTATATAACAAGTTAACTCAAACCATATAACAAGAGGGTAGTTAAAAACATACCAACTAAAAGAACTAAAATTAGCTAACAATCTACTAAATTAATCATGATGAAGATGATATAATAATCTCCTTAACAAGAGCCCTATTATGCACAACATAGAATAAGTAGACTAACCATGCTAGTTAATCGCGACATACAACACTAAACCAACTAATTAACTCAATAACAATCACTACAAGTCATGGAGGATTAAATAGGAATTTAATGATAATTAATAGACACGTCAAGGATGCCTACCGGAATGATGTTGGAAGAGTTGGAAATCGGCGACCAAATACGATACCGAGCGTTGATGACGTGATGCACAACTTGAACCAATCGAAAAGGCTATCTCATGGCACCTAGGTTGCTGAAAAATGATCTGAAAATGTATCATCGGATCAAGGGGGAATAGAGAATAAAATTAAAGAGAATAATATCCTAGATAATAGGAGAGAGGAGAACAAGATAGGAGAGAGAGAGAGTTCACCGCGGATAGGGGGCGGCGCACGGACGGCGCATGGCGCGTGGCCGCACTGGTGTGCGCGCGGGTGGGCGGGCCGATGACGTGCGGGTGGCCGCGCGGAGGCGGCCGGCACACGGAGGGTGCTGACGGAGGGGTGCTGCGGCTGGCCGCGTGGCACCGCGCGGCGGCGGTGCTCGCGGAGGCGGGGCGCACCGAGGGTGGCTGGCCGCGGCAAGGCGGCACTGGGCGCCGGCGGACGACGCACGCGGACGACCTCGTGGTGCGGCGCAGCGATGGCGATGACATGGTGGCGACGTCGGCGAGGGTGGGCAAGGTAGCGCGGCGGCTGGTGGCGGCATGCAGCGGCCGTGGCTGAGGTGGGCGGCCGATCAACACCGATAGGCGGCGTCCGGAGGCGATGGCCGGCGAGAGGTGTGCTGGAGACCGCAGCGCGGTCGGCTGCCAACGTCCATGCGTAGGCGTGGCGAGCGAGGAGGCGCGATGATGGCCGAGGGTGGGGCGGCGGGATCGAATGCGATAGGGAGGGGGGGGGGGGAGACGGCGGATGTGAAGAAGATGAAGGAGTAACGACGGTTCAGATAGATTAGGGCTCAAGGAGAGAAAAAAGAAAAATGGAAGGAAAGGTGAGAGACGTAACCGTAATTAATATAAATTAAACATATAATAAATTTTAATTAAATAAATAAAAAAATATCGTAACGCTACAAAACCCCTGCACCAAACCACTACTCCCCACCTCCGGACCTCCATCCTGGAGAAGAGACTCCAATCTAGAAAGGGGATCCCAAGGTTTCAAGAGCTTATGGGGTGTTTGGTTGCATGATAACGGAGGTTTTTATTTTAATTTTTAAAAATTGTAAGAAAACTTGTTAAAAGAAGTGTTTGACAACTATGACAAATTTATGTTTTGAAAGTAATTTTCTTCTTAAACAAAAAAAGAGGGTTTCACCTCTCTTCTTTTTCTTGTGGTCCTCCACTTTGTTTGGTCATGTATGGTAGTTATTCTTTTTTGTTATCACATCCCTCCAAACATGATAATTTTATGTCATGAGTTGGTTCACTTTTTTTTTTAATATAATTTTTGATCATGAAAGTGTACAAAAAATTATCATGCAACCAAACACCCTATTATATGTTCTCTTTTTACATTCATTGCGACTATTATCTTTGGATATCTTTGATGCATTATATGTGACTCCTTTTCACATATTATGAATTTTATAATTTTCAATTAATGTTTTTATCATTGTGACAGTTAATATTCTAAGAATGTCAACTTTTGGTTCAGTTTAAAAGTTTATATGCTCGATATTTTTGGTACGTATTATTAAAATATGGTCGTATGATACTTCGTACGTACGATATCGTAAATTTTCGAAACATTCGAATGAACATTTAACCGTTTAGTTGAAATTTGTAAACGAGTTTCTTGTTATATTTTACGAGATACGGACAAAACAGACAGTCATTTAATAAATGAAAAGGAAACAGAAGGCTTGTCCCAAGCCGGCGTCCTGGGTGTCTTCTTCTGCACTCGTTCTCCCTTCTACGGCCCTCGTGCCCCTCGTTCTTCCTCTTACCCTTCCTTCCTTGCTTGCCTGCGGCCATGATTTAAACCTCCGAGCGTCTTCCCCCTCGGCATTATTCTGGCCTTCCTCCGCCTGTGCTCGATCGCCTCTCCCTCTCTCTGTCTCTCTCCGCTTCAACATCGCGCCAGCCATGGTCGCCGGAGATGGGCCGCTTCGTTCCCGGCGCGTGTGCGTGGTCGGGGCGGGGCCGTCGGGGCTGGTTGCCGGGAGGGAGCTTCGGAGGGAAGGGCACTCCGTCGTGGTCCTGGAGCAGAACCACGACCTGGGCGGTCAGTGGCTGTACGAGCCGGCGGTGGAGGCGGAGGACCCGCTGGGGCGGGCGCCGTTCCTGAGCGTGCACAGCAGCGTCTACGCCTCCCTCCGCCTGACCTCGCCGAGGGAGATCATGGGCTTCACGGACTTCCCGTTCGTCGCCCGCAAGGGCCGCGACGCCCGGCGGTTCCCCGGCCACCGGGAGCTCCTTCTCTATCTCAGGGACTTCTGCGACTGGTTCCACCTGAGGGAGCTCATCCGGTTTGACACCAGGGTGGATTACGTCGGAATGGCCGCCGCCGGCGACGACACGACGTGGCTGGTCAGGTCGACGGATAAGAAGACGCAGACGGTGGCGGAGGAGACGTACGACGCCGTGGTGGTAGCCACCGGACATTACTCCTGGCCGTGGATGCCCAAGATCATAGGTAAAAGCTACTACTACCTCTTCTCTTCTTCTTCTTCTTGATCATGATCATCATCTTATTCTCTTTCTTGAGAAATTCCTTTTGTTGGATTGACGACGAAGGCTTGGAAGAATGGAGTGGAAGGCAAGTGCACAGCCACGTCTATAGAATTCCGGAACCCTTCCGTGACGAGGTGAAAACTCTCTGATCCTTCGGCCCATAGATCCACATATTAATATATTTTTATGATTTCGGATCACGATTACCTTTAAAAAACGACCATAACAACTCTTCTGACCACTTTTTTTTTTTGAGTACACGGAAGATGCTGTGGCCGTTTTGTATTGAGAGCGAATCACCTCAGTTCTCGGGTGGAGAGAGAAGCCTCAGTCTCTAATCAGAAATGGCACATACCCCTGCCACTTAAGTGACGGTTTAAGAACTGATTCGGTGAACCGCTATCGAAAAGAGCTGAACTGTTACCGACGCCTTTGTAACTCACTACCCGTCGGTAACGAGTTAGTAAGGCGTCTGTAGCGGTTCAGCTCTTTTCGGTAGCGGTTAAACAACAGTTCAGTAACATAACTTGAAAATCTTGAACCCGCCATCAAAAAAGACTAAACCGCTACCGACGCCTTTGTAACTCACTACCCGTCGGTAATGAGTTAGTAAGGCGTCGGTAGCGGTTCAGCCCTTTTCGGTAGCGGTTCACCGAACCAGTTCTTGAACCGTACTTAAGTGGCGGGGATATGTAGCCATTTCTGATTGGGAACTGAGACTACTCCCTCCATCCGGGGACTGAGGTGATCCGCTCTCTTTTGCATTGGGTACTAAAGATGTTCTTTTCGTGGGAAGCTGAGATGATCTGACCTTATTTTGATTGTTTTCATTGAAATGCCTCTTTATGATCGACTTCGATATTCTCAAGGCGTTTGATGAACTACAATTAAACATTGACGCATTAACTACATGGGTATCTTTGACAACCCATCCCGTGCGCCATCAGTTCTTAGTTAGCGTTGGGATTAGCATTTGATGAATAGCATATACATTATGACCTGACCTCGGCATTTATTTATATGTCTAGCTAGATTGGAGCATACCCTTCAACTAATAGTCATTTGAGTTGTATACGGTGCATATAGTGATATATATTTAATTAATTCCGCAAGTTAGGGTTACTAACGCATATTCTTACTTTACATGTATGTTACAATGCATTGTTATTTGGCATCATAATAACTAAATTTGAATATACAGTATGCACTTCAATACGTATGCTCATGCTCCTTTTTCATGAGTTTGGTACAAAAGAGTCTAAATTGGACACATAGGAATGAGTGATTTTAGTTTGAATACATTAGCCAAGTTTTTTTTTCAGTCATCTATTGAAGCGAATATGCCCATTAATAGGTCACACCTAATATATGGCCCATCATTTTTATATTTCCATTGAATAGAATAGCGTCTTCCCAACGCCATTTGGTGAGCACAGTTTCAATGTTAAGTACTTGTTCTCCAACCACATATAAATACGCCAGATAGACATATATGTATATTTTTCATTAATAAGGAATGTAGGTTTCATCTTTGTCCAAGTTAAAGGATACTTACTAATTAGCGATATCTTTAGAAGGGCAGATTAGCTTCGCGGCATAAATGAAAAGACGGAATGCAGGTAAGGACTCGGGCTCAACTCGATCTGTTTTCTGGGCTGACTGACCCTATCTCCACGTTGAGACCCTGATCTCATAAATAATTTTAAATTATTATTTTATTATTTTTGTTCAGACTCCAACCGACACAAGTCTCAACCCGGGTCGATTTCATGCGGTCCGACCCCAACCCCACCTTCCTTACAAAATAATAGAAGTGAGATTTTGTCCTGATAGCTTAGGAACCCCCCCCCCCCCCAGGGGTAGGGTACCCCCTTTGGTTGTCTCCGACAAGGTTTTTCTCCGTTGGAGGTCTGAGGTGATCCCGCGTCTTATTCTAATGTTCAACGTGGCTGCCTAAGATGCCCCATGCATTGAATAGCTAGGTTGCTAAGGGAAAGGCACCCCCCCCCCCTTTCAGGTGGTGGTGGTGGTGGGCAACTCCCACAGCGGCCAGGACATCTCCATGGAGGTCGTGAACGTGGCCAAGCAGGTCCATCTCAGCGCCAAGTCGCTTGACATCTGTGATGACCTCTCCAAGCTCATCGCCAAGCACTCCAACCTGCACATCCGTCCCCAGGTACCACAATATACAGATTTATATCATATATTTATATATGAGTTCGGAATGTCTAACGTGATGTTGTTGGTTGCACCATAATAATTTTATATTTAAAGAGAAATTTTCTTCTTGGACAAAAACAAAAAGGGTGGCCTCTCACGTTTTCCAGCATGCATGGTCCCAACTTGTCTGTTATCGCGTCTCTTCAAACTTTAACACTTTGTCTTTGACTAGTTTAAATTATATTTTAATATAATTTTTAACATAAAAGTGTATTCAATTTATTAAGCAACCAAAGAAGGGAGTGTTAAAAGAATATTAAACATCATTATTGTTTGCACTCTTTTCTGGGTGAGAGTGGAGAAAGTGAACCTTACCTCATGCGGTGTTTGGTTGCACAATAAAATTCTACACACTGTGCGACGTGAAAACAAAATTGTAAGTAAGTCGATGAAATAAAATTGAAGATGAGATGATAAAAAAGTGAAAATACATGGAGGTGGAGATCTTCTTGACGAATTTTGTTATAAAAATATAAAATTATAACAAAAATTCAATTATCACGCAAGCATCTCGATTCTACATATGTATATGTATGTTTTTTTATTTTTTTGTGCTTTTGGGCTGTGCCAAGACGGACGAGGACAGGACGACCTCCACCTATTCAAAGATCTACTCCGAAACGGACTCAGCCTGGGGATTCATGTTAATTCCTTTGTTTTAAAATCACCTACTTAATCATAAGATTCTCTTTGTATCTTGAAACGATGGCTCTTCTTCAGTTCTTCTTAATACGTATGTGTATTCGTCTATTTTTCTGTTTGCTTGTCATGTTTGACCGGTCAACGAAAGAGCGTTGACAGAGCCCACGTGCACACGTGCAGGTGGTGTGCCTTGGGGAGGACGGCAAGGTCATCTTCGAGGACGGCACGTGCCTGGTCGCGGACTCCATCATCTACTGCACCGGGTAACGGCTCTTTTTTAATCTCACTTCTCAGGCACATCATTGCCACTCCAAGAGGATTGCCTCGGTTTTCATCTTGGGCAGAGATTGCTTAAATCTCGATAGATACGTTCATTTGGACCAAATATACGACACTAATTTATAATTTATATGCGAATGTCATCCTATAGAGTTTAACGACGGTGTTTGGTTGCATGACAAAAAAAATGTGTGTGTAACAAAACTCGTTAAAAAAGTGTTTGTGGGGTGTTTGGTTACATGGTAATACGAGTTTTTGTTATAATTTTATATTTTTAAAATAAATTTTGTTAAAGAAAGTGTTTGTCGGCTATGATAATTTTATATTTTTAAAATAATTTATTTCTTAGACAAAAAAGAAAATCTCACATTCTTATTTTTATCTTGTGGTTTTTCACTTTGTTTGGTCATATACTTTAGTTACTCTTTTTTGTTATCACATCCCTCCAAACATGATGAATTTTGTCATTGGTTAACTCATATTTTATTTTAATATAATTTTTTATCATGAAAATGTACAAAAAAAATTATTGTGTAGCCAAACACCTTATTAGCAATCATTTTAACTATCTATTTTAAGAGAAGATATTTCTTCTTTGACAAAAAGGAGGTGAGACTTTTTTTTGTCAGTCCACAACTTTTTTAGTTATACATGGTCTTTTCAATTTTTTTTATCAATTCTCTCCAAAGTCCAAACGCCACAAGTTTATATATATATATATATCTTCGGTTAAGTTTATATCTTATTTTAATATAAAATTTTAAGATATAAAAGTGTATAAAATTTATTATGTAACCAAACGCCTAATATGTTAAATTAAGATTATCTATTTTCTCTGACCACCAAAGCAGCTCAACAGAAGACCCAAGTGAGGATTATAAAGTCTCTTGGTACCTTCTCGACAAACCACCACTTAATTTTAAACCTAGTATTTTTTTCCCAAGATGAATATCTAATAAGGTGTTTGGTTGCGTAATAAATTTTTATACACTTTAATGGTAAAAAAAATTAATATTGAAATAAAGTGAGTTAATCAATGTCATAAAATTATTGTATTTGGAAAAGATACGATAACAAAAAAAGAATGAGTATCATATATGACATAACAAGGTGGGAGGACCACAAAAATAAAAAGAAAAGAGGTGACACCTTCATTTTTTGTTCAAGAATTTTTTTTGTAAAATCATAAAATCGTAATGGTTGCCAAAAACTTCTTTTAACCAATTTTTTTATAAAAACATAAAATTATAATCATGCAACTCAACATTCCTTAAGATTTTATTTTATATTTCATGACAGAAAATAAAAATAAAATTAAGATTTCAAGTACTTCTTCAAGCGAGATCAAATGTGACCTCAATTTAAGATAAAAGTACAAAAATAAAAGTCCATTTTAACCATTGCCGAGCACCCCCTAACTCGAGTGCGGATCACCTCAGTTTCCGAGTGGAGGAATCGAGAAAATATCATCAGTCTCCAATGAAAAAAGACCATGATACCAACCACTTAAGTGATGGGTAGTGGGGTAGCGGTTCAACCTCCGTCTGTAGCGAGTTAACTAGTCAGTGAACCGTTACTGAACCGCTACCGATGCCTTATAAACTCGCTACCAAGCTAATACAACTCGCTATCGATGGATAGTGAGTTAGTAAGGCGTCGGTACCAGTTCAATCCTTTTCAGTAGCGATTCACCACTTAAGTCGTATGGGGTTGTGGCCGATTTTGAGAATACTCCCTCCACCCGAGAACTAAGGTGATCGGCTCCCCCCCCCCCCCTAACTCATAATAAAAGCCCAAAAGGCTCGTTTACAAGACGAGAGACAGGCAAGGAAATCTTCAGATGTCTCCTTCCATCTTCAAAAGCCTTCACTTCGAAGAACAGCGAGACGGCGACCTCTCCACTCCATCGGCAGCTAGCCAGCCCATCTGACAGGTCAACTGCGTTGGTCTTGCCTTGAAGGTACGCGTACACCTTCCCCTTCCTGGACACCCAGGACATCGTCACCGTGGAAGACAACAGGGTGGGTCCGCTGTTCGAGCACACATTTCCGCCGTCGCTCGCTCCCTCCCTCTCCTTCCTCGGCATCCCCAGAAAGGTCCCTTAATCTTCACACACACACATATGTATTATATGTTCATAGCACTGACGTATGTACTGTGGCACGTCGCGCGCACCAGATTGTGGGGTTTCCCTTCTTCAAGTCGCAGGCGAAGTGGATAGCGCAGGTGCTGTCGGGCAGAAGAGCCCTGCCGCCGTGCGACGCCATGGAGAGGTCCGTCCGGGAGTTCTACCAGGCCCGGGAAGCCGCCGGCGTCCCCCAGCGCCACACCCACGACATCGCCGACTTTGAGGTCCGGCCCGGACCCCCCCTCTCAAGTCTCAACCTCTTTCTCTCTCGACTGATAGAGAGATAGAGATAGAGATACCTCTCTGACTCTAACCTTCTCTTCTCTGCGTCGCGTCGGACGTTAATTTCGCCGTGGGCGGCCGAGCAGTACTGCGACAGGTACGGCGACCACTGCGGCTTCCCTCACCTGGAGGAGTGGAAGAAGAAGCTCTGCTTGCTGACGCTGGGAAACTCGTTCGCCGACCTGGATGGCTTCCGTGATCGGTGGGGCGAGGAAGTGGAGGAGCTGCTCCGGGAGGCCTACCGGAGCCCCCACTTCACGCAGCTCGGGCCCGGAGGAGATCATCCCCTGCTTGACGTCGCGAGTGATCCGATGGAGGTCTCCGGCGTCGGAAGGGCCGGCGGCGCCGCCCCAGCCTCTGGGTCCGGTGGAGAATCGGAAGATGAGCTAGGCAAGTGGTTCTAAGTTTATCAGATGCTCATTATCTATCTCTCTTGTTAACGTCGACCGGAAGCTCCGAGATGAGGGGATTGTGTGTATCGAACATGATCATGCCTCAAAGGAAATAAGAGGGTTTACCTAAAAAAAAGGGAATAAGCGGCATTTTTTAGTGCCCTGCCTAATGTCATGTTATTGATTGTTTTTAATAAGATGGCATGATTGTTCAATTATGGTTTTCTTACCACTCCGAGCACCCTTGTTGAGAGTAGTGTTGTATATATCTTTTTGTGATGGGTAGATATTGGTCTCTATAATTATTTATATTTTTAAATATATTCTCTTTAAAAAAATAATTATTAACAGATTAAAATTTTTTGTTGCAGAAAAATAAGAATTTTAAGGTAAAAATCATTAAAATATGTTAGTGAAATATTTTTAAACTTTTATGATGAAATGGCTGTATCTATTTATATATTTTCATGATAAAAAATTTGTTATAACAAAATATAAGTTAGACAGTGACATAAAATTATCATGTATGAGAAGATGTGATAACATTATAACTAAAAGAGATGGGGGACCAAAAGATTAAAAAAATGGTCTCACTTCTTTTTTGTTCAAGAAGAAAATCTCTTTAAAAATATAAATTGTAATGGACAAACACTTTTTTAACATATTTTGTTAAAAAAATTATAAAAAAACAAAATTCATCATGCAACCAAACATATTATCTTTTTTTCTTCTTTTTTATACCCTTGTTATCTTTTTAGAAATGAGATGGTGTTTTTTATCGAACAAATAAAACATATTTCAATAATGATGTTTTTTATGTGTTTTAATACCGAGGTACTTAGTTTTCAAAGCCTAGGATTTCAAGATTTTATTTTTAAAGATATATTTAGAACTAGACTTTGTGGACTAATATACGTAAACAAATCCTATATTTTCTCTTATATAGTAACACATGTGTCTACTAGTAACTTTTGAGTACAGATCATCTTAGATGGCTGATTGGAAGAGTTCTCTCGTTCTCTCAATCAAAAGATGTCATGATTTCTAGGTCACTTAAGTGACAGTTCAATATCAAGTTATTAAGTTGCTACTGAACTATTATTGAACAATTCCTGAACTGCTATTTAATAGTGGTTCAGTAACAACTTGATAAAGATCCGACAATGACTTAGGGACTACTTGATAACTCTTAATCAACCTCTATTGTCTAATTCGGTCAGACTTTAGACTATTAATTAACGTTGTTTGGTAATACGTCTAAACTAAGGTCTGGTAGAATATCTAAATCTGAAAAATGGTCTGAGCGATTCGGTTGTAGCATACAGCTAATTTTGGTTCGAATGTATTTATGTCCTTCAAAAAAAACTCAGCCCACGTTGTTGTCATCGCTACATGCAAGGATGTCTCAATTGTAGGTGATTGATTAATTTATTTATTTGAATATTCAAAGTTCAAACTCAATGATGGAATTACGTCATGCGCATCTCCACATCTTTATTTTAAAAATAAAATTAATTTATTTTTAATAAAATAATTGATTGTACAATAAATTAAATTTTTTATAAACTTAATATTTTATCATAAATTTATTAAAAAGTTAGTTAATGATTATTACCAATATATTTAAAAATTTATATTGTAAAACAAAATAAATAACTTATATTTTAATTAAGTTAGATAGTTTTTACCACTTATAAAAATATTAAATTTGAAAGTAATAGTTTACATTTTTAGATTAAACTATCTCTGATGTCGCCATATATTTTTATTTAAAATAGTTTTAAAATATTTTATTTTATAGTCCATTTAAAATACATATATATTAATATTTAACAAAATATTATACATGTCGATTATTTTATATTTGGTATATGATCTAAATTATTGTAATATACTCTATTGACATATACATTATAATATATATACTTGACGTTAATTCAACCTATAAGATTTTAGATTTTTTTATCAAACAACATAAATCACCTGTGTCTTAATCAAATTAAGTATTTTTTTACCACTCACCGTGAGAGGTTATATGTGAAATTAAAAATTTAAATTTTCAGATTAAGTCTAATCAAATGTTACCGTAGTAAAAGTCTAATAACAGTTTAGTAACTTAATATTAAACTGTTACTGAACCATTACTAGATCTTTACTAAGTTGCTATTGAACTTTTACCAAGTTATTATTGAATCAGTTGCTATCTCAATAGCGGTTCACTAAACTTGATATTGAAGAGAGAACTTACTCCTTTAGTCATCTGAGATGATCCACGCTCATAACTTTTATTTTTGGGGCCCTTGAGCCTAGAGAATAAAATAGAAAAAATAAACAGTTGCAGGCTCACGTGCAATATACACAGGATCAATTGTTTTTACAAAAAATGAATGGGCAGTTCAATTGATCGGACCTAACTCATTGTTATTTTAAACATCTTAAATTCTGATTCAAATTTGAATGAAGACAACCGTACAAGTGTCCTTTTCGCCTTTTTTAAGAGTTGCGTAATAAATTTGATTTGCAAGATTACATCAATCAATTAGATAACTTTAGAATCTATTGATAAATTCAAATATATAAATACAATGATATTTTTTGATCGACTTTATGGGGTGTTTGAATGAAAAATCAATTTTTATCATGCCTATCAAACACTTTTAACAATTTTTGTTAAAAGATATTTTTACGATAAAATCATTTTACCATGCAATCAAACACGCTAGATAGTAGTTTGATTAAGATACAAGCAAATTAACTTATATATGGCTCGGTTGCTGGAAATTTTTTTGCAATAAAATTACATTTTAAAATATATTCGACAATCATAATAAAAATGTATTTTAAGATATTTTCCAAACAAAAAATAAACAATGTATTTATTGTCATTTATAATTTTTATTTATACTTAATTTTACACTTTTTATTTGGTTAAATTTACTTATCTAAAAACTAAAATAAAAATATCGTCGATTATGTCTATAACTAAGTCAATAATTCTTTCAAACTTATAAACGAGCTTAAATTTAAGTTATGCAAACAATTTTAGAAAGAGTTCAACATTTATAAATAAATTCATGTTGACTTCTAATTTATATCTAGTTTGAGTCGAAATCTTATACTTGTTTGAACTCAATCATCAGCTTGCTTGGGTAAAAACTAGGCAAGCGCATCAAGCCAAACTCAACAGCAGTAAAGAAATCTAGTTTAAATAACATCTTATGCCGCCGGAGACTTTCTTCGAGTTCGAGCCAAACAAAGGCCTCAGATCAATCCAAAACAAAACCAATTTGGCTTGAGATAAAAAATAAATTAAATACTGTAAATAAACAAACAAAATATTATAAATAATTTAAATAAAATATTTTTACAAAATTATACAAATATTATTTTTATTAATGATACAGTATTAATTTTAGCATAATTTTATTTAATCAACTCAACACATTTAAGTGGATTTAAAGAATCTCCAAGTAAGGATCCATTTGGGTGGCTGGCATCCGGGAACACGCTATTGAGAAAATCAAGCTTATCCTTTTCTCGGAAGATCGAGCTGATAGGGCTTCACCCATATTTTCTATTACATAAATGTATTATTATTAAATATACTAAATTTAATTATTAAAAATAATATTTTTAGTTAAATTATATCATGAAAGTTGAGATCTACTTGACCCGCCTTGACCCGGTTGATGACTTGGCCCATGGGCCAAAATGTGAGAGCTGTGACTTGACCCGCAACCGTTTAGACTCGTAAGCCCGTGGGTTGACTCGGCCCATTGCCACCCCCAAGCCGGCTTCCTTTAACTCTAGGCTCTGTATGTCTCATTTTCTTCTGCACTTTTCTTGATTCTCCCGAAACATCCTTGTCCTCCTGATTCTCCTAAAACATCTAGCTTGCCAGTCGGCTTCCCGATCCGCACTTCGCAGCGAACTACACACAAAGCTGGGCAGAAAAGCCGTCTCCTTGCTCCTTGTTCGACATAAATCGGGCCCTCTTTTGAGGTGAAATTGGGAGGTGCAGGTGGGTTGGTATCTTGACTAGATAACTTGGGTGCGCTGGGGACCGGATCCTCTGTGCACCCCAGTGTGCACCTTAATGCACACTACTTCAATAATGTATCTTATCTTACTCTCAAAATAATTATTTTTAATATTTTTAACATTGTGAATATAAATATTACTGAAATATTAATAAAAATATAATATTATCAAATATGTTTAAATTTTATGCTCTATTATAAATTAATTAAACATTTAATTCAAATAAATATGTAAAAATATATTTAATGTTGATTTATATAAAATATAATATTACATGATATTTATTTATATTCACAATGTTAAAATTATTTTAAATAATTATTTTGAGAGTAAGATAAGATGGATTATTGAAGTGGTGTGCTTTGAGGTGGATCCGGTCCTGGCCGAGAGTCATTTGCTCCTTGAGATTAGACACAAAGATCACCGTCAAAGGTGAACCGAGAAAGGGGGGGTGAGGAAAGGTATTTCGGATTTTCTTTAAGAACTCAAGGATTGGGAACTAGAGTATGAGAAAAGGCCATTGGAGGCAATTGCACGTCGTAGTAAAGGAAACCTGTCACGCCCCGGATTTTTAACGGGCACAGCGGGATAATCCGACGACGCGACCGGGGAAAATTAATCCCCGTAAAAACATCGGTTTGAGAAAAATGAAGGCAACTAGGTCCCAGTTCATAATTTCACAAATTCAAATAGATCACTAATCACTACAATCTAAACAAAATCAAATACCATATAAGACATAAGAATTATCCAATTGCCTTCTCGAGAATCGATCCATCACACTTCTTCTATGCTAAACCTGATTACCTGAAAATTGATAAGAGGATTGGGATGAGTACGACGACTCAGTAGACACCCCATCATCCGCCGAATCGGATAGCTAAAAGGCCCTAAATGTTAATTAAATAGGTACCCAGACCTACACAAATTATATGTAAATATAGGCTAGTCAATACATTAGATATATGACTTAATCCATGTATTTTACACCACCAACCAAAGCCTATAATCACACATACCAGCACCTATATGCACCATAACATGACCTAAAAATGGTATGAACATATGCATAGACACCTGTATATGATCCATAAAATGATGGACTATAACCGAGACATTTACTTCACACAATGCAACATGATATGATATAAGAGATAAACAAAGTAAAATGTATCACAAGACCACCTATACCATACCATGCAATAATGCACCTATCCTCTAATAAGAACCACACCTTTTTCTTATTAGCAAGGAATGCGTCGTCTTGCCACCTCAACCAGTTACCACCAGATCTATCATATATAGCAGTACTATATAGCTAAACGAAATCCCATAGTGCACCTAGGTAGTGGTGGCACAGGGATAAATCGCGGTATTCGGGATCGAAGGATGCACCGGACTGTTCTAACCTCCGCTGCCCTCGGGTCACGACTAACTAGTCTGGTGTAGCTGTTTTCATTAGAATTTCAATGCATCATGCATCCACCTCAATCATGCCATGCCATGATCAAACTTATGAAAGATTAAATGATATAAACTATACCATGCAATGAACAAATATACCACCAATGCAAAATAGCATGATCAACCACACCTAAACCACCTATGCATGATCTAGAACCATAAAATGACAAGAATAAGTAAAGACTAACATGATAGGAACAGACCCAATCGGACCCTATCACCTAAATTAATGACAATAACATAGTCAAAACAGATGTAATAAACTAGATAAATATTATCTAATCTTATTAACCTATCACCACACCTATATAACAAGTTAACTCAAACTATATAACGAAAGGGTAGTTAAAAACATACCAACTAAAAGAACTAAAATTAGCTAACAATCTACTACATTAATCATGATGAAGATGATATAATAATCTTTCTAACAAGAGCCCTATTATGCACAACATAGAACAAGTAGACTAACCATGCTAGTTAATCGCGACATACAACACTAAACCAACTAATTAACTCAATAACAATCACTACAAGTCATGGAGGATTTAATAGGAATTTAATGATAATTAATAGACACGTCAAGGATGTCTACCGGAATGACGTTGGAAGAGTTGGAAACCGGCGACCAAATACGATACCGAGCGTTGATGACGTGATGCACAACTTGAACCAATCGAAAAGGCTATCTCATGGCACCTAGGTTGCTAAAAAATGATCTGAAAATGTACCATCGGATCAAGGGGGAATAGAGAATAAAATTAAGGAGAATAATATCCTAGATAATAGGAGAGAGGAGAACAAGATAGGAGAGAGAGAGAGAGTTCACCGCGGATAGGGGGCGGCGCACGGACGGCGCATGGCGCGTGGCCGCGCTGGTGTGCGCGCGGGTGGCCGCGCGGAGGCGGCCGTCACACGGCGGGTGCTGACGTCGTCAGGGGATGATCGCACGCGGGAGGCAGCAGCTGGCGGCCGCGACTACGCGGGGTGGCATGCGCAAGGAGGCACATGGCGGCGTTGACCACGCAGCGGGCAGCGGCTTCAGCCGCGAAGCGGCGCAGGCGGGAGAGGCGGCGGCGCTGACTGAGGGGTGTTGCGGCGGCTGGCCGCGTGGTAATGCGCGGCGGCAGTACTCGCGGAGGCGGGGGCGCGCCGAGGGTGGCTGGCCGCGGCAAGGCGGCACCGGGCGCCGGCGGACGACGCACGCGGACGACCTCGTGGTGCGGCGCGGCGATGGCGATGACATGGCGGCGACATCAGCGAGGGTGGGCAAGGTAGCGCGGCGGCTGGCGGCGGCATGCAGCGGCCGTGGCTGAGGCGGGCGGCCAGTCAACGCCGATAGGCGGCGTCCGGAGGCGAAGGCTGGCACGAGGTGTGCTGGAGACCGCAGCGCGGTCGGCTGCCAACGTCCATGCGTAGGCGTGGCGAGCGAGGAGGCGCGATGATGGCCGAGGGTGGGGCGGCGGGATCGAATGCGATAGGGAGGGGGGAAGACGGCGGATGTGAAGAAGACGAAGGAGTAACGACGGTTCAGAGAGATTAGGGCTCAAGGAGAGAAAAAATAAAAATGGAAGGAAAGGTGAGAGACGTAACCACAATTAATATAAATTAAACATATAATAAATATAATAATTTTTTATTAAATAAAAAAAATATCGTAACGCTACAAAACCCCTGCACCAAACCACTACTCCCCACCTCCGGACCTCCATCCCGGAGAAGAGACTCCAATCTAGAAAGGGGATCCCAAGGTTTCAAGAGCTTATATGTTCTCTTTTTACATTCATTGCGACTATTATCTTTGGATATCTTTGATGCATTATATGTGACTCCTTTTCACATTTTATGAATTTTATAATTTTCAATTAATGTTTTTATCATTGTGACGGTTAATATTCTAAGAATGTCAACTTTAGGTTCCGTTTAAAAGTTTATACGCTCGATATTTTTGGTACGTATTATTAAAATATGGTCGTATGATACTTCGTACTTACGATATCATAAATTTTCGAAACATTTGAATGAACATTTAACCGTTTAGTTGAAATTTGTAAACGAGTTTCTTATTATATTTTACGAGATACGGACAAAACAGGCAGCCATTTAATAAATGAAAAGGAAACAGAAGGCTTGTCCCAAGCCGGCGTCCTGGGTGTCTTCTTCTGCACTCGTTCTCCCTTCAACGGCCCTCGTGCCCCTCGTTCTTCCTCTTACCCTTCCTTCCTTGCTTGCCTGCGGCCATGATTTAAACCTCCGAGCGTCTTCCCCCTCGGCATTATTCTGGCCTTCCTCCGCCTGTGCTCGATCGCCTCTCCCTCTCTCTGTCTCTCTACGCTTCAACATCGCGCCAGCCATGGTCGCCGGAGATGGGCCGCTTCGTTCCCGGCGCGTGTGCGTGGTCGGGGCGGGGCCGTCGGGGCTGGTTGCCGGGAGGGAGCTTCGGAGGGAAGGGCACTCCGTCGTGGTCCTGGAGCAGAACCACGACCTGGGCGGTCAGTGGCTGTACGAGCCGGCGGTGGAGGCGGAGGACCCGCTGGGGCGGGCGCCGTTCCTGAGCGTGCACAGCAGCGTCTACGCCTCCCTCCGCCTGACCTCGCCGAGGGAGATCATGGGCTTCACGGACTTCCCGTTCGTCGCCCGCAAGGGCCGCGACGCCCGGCGGTTCCCCGGCCACCGGGAGCTCCTCCTCTATCTCAGGGACTTCTGCGACTGGTTCCACCTGAGGGAGCTCATCCGGTTTGACACCAGGGTGGATTACGTCGGAATGGCCGCCGCCGGCGACGACACGACGTGGCTGGTCAGGTCGACGGATAAGAAGACGCAGACGGTGGCGGAGGAGACGTACGACGCCGTGGTGGTAGCCACCGGACATTACTCCTGGCCGTGGATGCCCAAGATCATAAGTAAAAGCTACTACTACCTCTTCTCTTCTTCTTCTTCTTGATCATGATCATCATCTTATTCTCCTTGAGAAATTCCTTTTGTTGGATTGACGACGAAGGCTTGGAAGAATGGAGTGGAAGGCAAGTGCACAGCCACGTCTATAGAATTCCGGAACCCTTCCGTGACGAGGTGAAAACTCTCTGATCCTTCGGCCCATAGATCCACATATTAATATATTTTTATGATTTCGGATCACGGTTACCTTTAAAAAACGACCATAACAACCCTTCGGACCACTTTTTTTTTTTTTTGAGTACACGGAAGATGCTGTGGCCGTTTTGTATTGAGAGCGGATCACCTCAGTCCCCGGGTGGAGGGAGAAGCCTCAGTCTCTAATCAGAAATGGCACATACCTCTGCCACTTAAGTGGTGGTTCAAGAACCGGTTCGGTGAGCCGCTATCGAAAAGAGCTGAACTGTTACCGACGCCTTTGTAACTCACTACCCGTCGGTAACAAGTTAGTAAGGCGTCGGTAGCGGTTCAGCCCTTTTCGGTAGCGGTTAAACAACAGTTCGATAACATAACTTGAAAATCTTGAACCCGCTACCAAAAAAGGCTAAACCGCTACCGACGCCTTTGTAACTCACTACCCGTCGGTAATGAGTTAGTAAGGCGTCGGTAGCGGTTCAGCCCTTTTCGGTAGCGGTTCACCCAACCGGTTCTTGAACCGTACTTAAGTGGCGGGGGTATGTAGCCATTTCTGATTGGGGACTGAGACTACTCCCTCCATCCGGAGACTGAGGTGATCCGCTCTCTTTTGCATTGGGTACTAAAAATGTTCTTATCGTGGGAAGCTGAGATGATCTGACCTTATTGTGATTGTTTTCATTGAAATGCCTCTTTATGATCGACTTCGATATTCTTAAAGTGTTTGATGAACTACAATTAAACATTGACGCATTAACTACATGGGTATCTTTGACAACCCATCCCGTGCGCCATCAGTTCTTAATTAGTTAGCGTTGGGATTAGCATTTGATGAATAGCATATACATTATGACCTGACCTCGGCATTTATTTATATGTCTAGCTAGATTGGAGCATACCCTTCAACTAATAGTCATTTGAGTTGTATACCGTGCATATAGTGATATATATTTAATTAATTCCGCAAGTTAGGGTTACTAACGCATATTCTTACTTTACATGTATGTTGCAATGCATTGTTATTTGGCATCATAATAACTAAATTTGAATATACAGTATGCACTTCAATACGTATGCTCATGCTCCTTTTTCATGAGTTTGGTACAAAAGAGTCTAAATTCGACACATAGGAATGCGTGATTTTAGTTTGAATACATTAGCCAAGTTTTTTTTTTAGTCATCTATTGAAGCGAATATGCCCATTAATAGGTCACACCTAATATATGGCCCATCATTTTTATATTTCCATTGAATAGAATAGCGTCTTCCCAACGCCATTTGGTGAGCTCAGTTTCAATGTTAAGTACTTGTTCTCCAACCACATATAAATACGCCAGATAGACATATATGTATATTTTTCATTAGTAAGGAATGTAGGTTTCATCTTTGTCCAAGTTAAAGGATACTTACTAATTAGCGATATCTTTAGAAGGGCAGATTAGCTTCGGGGCATAAATGAAAAGACGTACGGAATGCAGGTAAGGACTCGGGCTCAACTCGATCTGTTTTCTGGGCTGACTGACCCTATCTCGACGTTGAGACCCTGATCTCATAAATAATTTTAAATTATTATTTTATTATTTTTATTCCGACTCCAACCGACACAAGTCTCAACCCGGGTCGATTTCATGCGGTTCCACCCCAACCCCACCTTCCTTACAAAATAATAGAAGTGAGATCTTGTCCTGATAGCTTAGGACCCCCCCCCCCCCCCCCCCCCAGGGGTAGGGTACCCCCTTTGGTTGTCTCCGACAAGGTTTTTCTCCGTTGGAGGTCTGAGGTGATCCCGCGTCTTATTCTAATGTTCAACGTGGCTGCCTAAGATGCCCCATGCATTGAATAGCTAGGTTGCTAAGGGAAAGGCACCCCCCCCCTTTCAGGTGGTGGTGGTGGTGGGCAACTCCCACAGCGGCCAGGACATCTCCATGGAGGTCGTGAACGTGGCCAAGCAGGTCCATCTCAGCGCCAAGTCGCTTGACATCTGTGATGGCCTCTCCAAGCTCATCGCCAAGCACTCCAACCTGCACATCCGTCCCCAGGTACCACAATATACACCTTTATATCATATATTTATATATGAGTTGGGAATGTCTAACGTGATGTTGTTGGTTGCACCATAAATTGAGTTTTGTTATCAGCTTATATTTTTGTAAAAATAATGTTAAAAATAATGTTTAACAACCATTATAATTTCATATTTAAAGAGAAATTTTCTTCTTGGATAAAAACAAAAAGGGTGGCCTCTCACGTTTTCCAGCATGCATGGTCCCAACTTGTCTGTTATCACGTCTCTTCAAACTTTAACACTTTGTCTTTGACTAGTTTAAATTATATTTTAATATAATTTTTAACATAAAAGTGTATACAATTTATTAAGCAACCAAAGAAGGGAGTGTTAAAAGAATATTAAACACCATTATTGTTTGCACTCTTTTCTGGGTGAGAGTGGAGAAAGTGAACCTTACCTTATGCCGTGTTTGGTTGCACAATAAAATTTTATACACGGTGCGACGTGAAAACAAAAAGTAAGTAAGTCGATGAAATAAAACTGAAGATGAGATGATAAAAAAGTGAAAATACATGGAGGTGGAGATCTTCTTAACGAATTTTTTTATAAAAATATAAAATTATAACAAAAACTTAATTATCACGCAAGCATCTCGATTCTATATATGTATATGTATGTTTTTTTTATTTTTTTGTGCTTTTGGGCTGTGCCAAGACGGACGAGGACAGGACGACCTCCACCTATTCAAAGATCTACTCCGAAACGGACTCAGCCTGGGGATTCATGTTAATTCCTTTGTTTTAAAATCACCTACTTAATCATAAGATTCTCTTTGTATCTTAAAACGATGGCTCTTCTTCAGTTCTTCTTAATATGTATGTGTATTCGTGTATCTCTCTGTTTGCTTGTCATGTTTGACCGGTCAACGAAAGAGCGTTGACAGAGCCCACGTGCACACGTGCAGGTGGTGTGCCTTGCGGAGGACGGCAAGGTCATCTTCGAGGACGGCACGTGCCTGGTCGCGGACTCCATCATCTACTGCACCGGGTAACGGCTCTTTTTTAATCTCACTTCTCAGGCACATCATTGCCACTCCAAGAGGATTGCCTCGGTTTTCATCTTGGGCAGAGATTGCTTAAATCTCAATAGATACGATCATTTGGACCAAATATACGACACTAATTTATAATTTATATGCGAATGTCATCCTATAGAGTTTAACGACGGTGTTTGGTTGCACGACAAAAAAAATGTTTGTGTAACAAAACTCGTTAAAAAAGTGTTTGTGGGGTGTTTGGTTACATGGTAATACGAGTTTTTGTTATAATTTTATGTTTTTAAAATAAATTTTGTTAAAAAAAGTGTTTGTCAACTATGATAATTTTATATTTTTAAAATAATTTATTTCTTAGACAAAAAAGAAAATCTCACATTCTTATTTTTATCTTGTGGTTTTTCACTTTGTTTGGTCATATACTTTAGTTACTCTTTTTTGTTATCACATCTCTCCAAACATGATGAATGTTGTCATTGGTTAACTCATATTTTATTTTAATATAATTTTTTATCATGAAAATGTACAAAAAAATTTATTGTGTAGCCAAACACCTTATTAGCAATCATTTTAACTATCTATTTTAAGAGAAGATATTTCTTCTTTGACAAAAAGGAGGTGAGACTTTTTTTTGTCTGTCCACAACTTTTTTAGTTATACATGGTCTTTTCAATTTTTTTATCATTTCTCTCCAAAGTCCAAACGCCACAAGTTTATATGTATATATATATATATCTTCGGTTAAGTTTATATCTTATTTTAATATAAAATTTTAAGATATAAAAGTGTAAAAAATTTATTATGTAACCAAACGCCTAATATGTTAAATTAAGATTATCTATTTTCTCTGACCACCAAAGCAGCTCAATAGAAGACCCAAGTGAGGATTATAAAGTCTCTTGGTACCTTCTCGACAAACCACCACTTAATTTTAAACCTAGTATATTTTTTCGAAGATGAATATCTAATAAGGTGTTTGGTTGCGTAATAAATTTTTATACACTTTAATGGTAAAAAAATTTAATATTGAAATAAAGTGAGTTAATCAATGTCATAAAATTATCGTATTTGGAAAAGATACGATAACAAAAAAAGAATGAGTATCATATATGACATAACAAGGTGGGAGGACCACAAAAATAAAAAGAAAAGAGGTGACACCTTCATTTTTTGTTCAAGAATTTTTTTTGTAAAAACATAAAATTGTAATGGTCGCCAAAAACTTCTTTTAACGAATTTTGTTATAAAAACATAAAATTATAATCATGCAACCCAACATTCCTTAAGATTTTATTTTATATTTCATGACAGAAATTAAAAATAAAATTAAGATTTCAAGTACTTCAAGCGAGATCAAATGTGACCTCAATTTAAGATAAAAGTACAAAAATAAAAGTCCATTTGAACCATTGCCCAGCACCCCCTAACTCGAGTGCGGATCACCCCAGTTTCCGAGTGGAGGAATCGAGAAAATACCATCAGTCTCCAATGAAAAAAGACCACGATACCAACCACTTAAGTGATGGGTAGTGAGTTGTAAGACGTCGGTAACGGTTCATCCTCCGTCGGTAGCGAGTTAACTAGTCAGTGAACCGTTACTGAACCGCTACCTATGCCTTATAAACTAGCTACCAAGCTAATACAACTCGCTATCGATGGATAGTGAGTTAGTAAGGCGTCGGTACCAGTTCAATCCTTTTCAGTAGCGATTCACCACTTAAGTCACATGGGGTTGTGGCCGATTTTCATTGGGGTCTGAGAATACTCCCTCCACCCGAGAACTAAGGTGATCCGCTCCCCCCGGACTCATAATAAAAGCCCAAAAGGTTCGTTTACAAGAAGAGAGACAGGCAAGGAAATCTTCAGACGTCTCCTTCCATCTTCAAAAGCCTTCAGTTCGAAGAACAGCGACACGGCGACCTCTCCACTCCATCGGCAGCTAGCCAGCCCATCTGACAGGTCAACTGCGTTGGTCTTGCTTGAAGGTACGCGTACTCCTTCCCCTTCCTGGACACCCAGGGCATCGTCACCGTGGAAGACAACAGGGTGGGTCCGCTGTTCGAGCACACATTTCCGCCGTCGCTCGCTCCCTCCCTCTCCTTCCTCGGCATCCCCAGAAAGGTCCCTTAATCTTCACACACACACATATGTATTATATGTTCATAGCACTGACGTATATTGTACTGTGACACGTCGCGCGCACCAGATTGTGGGGTTTCCCTTCTTCGAGTCGCAGGCGAAGTGGATAGCGCAGGTGCTGTCGGGCAGAAGAGCCCTGCCGCCGTGCGACGCCATGGAGAGGTCCGTCCGGGAGTTCTACCAGGCCCGGGAAGCCGCCGGCGTCCCCCAGCGCCACACCCACGACATCGCCGACTTTGAGGTCCGGCCCGGAACCCCCCCCCCCTCTCAAGTCTCAACCTCTTTCTCTCTCGACTGATAGAGAGATAGAGATAGAGATACCTCTTTGACTCTAACCTTCTCTTCTCTGCGTCGCGTCGGATGTTAATTTCGCCGTGGGCGGCCGAGCAGTACTGCGACAGGTACGGCGACCACTGCGGCTTCCCTCACCTGGAGGAGTGGAAGAAGAAGCTCTGCTTGATGACGCTGGGAAACTCGTTCGCCGACCTGGATGGCTTCCGTGATCGGTGGGGCGAGGAAGTGGAGGAGCTGCTCCGGGAGGCCTACCGGAGCCCCCACTTCACGCAGCTCGGGCCCGGAGGAGATCATCCCCTGCTTGACGTCGCGAGTGATCCGATGGAGGTCTCCGGCGTCGGAAGGGCCGTCGGCGCCGCCCCAGCCTCTGGGTCCGGTGGAGAATCGGAAGATGAGCTAGGCAAGTGGTTCTAAGTTTATCAGATGCTCATTATCTATCTCTCTTGTTAACGTCGACCGGAAGCTCCGAGATGAGGGGATTGTGTGTATCAAGAACATGATCATGCCTCAAAGGAAATAAGAGGGTTTACCTAAAAAAAAGGGAATAAGCGGCATTTTTTAGTGCCCTCCCTAATGTCATGTTATTGATTGTTTTTAATAAGATGGCATGATTGTTCAATTATAGTTTTCTTACCACTCCGAGCACCCTTGTTGAGAGTAGTGTTGTATATATCTTTTTGTGATGGGTAGATATTGGTCTCTATAATTATTTATATTTTTAAATATATTCTCTTTAAAAAAATAATTATTAACAGATTAAAATTTTTTGTTGCAGAAAAATAAGAATTTTAAGGTAAAAATCATTAAAATATGTTAGTGAAATATTTTTAAACTTTTATGATGAAATGGCTGTATCTATTTATATATTTTCATGATAAAAAATTTGTTATAACAAAATATAAGTTAGACAGTGACATAAAATTATCATGTTTGAGAAGATGTGATAACATTATAACTAAAAGAGATGGGGGACCAAAAGATTAAAAAAAATGGTCTCACTTCTTTTTTGTTCAAGAAGAAAATCTCTTTAAAAATATAAATTGTAATGGACAAACACTTTTTTAACATATTTTGTTAAAAAAATTTATAAAAAAACAAAATTCATCGTGCAACCAAACATATTATTATTTTTTCTTTTTTATACCCTTGTTATCTTTTTAGAAATGAGATGGTGTTTTTTATCGAACAAATAAAACATATTTCAATAATGATGTTTTTTATGTGTTTTAATACCGAGGTACTTAGTTTTCAAAGCCTAGGATTTCAAGATTTTATTTTTAAAGGTATATTTAGAACTAGACTTTGTGGACTAAACAAATCCTATATTTTCTCTTATATAGTAACACATGTGTCTACTAGTAACTTTTGAGTACGGATCATCTTAGATGGCTGATTGGAAGAGTTCTCGAGTTCTCTCAATCAAAAGATGTCATGATTTCTAGGTCACTTAAGTGACAGTTCAGTATCAAGTTATTAAGTTGCTACTGAACTATTATTGAACAATTCCTGAACTGCTATTTAATAGTGGTTCAGTAACAACTTGATAAAGGTCCGACAGTGACTTGGGGACTATTTGATAACCCTTAATCAACCTCTATTGTCTAATTCGGTCAGACTTTAGACTATTAACGTTGTTTGGTAATACGTCTAAACTAAGGTCTGGTAGAATATCTAAATCTGAAAAATGGTCTGAGCGATTCGGTTGTAGCATACAGCTAATTTTGGTTCGAATGTATTTATGTCCTTCAAAAAAAACTCAGCCCACGTTGTTGTCATCGCTACATGCAAGGATGTCTCAATTGTAGGTGATTGATTAATTTATTTATTTGAATATTCAAAGTTCAAACTCAATGATGGAATTACGTCATGTGCATCTCCACATCTTTATTTTAAAAATAAACTTAATTTATTTTTAATAAAATAATTGATTGTACAATAAATTAAATTTTTTATAAACATAATATTTTATCATAAATTTATTAAAAAGTTAGTTAATGATTATTACCAATATATTTAAAAATTTATATTGTAAAACAAAATAAATAACTTATATTTTAATTAAGTTAGATAGTTTTTACCACTTATAAAAATATTAAATTTGAAAGTAATAATTTACATTTTTAGATTAAACTATCTCAGATGTCGCCATATATTTTTATTTAAAATAGTTTTAAAATTATTTATTTATAGTCCATTTAAAATACATATATATTAATATTTAACAAAATATTATACAAGTCGATTATTTTATATTTGGTATATGATCTAAATTATTGTAATATACTCTATTGACATATACATTATAATATATATACTTGACGTTAATTCATCTTATAAGATTTTAGATTTTTTTATCAAACAACATAAATCACCTGTGTCTTAATCAAATTAAGTATTTTTTTACCACTCATCGTGAAAGGTTAGATGTGAAATTAAAAATTTAGATTTTCAGATTAAGTCTAATCAAATGTTACCGTAGTAAAAGTCTAATAACAGTTTAGTAACTTAATATTAAACTGTTACTGAACCATTACTAGATCTTTACTACGTTGCTATTGAACTTTTACCAAGTTATTATTGAATCAGTAATTCAGCTATCTCAGTAGCGGTTCACTAAACTTGATATTGAAGAGAGAACTTACTCCTTCAGTCATCTGAGATGATCCACGTACGCTCATAACTTTTATTTTTGGGGCCCTTGCACCGAGATAATAAAATAGATAAAATAAAAAGTTGCAGGCTCACGTGCAATATACAAAGGATCAATTGTTTTTACAAAAAATGAATGGGCAGTTCAATTGATCGGACCTAACTCATTGTTATTTTAAACATCTTAAATTCTGATTCCAAATTTGAATGAAGACAACCGTACAAGTGTCCTTTTCGCCTTTTTTAAGAGTTGCTTAATAAATTTGATTTGCAAGATTACATCAATTAATTAGATTACTTTAGAATCTATTGATAAATTCAAATATATAAATACAATGATATTCTTTGATCGACTTTATGGGGTGTTTGAATGAAAAATCATTTTTTACCATGCCTATCAAACACTTTTAACCATTTTTGTTAAAAGATATTTTTACGATAAAATCATTTTACCATGCAATCAAACACGCTAGATAGTAGTTTGATTAAGATACAAGCTAAGTAACTTATATATGGCTCGATTGCTGGAAAATTTTTTGCAATAAAATTACATTTTAAAATATATTCGACAATCATAATAAAATGTATTTTAAGATATTTTTCAAACAAAAAATAAATAATGTATTTATTGTCATTTATAATTTTTATTTATACTTAATTTTACACTTTTTATTTGATTAAATATACTTATTTAAAAATTAAAATACAAATATTGTCGATTATGTCTATAACTAAGTCAATAATTTTTTCAAACTTATAAACGAGCTTAAATTTAAGTTATGCAAACAATTTTAGAAGGAGTTCAACATTTATAAATAAATTCATGTTGACTTCTAATTTATATCTAATTTGAGTCGAAATCTTATACTTGTTTGAACTCAATCATCAGCTTGCTTGGGTAAAAACTAGGCAAGCGCATCAAGCCAAACTCAATAGCAGTAAAGAAATCTAGTTTAAATAACATCTTATGCCGCCGGAGACTTTCTTCGAGTTCGAGCCAAACAAAGGCCTCAGATCAATCCAAAACAAAACCAATTTGGCTTGAGATAAAAAATTAATTAAATACTGTAAATAAACAAACAAAATATTATAAATAATTTAAATAAAATATTTTTACGAAATTATACAAATATTATTTTTATTAATGATACAGTATTCATTTTAGCATAATTTTATTTAATCAACTCAACACATTTAAGTGGATTTAAAGAATCTCCAAGTAAGGATCCATTTGGGTGGCTGGCATCCGGGTACACGCTATTGAGAAAATCAAGCTTATCCTTTTCTCGGAAGATCGAGCTGATAGGGATTCACCCATATTTTCTATTACATAAATGTATTATTATTAAATATACTAAATTTAATTATTAAAAATAATATTTTTAGTTAAATTATATCATGAAAGTTGAGATCTACTTGACCCGTTTTGACCCGATTGATGACTTGGCGCATGGGCCAAAATGAGAGAGCTGTGACTTGACCCGCAGCCGTCTAGACTCGTAAGCCCGTGGGTTGACTCGGCCAATTGCCACCCCCAAGCCGGCTTCCTTTAACTCTAGGCTCTGTATGTCTCATTTTCTTCTGCACTTTTCTTGATTCTCCCGAAACATCCTTGTCCTCCTGATTCTCTTAAAACATCTAGCTTGCCAGTCGGCTTCCCGATCCGCACTTCGCAACGAACTACACACACAGCTGGGCAGAAAAGCCGTCTCCTTGCTCCTTGTTCGACATAAATCGGGCCCTCTTTTGAGGTGAAATTGGGAGGTGCAGGTGGGTTGGTATCTTGACTAGATAACTTGGGTGCGCTGGGGACTGTTAGAATTGTGGGGATAGTCCCATATTGACTATTTGAGACTTGATATAGTGCTTATATGTCATGGGCCCTTCTACCTCAACACCATGGTTTTGGGATTTGTAAGATGGTATCAGAGCGGGCACTTATCGATCTTTAATACTTGATTATCTTGCCTCTTATTTCCACTGCCCACTTTGGCAGTGAGGGGGAGTGTTAGAATTGTGGGGATAGTCCCATATTGACTATTTGAGACTTGATATAGTGCTTATATGTCATGGGCCCTTCTACCTCAACACCATGGTTTTGGGGTTTGTAAGAGGGACCGGATCCTCTGTGCACCCCAGTGTGCACCTTAATGCACACCACTTCAATAATCTATCTTATCTTACTCTCAAAATAATTATTTTTAATATTTTTAACATTGTGAATATAAATATTACTGAAATATTAATAAAAATATAATATTATCAAATATGTTTAAACTTTATGCTCTATTATAAATTAATTAATCATTTAATTCAAATAAATATGTAAAAATATATTTAATGCTGATTTATATAAAATATAATATTACATGATATTTATTTATATTCACAATGTTAAAATTATTTTAAATAATTATTTTGAGAGTAAGATAAGAAGGATTATTGAAGTGGTGTGCTTTGAGGTGGATCCGGTCCCGGCTGAGAGTCATTTGCTCCTTGAGATTAGACACAAAGATCACCATCAAAGGTGAACCGAGAAAGGGGGGGTGAGGAAAGGTATTTCGGATTTTCTTTAAGAACTCAAGGATTGGGAACTAGAGTATGATAAAAGGCCATTGGAGGCAATTGCACGTCGTAGTAAAGGAAACCTATCACGTCCCGGATTTTTAACAAGCACAGCGGGATAATCCGACGACGCGACCGGGGAAAATTAATCCCCGTAAAAACATCGGTTTGGGAAAAATGAAGGCAACTAGGTCCCAATTCATAATTTCACAAATTCAAATACATCACTAATCACTACAATCTAAACAAAATCGTATACCATATAAGACATAAGAATTATCCAATTGCCTTCTCGAGAATCGATCCATCACACTTCGCCGTGCTAAACCCGATTACTCGAAAATTGATAAGAGGATTGGGATGAGTACGACGACTCAGTAGACACCCCATCATCTGCCAAATCGGATAGCTAAAAGGCCCTAGATGTTAATTAAATAGGTACCCAGACCTACACAAATTATATGTAAATATAGGCTAGTCAATACATTAGATATATGACTTAATCCATGTATTTTACACCATCAACCAAAGCCTATAATCACACCAACCAGCACCTATATGCACCATAACATGACCTAAAAATGGTATGAACATATGCATAGACACCTGTATATGATCCATAAAATGATGGACTATAACCGAGACATTTACTTCACACAATGCAACATGATATGATAAGAGATAAACAAAGTAAAATGCATCACAAGACCACATATACCATACCATGCAATAATGCACCTATCCTCTAATAAGAACCACACATTTTTCTTATTAGCAAGGAATGCATCGTCTTGCCACCTCAACCAGTTACCACCAGATCTATCATATATAGCAGTACTATATAGCTAAAGGAAATCTCATAGTGCACCTAGGCAGTGGTGGCACAGGGATAAATCGCGGTATCCGGGATCGAAGGATGCACTGGACTGTTCTAACTTCCGCTGCCCTCGGGTCACGACTAACTAGTCTGGTGTAGCTGTTTTCATTAGAATTTCAATGCATCATGCATCCACCTCAATCATGCCATGCCATGATCAAACTTATGCAAGATTAAATGATATAAACTATACCATGCAATGAACAAATATACCACCAATGCAAAATAGCATGATCAACCACACCTAAACCACCTATGCATGATCTAGAACCATAAAATGACAAGAATAAGTAAAGACTAACATGATAGGAACAGACCCAATCGGACCCTATCACCTAAATTAATGACAATAACATAGTCAAAACAGATGTAATAAACTAGATAAATATTATCTAATCTTATGAACCTATCACCACACCTATATAACAAGTTAACTCAAACTATATAACAAGAGGGTAGTTAAAAACATACCAACTAAAAGAACTAAAATTAGCTAACAATCTACTAAATTAATCATGATGAAGATGATATAATAATCTCCCTAACAAGAGCCCTATTATGCACAACATAGAACAACTAGACTAACCATGCTAGTTAATCGCGACATACAACACTAAACCAACTAATTAACTCAATAACAATCACTACAAGTCATGGAGGATTAAATAGGAATTTAATGATAATTAATAGACACGTCAAGGATGCCTACCGGAATGATGTTGGAAGAGTTGGAAACCGGCGACCAAATACGATACCGAGCGTTGATGACGTGATGCACAACTTGAACCAATCGAAAAGGCTATCTCATGGCACCTAGGTTGCTGAAAAATGATCTGAAAATGTATCATCGGATCAAGGGGGAATAGAGAATAAAATTAAAGAGAATAATATCCTAGATAATAGGAGAGAGGAGAACAAGATAGGAGAGAGAGAGAGTTCACCGCGGATAGGGGGCGGCGCACGGACGGCGCATGGCGCGTGGCCGCGCTGGTGTGCGCGCGGGTGGGCGGGCCGATGACGCGCGGGTGGCCACGCGGAGGCGGCCGGCACACGGCGGGTGCTGACGGAGGGGTGCTGCGGCTGGCCGCGTGGCACCGCGCGGCGGCAGTGTTCGCGGAGGCGGGGGCGCACCGAGGGTGGCTGGCCGCGGCAAGGCGGCACTGGGCGCCGGCGGACGACGCACGCGGACGACCTCGTGGTGCGGCGCAGCGATGGCGATGACATGGTGGCGACGTCGGCGAGGGTGGGCAAGGTAGCGCGGCGGCTGGTGGCGGCATGCAGCGGCCGTGGCTGAGGTGGGCGGCCGATCAACACCGATAGGCGGCGTCCGGAGGCGAAGGCCGGCGAGAGGTGTGCTGGAGACCGCAGCGCGGTCGGCTGCCAACGTCCATGCGTAGGCGTGGCGAGCGAGGAGGTGCGATGATGGCCGAGGGTGGTGCAGCGGGATCGAATGCGATAGGGAGGGGGGGAAGACGGCGGATGTGAAGAAGATGAAGGAGTAACGACGGTTCAGATAGATTAGGGCTCAAGGAGAGAAAAAAGAAAAATGGAAGGAAAGGTGAGAGATGTAACCGTAATTAATATAAATTAAACATATAATAAATTTTAATTAAATAAATAAAAAAATATCGTAACGCTACAAAACCCCTGCACCAAACCACTACTCCCCACCTCTGGACCTCCATCCTGGAGAAGAGACTCCAATCTAGAAAGGGGATCCCAAGGTTTCAAGAGCTTATATGTTCTCTTTTTACATTCATTGCGACTATTATCTTTGGATATCTTTGATGCATTATATGTGACTCCTTTTCACATATTATGAATTTTATAATTTTCAATTAATCACTACAAGAAATAGAGTTATTAGGGACGGTTTAATGGCGACGGCTTTATTAAGCCGTCTCTATAAGAGTTAATTGCGACGGCTAAAGCCGTCCCTATTAAAGCCGTCGACAAATACAAAGATAGAAGCGACGGCTCTATGAGACCGTCGCAATATCGCTTATTAGGGACGGCCTAAGCCGTCGCTAAACCAGAAAATGCACCCGGAACACCCATCGGTCCGGGTTAATGGCGACGGCTACCGATAGCCGTCGCCAACTTAGTTATTAGCGACGGCTCGAAGCCGTCGCAATAAAATTTTTCAGGTGAACACCAGGAGTGGATGGAATCCACTTGCTGCCATAGATATCAGGATACTCAGCCAGAGCACCAGTTCCTCCCATTGTGAGAGGAACTGGAGTACATTCAACCTGATACATACGAAAAGGAGGAACAGGTTGACCTCAGACCGGCTGGAGAAGCTGGTCTTCTGTCATTACAACATGAGGCTGCGCATAAAGAACATCAAGGATCGACAGAAGATCAGCGAGGCACGATTTGCACGATTCGCAGGTGGCCCGTACGAGCAGAGGCATTCCTCCGCCACACCGCCACCCGAGGAGGTGGACATGGACCAGATATTCCAGGAGGAGCATGCACTTGCCTCCTGGATAGAGGAGAGGGAAGCCAGGGATCATGCAGCTGAGTTTGATCCCGATGACCGTGCATGGGCTGAATGAGAGTTGGATGGTGTTGAAGCCGAGGAGGATGCTCCAGCTCCACCTCCATCTACTTCTCAGGCTCAGGCAGGGCCTTCTTCTGCCCCAGCAGCTATAGTCCAGCCACCTGCAGCTTTAGCCCCAGCTCCAGCTCCAGTCCCCCCAGCAGCCGCTACCCAGCCCATTCGCAGTCCGGGGAAAACGAAAACAAAGGTGACTGCACGAAAAATGGGAGGATTTGCAAAGTTGAAAAAAACTTTGGGTTCCGGACCTTCTGGTACTTCAGAGATGGCTGAAGAGGTGAAGAGAAGGAAGCTAGAGGTCAGGCGTCCTGTCAGCCCAGATGACAGCACGCAGGCTCCTTCTCACTCCTCAGGTGATGATGACGAGGAGTGCATACCAGCGACGCAGCCATCAGCAGCAGCTGAGTCTCCTGATTCACGGCTTCCAAAGCCGTATTACACGCTGGATGAGCAGACACCGCATTCTTATATTATGGAGCCACAGTATCCAGCATTTGGCCAGGCTGACCAGCAGTGGATTACACCACTAGCTCCACCATCCTCTGCTTACGTCCCGGTCGTCCCGCAGTCTGATCCATACGACCTTGACTGCATGGCATCGGCATTATTTTCATATGGATATGGTCCCGGACAGTATACAAGACTGAGCACGAGGGAGGAGCGTCACGAGCAGCAGGGAGAGGAGGAAGACCCATATCTATATCCTGGATATTGGTAGTAGATCGATATGATGTAATTTTTTTTTATGATGTATCAACTCTTTGATTTTCGAATCAATGGAATTGGAATATGTACTTAACTTCAAGTCTTCAATTGGAGTTCATTAGTATTTATTCGATGTGGTCCTGTGGATGAATGCATTGGTTATTTTTTTAAAAATTTCTAACTTATTTCCTATTTTTAGAACTTTTTATGAATTTTTTGAATTTTTTCGACGAAAAAAAATTCAAAAAAAAAAAACCGATTCCGGACCGATCCAGAATCGATTCCCTTCCCACGTTCCGGCCGATTCCTGGAATCGGAATCCTTCCGATTCCGATTCCGGAATCCATGGTTGACAATGATACAACATCTTACCTTAAATGTATGAGTGCGCAAGGATGTTGCAAAAAGTATAGGTTTCTCTTGAATGATCTCAGATAATTGTACTCCTTCGTTCTTGACAAAATTTTCCCGTATAGTAAGCATGATAGTTCTTGAGCATCTAAACAATAAGATATTGAGACGAATAAGCAATATTCAAATAGTCGATAAATAATAAATAAGTAATTAGATATTACGTGTCATCAGTTAATATTAGAGTTTGTTGTTGAATGCTTTTCCCATCTGCTCTTCTTGAAACCGATGTTGCTTCATCTGTATTGATAACCACACACAATAAATCTGCAAAAGGGCGTAATGTTAGGATCAAGCATTGTTATTAGAACGCAGAAAGGTTTAAAGAATTACCGATAACTTCATCATCAATCTTTGAATCAAACAATTGTTTAATAGTCCTTAATTTACTTGTATCTCCGTGATCCTGTTGAATTGTAAGAAATGCTTGTGCTTCTGTGATCAGTGTAGCCTTTGTGAATATAACAGTGGTTGGGATTGATCCAAGATTGAACTTTGGATTTGCCAACTTTATTATACCATTTGAAATTGTGTAATAATTTTTTTTTCTCGTTAGAAGATTATCAAATTTTCCAATTGTGTCTAAGAACATTGTTGCTTGCATTTGAGTCCCCTGAAATAAATTACGAAAAAAACATTAGGAACAAAGAGGTAAGATGTAATATTTAAAATGTAACTATTACCTATTCATCCATCAAACACATGTTAACCACTTTTCCAGGCCTGTCATTCTTTGAGAAAATGTATGGCGCTTTTTTCTCAACCAGTTGACATTTAATTGTCCATTTAGTCATGTTTGGAGCTAAATCTCTGAACGTTATGTTTGATGGCGCCATATCCTGAGAAAAAAATATTTGCAACGTTAGTAGTGAAATAGAGAAGAAGATAACGAAGTAGATAGTTATATGCACATGGATTGACATCATAAATTTTTTTGTAAACAACAATTTACAATATTAATAACGAATTGGAAAGAAGAAGATAATGAAGTAGATAATTATACGCACATGGAGTGACTTCATAAATTTCTTTGTAAACAACATTTCGCGTGTACTCATGTATTATTTCATTATTCACTGCAAAAGGCTTGATAAGTAGCTTGGTAGAACTTTTAGAAATTCCCCGTGACAACGCAACATATAATTGACCGTGAGAGAAAACATGTTCTGGCAAATAAATTCCAACATTTGGAATTGTTTGACCCTGTGCCTTATTTATTGTCATGGCAAATGCTATACACACTGGAAATTGTTTCCTTCTAAACTGGATCGGATAACTATCTTTTTCTACCGGATATAAAGGTATCCTGGGAATAAGGATCTCATTCCCAGTATGGTGGCCACTTACTATTTGTGCTTTGATCACGTTTATTTTAAAATCAACACAAACCAATCTTGTGCCATTGCATAAACCATTCGGTGGGTCTAAATTTCTCAATAGCAACACTGGACAATACTTTTTCAAGATCAGTTTGGAAGGTGGCATACCGTTCGGTGTTAAAGAATTCAAAAACTCTACTTGATATTGTGTATTTGCCTCATCAACTGCACTGTCAAAACTATAGTACACATGTTCTTCACCTGGAAATGATTTAACAAGAATGTTATTGATATCATCAACGAATTCATTTTTTGTTGCCAATATAATTCTACTTGTGATATATGTAGGGCATTGGTAATTTTCTTGTATACATGAATATATACAGTTAATCAACTGCAGCCGCATATCTTCATTTGCATCAAATTTAATCAACATATCACTTGAAATATGGACTAAGTCATGATGGATACTTTCTTCTGTTCCATTTCCAATGTGAATAAGAAATTCTGAAAATTCCTTATCATCTTTTGCATGCATGTTCCTTTTCAAGTATAATTTCTCCATTTGTTGCCACAAATATGACTTAATCATGCAAGCATCAATTGTTTGTTGTTTTGTAGACTTTGGAAGCACCGGCAACACTTATCTGAAATCTCCCCCAAATATCATGATCTTTCCGCCAAATGGAAGTTCTGAATCCATAATGTCTTGAAATGTTCGGTCAACGGCTTCAATAGCATATTTCTTACACATAGGTGCTTCATCCTAAATAATTATCTTTGCCACACGTATCAAACTTGCAAGTGCACTTTGTTTCTTTATGTTACACACGGACGATGTTTTAATATCCAAAGGAATTTTGAATCTTGAATGAGCCGTTCTTCCTTCAGCATCAAAGATGCCGCAACTCCACATGTGGCGGTTGCTAAGGCTATATCTCCATGACTTCTAATGTTTGCAAGTAAAGCTCGATAAAGAAATGTCTTACCGGTACCTCCAGGTCCATCAACAAAAAATATGCCATGTTTTTTTTATTGACTACATCCATTATTATGTCAAAAGCTCTCTTTTGACCTGCATTCAGTAGATTGATAGATTGAATATCAGCTTGAGGAGTATGTATCAAGAGTTCATCTAGGACTTCCTTTGATGTATTGAACGATGCATTGTTATGTTGAGGTATCTTTGGCAAGTCATAATCTGCAATATCTTTACCCATACTTTCAAGAAACATTTGTATATCCTTCAGCGTTGCCACAATTTGATCCGCGGGTGACATATTCCCAAAATTTTCATAATCCTCGCACATATACTTATGAAATCGATCCCACAACAATTTAACATTATCTGTATCACAGTATGCCAATATGATCGCAAATAAGCGGCGTAATGAATAAGGCATTTGGTATACAATAGCTTCTTCAAAACAAGTAAAAACTGCATGATCACTTTCTAATAGACCTCGTTTTTTAGCTGCTTCTTTAAATGAGAAGTATGTGAAACCATTCACCGTACGCAAATCATCAAATGATGTTGGACCTCTAACAACGTTTAATAGCAGTCGCAAAATATGTCTCTCTCCTTCCGATGGGTTCGTTGCATTGACACGTCCAATGACTTGCCTTTGTTTTCTTCTAGTCCAACATGACTTTGATTTGTTCCAAACATAATTCTTCGGAAACTCTCTGTACAATAGCAGCCGCGCCTCATCATCTGCAACATTTGTTGTGAAGAATTCCATGAGCATTGTCTTCCTCGAACGAGTTGTTTCTAAAATGTTGTGCAAATTGTCGTTGTTGCTAAATGTGACAAGTTGTTTATCTGGGAGATGTAAGTCGAGCTGAACAACAGAGGGGAACATCTCGCTGAGATTGAAATGATAAATTCTCCAGGTTGCTTCTGGCGGTGATATCCATCTTCTATCTCGGAAATTTCTTATTTCATCGACTACATTTGTCCCATTGTCATCATTGATATGCACAGAGACACGATCATGACCTTTATACACATATTTGTATAAATACTTCACAGCTGTTATAGAAGAACATATCTCAACATTTATGTGACAATTATACCTTTTAAGTAATAGAGGATTATATAGAACAACCCATCTATTGTCCAAGTATTCATTTCTAACTTTAACCTTTCGACCATCATCTCTTCTTCGATATATCGGATAGGAATTAATGCTTTTCAACGAGACCTCACTGAATTGACGTGGATACTTACACTTGCAAAATCCTTTTTTCATATATGGTGAAGTTGGCCTTAAGGATCCACATGGACCGTGCATCATGTGCTTCAAAACTAACTCATATAGTTCGCCGTCAAATTTTGGATCAGGAATTTCTGCGGAGACAAATGTATCATATGTCTCTGGATTCTCAATTTTCTCACCTTCTTTCAAGATAATCAAGAAATGAGCATGGGGTAAGCCTCTCTTTTAAAATTCTATGACATGAATATGAGCTGCAACATTACCAAATGAATTTTTTGTGAATAACAGATGCTTGATATCTTGCAACTTCGATCGGAAAATCCGACTAACAATATCTAGTCTGTTAAATGTAGCCTCCCATGGATGCAATTGTTGTCTTATTTCTTCCCACTCGGGGCTACATGTGACGGTGAGGAATATATCAGGTTTCCCAAACCGATGTACAAGAGCCATTGCATTAAGATACCTCCTCCGCATGTCTCTAGGGCCACCAATGAACGAAGCTGGTAGAATAATTCTTGTGCCAATATTTTTGCAATTCATCTCTCCGGCCTTGGTCGCATCCACAACTCCCCGGTACGGATCGGCTCTTATATGTTGTTGATTTCTATAATAAAAATCCAGCCGATCGGTCTCTATTTTAACGTACATATCAACCACATATTGTTGTAACAATCGCCCTCCAAGCAACAAATGGTTCGAAGGATTTTTCCGTTGTTGCGAAGATATGCATAATATTCACGAGCGAGATACAAAACATTTTTTCCCTCCTTGAGAAGTCGTATCCGATTAGAATATTTGATCGGTTATTTATATTATAAGTAGAAAATAGAAACAAATATTTATATTTGATGAATAATTAGAACATACCTTCTTCCGCTTGCATCATATCACTGAAGGCGTAATGATCATTTGGTATAGTTGGTGTTGAATTTTCGTGATCTAACTTGCAATTTGTTCGCCTGATTTCTCCGTGCCAACCAGCTTTCTCCTCGAGGAAAAAGTAGAGGATATTGAAGTGGATCATAGCATCCAAAGTATGATTGCACCTTATGACTTCTCCCATCGTTACCATGGACTATGATATCAGTCACATATCTCCCTTCTATATTATTCCCTTCAATCCAAATTGCTGCCACTTGATCAGAAGTGTTGGTGCGTTGTAAACACATTGATCTAATCCAGGGTCTGTTCGTATGGAAATCACCATCTTCTCCAAGGAAGGCAAATCATGTAGATTTCTTAAGAACGTAGAATATGGATTTATTCGCAATATTCCTATTAACCTCCCAATTAATGTTGCATCTAAGTTTGGAGCATGTGATTGTCGATTATGCACTTCATTATCTGTGTCGTAAAAGTAGAGTTGAAGATATCTTGCAACATTATCGTTTGGCACTAAACAGGGGATGCGATGATGAAGTTGGCCCAAAATACGAAAGGTGTAACAACCCGTTGACATATCTGTAACTCTTTTATCCAAATTTACCCCCAAAGAGGTAAATGCAAATACGCTGTTATAAGCACGTATAGAGTTCCTGAACTCTTTGGATTGTATATCACTTGACATGTATAAGTTCAATAAATCTGCAGGAAAATTTGATGCTTTCAAGGAAACTTCTTTATAACAACAAAATGTTGGAGGTTCGTGTTCAAACTTTGTTGCTCCACAATATATACAGTCCGCAATAATCCTTCCAATGTGCCTGACGGATAAATCCTGCAATACTCTACGCCTTTTCGCATCTCTAAAGACTTCTCTTCTTCTGCATTTTCTATTCCTTAAAATAACTTTTGAACAGCAGAGTCAATGATAAATTTGACTCAAGAAATTAATAGTTTAAATAAAAATCCATACCTTCTCTTTCTGAAAGTGCATCTGTTTCTATATGTCGTCGCTCATTGTTAGGTAGGCTGAGATGGTAGCAATTAACAATTATTATGATTAGAAAAAGAGAAATTAACAAAAGTATTAAAATCCTATCAAAAGTTACTATAATACAGTCCATGATGTCATGAGTTCAAAATATTATATGTTCACGTATCATAAATTAATTGGTTTTAGTATTATATTAGGTTAAATATATGATAGAACATATGGGCAACATAGAGTACGTAAAACATGATTATTTTAATTGGTCAAATGGGTGTGATTGTAGGTTTTTGAAGATGATGATACAACCTACCCGATCAGTGAAAATGGAATCCTTCATGTCTGGAGATTTACGGAGACCTTGGCAGAAACAAATCAAATCACCCAGAGAGGAAATCCCACGGGAGAAAGGTTGGTAACCACCAAGCATGGTGTTTTGAAGGCTATAATTTGTGTTAGGAGAGTGAGCTACTATCTTGGATTATCCATAATAATCCAATGTATATTTAATATATATCTTGAGAAAATACAAAATAAGAAAATAATTTATGCCAAAATGAGCAAGGGTCCATAGCCAGCAAGATAGAATTGGTTATAGCCGATTTGGCCACTCCCAATCAGGTCATTCAACTCTGCAATGTCTTCTTCAAGTCATAAAGAAACCTATTTTCCTCTTTCACAGATTAATTATTGTAGACGATGGATCTTGGATGAAACTTCATTCCAGACACCTACTTTCCTCTTCCACGGATTAATCTTAGCCATACATATGCTCCGTTGGGAGGCATTTTTGTCAAGAGATCAAAGAGATTATCTAAATGGAAAAAAATGGAAGCTTTCTTACCGAGTAGTAGGGGCTTACCTTTAGCAACAGAAGATCTTAAAGGTTTTTTTGAAGTTTTTTTAAAGTTTTTACATTAAATATATGGCTTTGGTATTTTGATATTGGTGTTTCAGCACTGCTTTTACTCATTTTCATTGTTATTAGATGGAGAGAGGAAGAAAAGATCAAGTTGGAATGAAGATGAAGCTAATGCCTGAGCTCAGCGGAAGTGTCAAAACTTATACTGGTAGAGTCCCGTAACATGTCTTTTGTACGTAATTTGCAGAGCTATTGGGAATTGGCACCGGGTCAGACATGTTCAGTTATGCTGAGATGAAAACTGCAACTGAGGAGTTCAGCGCTTCTAATAAGCTGGGAGACAGAGGATTTAGGCCTGTCTATATGGTAAGCAACTCAAACTGTTTGCTAGCTAAATATATCTATCGTTGATAATGTGATATTGGGCTACATAATCAAATGCCCAAACCTTCGAAATGAACCGAACATGCTTTTTTGGTTCTGTTCACTTGGGAACAAGTGTATTTTTGAAGACCCGTTTGAGCATCCGAATATCATTCATCCGTCATCCACCTATGTCAAAGACTGGTTTCTGGGCTACAATGGAGGGACTGTGGACTGGTCTATTTTCAGAGATTACTTCTTTTTATCATATCTTTCTTTGTGTAATACTGTCACCTTTCTACCATCTCGGTAGTTAAGTGTCTAATCTCTTCCTTTCTTTGCTTTTTCTGTAATGGATCTTTTTTATACATAAATTTCTGTTTTATGTACAAGCAAGAATACCACAATGGATGCCATTGTGATACAGCTAAAAATTAAGTTGAATTAGTAGATTTGTCTACCTTACAGCATGCTCACATTTTTTTCTTTCCAGCCATTTTTACTTCTTTTAGAATTGTTAGGTGGTATTTAATTAAATTTTTATATATTTTATCATATCTTAGATTTTGATATAACTAGGATAGAATGTCAACAACTGAATCGATATAGTTGGCAATTGATATGTGGGAATAAAAAACAGACAATAGACTAAACTTCCCAATAAGGCTTCTATCAAATCAACTCTCAAGCAACGTTATTCCTACACTTCTTATCCAACTGAAATTTGACACTAACAAATATTAAATTAAATCCGATGACGGCAGCAGCGTAAGTAGCGTCAAGGCTGGCCACCCGCATCCTAATCCAGATTCAATAAATGTTGAATTTGTATTTGCAAAAGCATGCATTTGATTTTTGTAAGAGTGGGTTCATAGTAAAAAATTGATCAACATCCTAATCCTAACATAAGAAAAGGCTAAGCGATAAGAAAAAAATTTTATTTCACAAAGATATAAACCAGGTAAATAAAAAATCAAGGTTATAAAAAATGTCGTCCCAAAAGTAACTCAGATGAAGCAACTGATCATTTATTATGAATCGATTGATAGTAAAACTAAAAAAACAGAATTTGAAATTAAAAATAGAATTTGAATTTGACGCTTCCAATGACACACTATTGCCAATGACACACTATTGGGGCCAAGGGAAAGTTACTTCTCATGTTCTTCTTAGAAAAGAGAAAGTTCTATGGCTCATACTATCCTGTGGTGTAAATCTGGATCACATTTTCTCTTATTTTCTTTACATAGTATTTTTCTCAAGGTGGGCTTACATGATAGAAACATCAGGGCCTGTATAGTAATTGTTATAACGGCATCGTCAGATGGCCTTCCATGTCCCCTTCAAGAAATAGCTTATTGTTTTTAACCTATTGAGAGTTACATTTTGTGGATTACAAATTATTACAAAGTCCAATATTTTGTAAAGTACAGAGAGATAAAAATCAATCTACTGCAGCGTAGGCCATCGTCCACCACTGGCAGGCACCACCCAGTGGCTATTCCAACTGCCTAGAAGTGTGGACAGTACCACATGACATTTGAAGCAGATTTTTGATCATTCAAAAAATTTGGTGCAATAATCTAAGGTAATGATCTAGTTGCTACAAGTTTGGAAGTGTGAGAAAGATGTCTTTGCAGAGCCCAAAATTTAAAGGATAAACAAGGTTTAATCCAAAACTTTTATGGTGCCAAACTTCCAGTTTTTATAAACTTTTTTTAAAATACCCAAGAGCCAAATATCAAATCTAGAAGAATCTGTAGCCAAGCATGTCAGAAGCTAGAAAATAGATTTCAATATATCTTCGTATCTCTGTAATTTTAGTATCAAAATCTAAATACGAAAATAAGATGAGATGTATACACTGAAACGTTTGAGGACATCAAATCTAAGAACTTCTGAGCTTATTGAAAAGTCATGTATGTCCAATATATAACCACAAAGCCACAGGTCAAGAAATCTTTTAATCTTTTAAAATAAAAAATCCCAAGAGGAAAATTTCAATTCTAGAAATTCAGAAGAAAATTTTGCCTTTGTACTTTGGAAGGAAGATAATTATGAAGAATGGTTAAATTTATATGTTTTCAAGTGTTTGATTAATTGATTAAGACATAATGTTTTCTTTTGGATTTCTTTGATTTACAGATTTTGAGACTTGTTGTTCCAATTTGAGATTTTTTTTGTTTAAAGCTTCTGTTTTAAGTCTCTGGATTCATGTTTATTTCCATTTTTAAAGGAGCTCGATAATTCCTTGTGTTGCCTTGAGGACTTAGTATTATTATTTATTTGAAATGTGTCTTGGGAGTCCATGTTCAGATTTGATTTTCCTTTGCCTTCATCCATTAATCATTTTTGTTTCAGTTTCAACTTGACACTTTCTATTTTGGTTCTGAGTTTGAAGCTTTTGATTTGAAATTTTCAGATTCGGACTTTAATTGCTGATTTTTTTATTTTTTATTTTTGATGAATTTTGTTTTAAATTTATCTTGGGCTAATATTTTGTTCAGAGGACTTCGATTTATCTAAGCTTGAGTTAGACTTTCCTTCCCATTTTCAATTTTAAGTTCAGGTTTCAAATTATATACTTTTTGAAATTTCAGATTTACAAACCTTCAGATTTTTTGTATTGCATGGATTTGAGCACTGATGTTTAAATGTCAAGTTTCAGATTTAGCAACATAGAAATTTGGGATTTCAAATCCGATAGTTTGTAGACAGATTTCAAATCCACTAATCTAAAGAAATGCAAACCTGGACCCCCAAAATCCAAAAATCATCAAATCTGAGAGAGGAAATATAATTTTTACTTCAGAAATGCAAACAAGACCATCAAATCTGGAAAAAAACAAACAAACAGTCAAAAAGCCATTAATTTCCTGTCTCAAATCTGAGTTTAGTATCATATATGCCTCCCCATATTGATGTATCATATATATCGTTATTATGTTGATGGCATTTACATGTCAAGTGTATGTATGGTCACAATTAGAAAGTATCACATAACCTACGTAATCCATACAGAATGCAAATGTGACAATCAAATCTGAGTTTTGTAGTCCGAAAACTGTTAATATGATAAAAAATTACTTAGATGTCTGAAACCTCTAAAAACATAAACCATTGTTCTAATAAAATTACTTAATGAATACCTGACCAATTGATGTTCTCAAAATTAGGAACAATGCTATATATATAAACATCTGGATGCAAATTTCAGATATAAATGGATTAAAGAATACCCCAATATGCATTTCATGGCAAGGTTGTGTGTAGATGAAATCTGTGACATAATGCCAAAAAAGTAAATGAAATACCTTCAAATCTGAAATCTCCTGCTATCTTTTAGCAAATCCAACAGGAAATGCATCTTTCCTTTTCTTTTGCTCTGTCAACCTAGCAAAAATACAAATACTAATACATTTAAAATCACTATGACATGAAAATATTTCGAAGAGGAGAAAGATAGACTCATATCTGATTCTATCTTCCCATTTTAGGCAAATTTCTAATCTTCATTTTTGAACACTCTGTATATGCAGGCATGTATGATGCATTAATAAACTATTCTGCGGCTAGATCAAGAAGCTTGCTGTTTGTTCTGTTTGAGTCTGAGTTAAGTTTGACAAGTGGTAGAATAAATTCTATAAGTTCCACATAGGCACTTGAGAACTTTCATCATCCAAGAATACTGAAATAAGTATAATATATGCTTTTTGATTTCATTTCACTATTGTTTCTTCTGGCATAAGACAAAATTTATTTTTAATAGATTGTCTTTTTATTTGTTACAGAGTTGCCTTTATACCTTATTCTGGGTATGTTATGTGGGGGCAGTGGGTGTTGCATTCACTCGGTTGGTTTCATGGGTTACTAAGTACTTTGACTATATAAAGGAAAGATTCTCTATTTCATTGGTTATATGCCCTACGCTAGGAGGTTTAGGGGCTGGAATAATAGCTCTAACGTATCATGGAATATTGTATTGGGGATTTACAAACATTGGTGAAATCCTACATACCGGAAAAAGTGCTTTGGCACCTGGCATCTGGCCCTTGACTCAATTAGTTGCTGCAAAGGTAGTAGCGACTGCTCTATGCAAAGGCGCTGGGTTAGTTGGTGGACTATATGCTCCAAGCTTAATGATTGGTGCTGCTGTTGGTGCCGTTTTTGGTGGTTCTGCTGCTGAACTAATAAATTTGGCTATCCCTGGAAATGCTGCAGTTGCGCAGCCTCAGGCCTACGCCCTGGTAAGTTCTTTTTGCCTTTTATTCTCTTTGGAGTAAAATTTTATGGTAAAATATTATTATTGATATTGTACTGCAGGTGGGTATGGATGCAACTTTAGCTTCCATATGTTCAGTCCCATTGACATCAGTGCTACTTTTGTTTGAGCTGACCAAGGACTACAGGATTCTTCTCCCTCTTATGGTGATTTTTCTGTATGTCATTTTTCTTTGTTTTTAAGAATTTTATAGAAGTTTATTTTTATTCTTTTAAACAGCTATCATTTTTATTCTAGGCTTTTGAACAACTTTATTATTCCTTCTACTGGCTGGGTTGTACATATGAAATAAAGATCTGGCAAAGATCTGTAAGTTGTATGTCTGATGTATGGCAACTTGTTTGTGAGGAAAATAGCCTATTGTGATCATGTGTTGGAAGGCTCACATTTGAAAAGGGGGTAAAATGCCTTAATTTGTTTTAACAAAATTAATCTTTGATAGAAGCAGGACATGGCTAGGATTAAAATGACCATTTCTTGACCATCAGGGCATACCACATACCTAAATGTTTCTAAGCTAGGGAGAACCTGTAGGTACCTGTTCCCTCCCTGCTTACTGTGCTTCACAATCTACACCTTAGCTCTTTGGTCTATCAGCAAACCGCTAGAGCTGTTTATATATAGTTAGCTCTGGTGTTGATAATTTTTGTTTGTTAGTATGTTCTGTTTATAGTAATCTCTGGTGTTTAAACTTTGGAAGTTTTAGGGTTTAATAGCCATATAAAAGATAGAAGACTACAATACATTTTGTTACAACTTAGAAGAATCAGAAATTGGATTATGGTCTTTTCATATGAATTAACCAAAGAGCATATCAAAGCATTACAGCTGATTTTAGCATAGGAGAAGGTTGGTACTAACAAATGCTGTAGACTGTTGGGCAAATAGAAAATGCGGTATGTGCAAGAGAGAGAGAGAGAGAGAGAGAGAGAGAGAGAGAGAGAGAGAGAGAACCACTAAACTATAGTTTTGAAGCAGTAGACCACGTCAAGACTGATTTTTCCTCCCCGATTCATGTTGGGGATGCCTTAGAAATTTGATAGCGGTTAACATTTATGATACAACTAATGTCTTGTTATTACTATAAATTTCAAAATTGGCATTAATGTTAAAAACACCTTGTGGCGATTGACATTAATTTCAAAATTAATAGTGATAGATGTGTTTATCATTGTTATCAAAGAGTCTGTTAAGTAGTTTCATGTCGTCTTTTTTATCGAATCGATAAAATATAATTGTTAGAAAATTTAAACTACTTTGAAGTTTGAAGTTATTAACGGGGGAAAGTGATATCTTCTGATGCCTTATAACATTGACATTCCTTTCAGTCGGGATATCCGGTTTCAATATGTAGGAGTGTTGGGGTCTCTTTCCTATAGGAACGATCATTTCCAATGTTGTCCATATATCCTTTAGAATGATATTGGGTTTCAATGGTTCCAATGGTTTTCATAAACACCAAAACCCAAACCCATAGAACCCAAAAACATCATATTTAAAATCTAAAATTGATGGAATTTCTGGAGGACATGTATGAAACCAGTATAGATATAGGAGGTTTGATGTCATTAAAAGCATAGTTGCGAGAAGAAATGCTATAGAGTAAAAGGCATAAGCATTTTGTCTGGAGGCACCCAAGGTAACTTGAAACATAACTAAGGGAAAAAAAGGCAGGAACATACTATCCGGAGGCACTTGAGAAAACTTTTATGGTGTTTCAAATTTCAATATACTCTTTTTTTCACTTCCCCACGTAATTGCAGGTCTTGCATAATTAAGGAAAGCTGGATTGGATAGGCCAAGTCAGCTGATCCAATTGAAGGATTTCTGATCCAAAGTTGGACCATATCATTTTTTTTTAAAAAATTCATAAAACATCAGAAAAAATTAAAGGAAACATAAGAAATATTCAAGCATTCACATATTCATCACTTGGAACTTGATGGGCATCTTTAGGGGATCCAACTTTGGCATTTCAAACCGCACCTAGCAGCGTTCAAGTCGCACAGCGGCAGCCAGAAATCTGGTGGTGGCAAGATCAGGCAGCGGCACTTCAAACAACGCCTAAAGACGGCGGTGACTCTGGTGGTCAAATCCTGTAGCGGCAGGGTGGGAGGAAGTGATTCCGGCCTGTTGGGAGAGGGAGGGATCTCTCCTATGTTGGGTGCATGAGAGAAAAGCATGGTTCAGGCCTTCAAGTCCTATTCCAATATGGATTGAGTTGGATATGGGTCATGGATCTGAAACAATTTTTGTCTTAATCCAGATAAACCAATCATTAACCAATTTGGCAGGGAATCTGGGGGCAGATCGGACTCCCTGTAAGAATCAGGTTGGCATAGGCCAACCCTGATCTGGAATGGGCCGATTCCGCCTTCCATGTGCACAAATAACTCTCATCTTGTACTCAAAACATGATTATAGGACTTTTTTATTTATTTCTGTTAACAAACCGGAACTATCTTATGGCCTGTTTGGTTGGAATTTTATAAATGATAATATGAATAATGATATTGATATTTATAGGGCTTAGCCCTGTTTGGCAACACTATTAAAGATCTCTATCACTATCAATTTTGAAATCAGAAATTTCTGAAATCCCAATTCCCCAAGTTTCTAAATATAAGACACAAAATAAACAACAAAACCCAAACCCATGGAACCCAAAAACATCAAATTTAAAATATGAAAATTGATGGAATATACAAACAAAAAAACTGGGATCCAAACATACAAAAAAATTGAATTCAAGGTGTATGGATAATGTTTATCAAATAATACCAATGAAGAGTTAATACATGATGTTTATCTGATGATATGAGAACGTAGACTTCAAACGACTATATGATATGAGAAGAGAACGTTGAGTTGAATCCACTGTTGTAAGGAGCAGCCTTCTTCCGACGCGATTGTAAGAAGCAGCCTTCAAAAACACGGAGTATTGTTATCCATCGAGGTACGTAAATAGGAGACAACCCAAGTCGGACTCGAACCCGTTGTCGATGCCGTCGGAGGAACAATCAGAAGACCACGGAGGAGGGAACCGATGTCCTATTCGGTGTTGTTAACAAGGAAGTCTTATCATATATCGAGGTATGTAAATAAGAGACAACCCAAGTCAGACTCGGACCCGTTGTCGATGCGCGAACGATCGGAAGGCCGCGGAGGAGGAAAGTGATGTCCTATTCGGTGTTCCTAACAAGTGACGGGATGTAAGATGAAACTTATCTGGAGGCATTGTCGGGTGTAGAGCTTGTTGTCGATGCCGTCGGCAGAACCTTCGGGAGATTGTCTTCGTCTCGGAATCTAACCCTGTCCGTAACCTGCAGAACCGTATGAGGGGGTGACCGAATCGGATGGGTTAGGGTTGATATGCTTGTACGTCGCTTGAGGGGGCGACCGGGTGAATCGCGGCGGATTGATCCGATGACGGTAATGTTGCGTGAAGGTGACGGGAGGAGCAGGGACAGGTCGATTCTATGGACGAAAACTCTGAGGGCGGGAGGGGAGTCGACGTTCGCTATTTTGGCGAGGGGGGGGGGGAAGAGAAGAGGCGTAGGAGAAGGAGGAACTGCGAAGATCAAAGGGCCCGGAGCTGCGGCGAAAACTGGAAGCGAACACAGCGGAGCCAGCGGATACAGTGGATCCGAAGTCGCAGCGATGAAGGCGCCGTAGGGTGAGCTGGCAGAGGGCGGAACCGTCGGGGGGAGACTTAAAATGTATCGAGACAGGATGCAGGGTCGGGTGCTTGTCGACGAAAAGGGTACTCTCGCTTCTAATAGATAGATAGATTAGAGAATTAATGTATTAGTGTTATTATGGTTGTGGTAGTACATCACGTTGTGTACTTTGGTTAGTTTTGAATAGATGGTGTTACATGATATGCATCTTAAATCTCAATTGAATGTGTTTCATTGTATTAGTTCATTTAGAAGTTATATTATGGTGTAATGTCTTTATTTGTTGGTCTTTTAATAGGTTGTGGTTGTGTGGCTGATATATTATAGAATGTTAGAAGATTAATTATGGTTATCTTATTACTATTATAATTCAGGTGTAGGAATGAGTACTTATTTATATATCATAATAAGGTCTTATTGGCTATCCGATCTAACGAATGATGAGGTATTTACTGAGTCTTTATGCCTCACCCTGTGATTTAATATTTTTTCAGTAGGTCTTAAAAATAAGGTTCCAAGAGTTGGACTTGAAAAGAATGCTATATGTAGTCAACTACCAATGCTTTGATGTGGTGCTTATACTCTTAAACTTGTTTTGGTTGGAACTATGTATGGTGTCTTATTTTGGTGGTTGAAATTGTTATATTGGAACATGCTACTTTCTAAGTGGTCGAACCTTACGAAGATGTGCAAGTGGATGTGTTTTATTTAGTGATGTGTTTATGTTGCCAAACCTCCTTTAATCAGAGTTTTATTCCGCTGTTACATTCCAAAAAAATATCCACTGCATTTTTTAGGGCGTGACATGATTAGTCAAAGAACACTAAAAGTAAATGACAGTGTTTTTATTGCAAACTGAATGGACATTCAAAGGAGCAATGCTACAAGTTGATTGGTTATCCATCTCATTATAAGAATGTTCAAAAGACTCATCAATTGCGTACAAATCTAACTCAAGCCAACAAATTCGTTGATGCAACACATATGCTAACCACTAATCAATACTCTCATTTGTTAAAACTGTTAAATTTTGCCAGTATACATCAAGTTAGTTTAGCTGCAAATAATTACAAGTTTCATTCATCTCATTGGATGCTTGACTCTGGTGCATCTGAGCACATAGGTTCTAATTGCATTTTTCAAGGATTGATCTAAATGGAAATCATAGAATTTTGTTACCACACAACTCCTCTCTTTTAAACTCTAGTTCAAGTTCTATTTATGAATATGATAAGATCAATCTTGAAGATGTTTTGCATATTCCAAATTTTCTATTCAAACTCATATCAATTAGTCAATTAACAAATAATTCCAATTGTTTTGTTACCTTTTCTTCCAAAACATTTTGAAATTTGCGAGATGTAAACTAGGGGTGAGCCCTAGTTCAAACCGAAAAACTAAACTGAACCAGCCTATTTGGTTCGGCTCAGTTCAGTTTGAACCACTTTAGATTTGGTTCAATTTGAGAGTCCTAAAAATCGATTTAAATCAAACCAAATCGTTTAAACTAATTTAATTAAATTTTTTTATAAAAACTATTATAATATTAATAAAAACAAGATTTTTATAATTTTATAATAAAATAATATTTATTTTGATTATTTTTAACTTAAAATATATTTTGTGTATGTAGAAATTAATTAAATAAATATTTTTATTTTTTTAATTTAAACCAACCCAAATCGAATTGAAATCGGTTTGGTTTGGTTCAGTTTGAAGCGTTGAATCAATTTGGTTTAGTTTGGAAAAAATGGTCCAAATTGGACCAAATCAAACTGTGCTCATAATGTAAACCAAGAAGAAGATTAGGGGCATGAATTAGGAGGATTTTACTATTTTAATTCAAATAGTATTGTTTGCAATATGACAGTTGACATTTATTAGATTGAGCTATATATGCCACAAGAGGCTAGGACATCCATCTTATGCACGGTTGGCAGTGCTTGGAGATCTTTTGTCCTGTCACATAGATAACAATTTTACTTGTTATACTTGCCCATGGTAAAATATTGACATTTATTTTTTTTCTCTAAGTAATAAAATTAATAATGAATCATTTAAATTGCTACACAGAAATATGGGGTCCTTATCATGTTGAATCAAAGTCTGGGGCTTGATTCTTTCTTACTATTGTTGATGATTTTAGTACATTTACTTAGGTTTACCTTGTGAGATTTAAATCTCAAACTTATAGTGCATTCGTAGCTTTCCTTGTATGTTCAACGGTAGTTCAAGTTAAATGTTAAACACATTAGAATTGATAATGGGCAAGAGTTCTTCTCTCCAAATTTTAAGAAATATATTAATAATAATGTCATCTTGCATGCATGAACATGTGTATCAACTCCTCAACAAAATGGAATTGTTGAAAGAAAGTATAGGGAAATTCTCAATGTTTCAAGAAGCATTCGGTTCAAAGCTAAGTTGCCCAAATTTTTTTAGGGTGATTGTGTGTTATCTATCACTTATCCTACAAATCATTTACCATTCTCTTCAATTGATGGTGATACATCTTATACAAAGCTATTTAATAAAGACCGCATTTTCAGTGATTTGAGGTTCTTGATTGTCTTGCATTTGCTTCTACTAGCCATTTAGAGCATGACAAATTCAATTCAAGAAGCAAGGCTTGTGTATTGATTGGATACATGGCATATTAAAAGGCTTACATATTGTATGAATTGGGAATTGAGAATGTTTTCACAAGAAGAGATGTGGTCTTCCTAAAACATATTTTTCCTATAGTAACAATGATATAGCTATAAAGGAAATGATTCCTATATCGGTCCCAGATGAAGTGAATGATACATCTCATGTTTCAAGTAAATCTAATTTTACCTTATCAAATGATCCACACATTGATGGCTCCTACAAGAAGGATTCTTCAATTAATATTGTCATACCTAGTTCTTCTCCAATTGATATTGATATGTCTGGAAAGAATTTTAAAGTTAATTCAATGACTTGTAGAAATAGAAGACCTCCAAGGTACCTCAATGACTTACTTCCCTCAACATCAATACTTCAAGGGGAGTGTAGGCATACAAAATCGGTCTAATTCATAGCTTAAAACTCTCATTCTATAGGCGATATGTACGAAAATCATGATGGGTTACTTATGAGACAAGCCAAGGATTTTTCGGATTGAACCATAATTTTTCCATGTAAAATTATACTTTACAAGTGAGAGTTGCACGTTAACCATGGAGATATGAAACCAATTTGATGACTGATATTTAAAGCCCTGGGCAATAATCTAGTTTTTAGCACACTGAATGTCTTTCCAAGCAATTTTAGCTCTTTCAGGCAGACACAGAGCCTTTTCAATCACTGTCATACCTTTCTAGTTGCTACCAAGTCTTTTCGATCGCTAACTGTGTCTTTCTAGTCCCCACCAGTCTAAACACCAGAAAAGAAAAGAAGAAGAAAAACCAGATTCGATGGAAACTGGGGGGTTTCCTTCCTTTAACTCCTCTCTTGGTTACTTTAGGGGTGAATGGAGTTTGTGATGGTGGTGGTCACTAGGAGCCTAAGGCTCCAAAGTAGAAGATAATAAAAGGAGATGAAGGAAAAACGTGACCAATGTATCTTTGAAAGTGAGGAGATTGTGGGGTTCTGACTTCTCATCTCTTGGTCAGCCGAAAGAAGAGAGTTCCTCTTCTTCAATTTGGTTGAAGCTTCATCTTAGCCGGAACAATGTAAGAATGTCCATAAGAAAACATAGAAACAAATGAAAACATTAGATCTAGAGAAGAGTATAGCATCATGTTCAAATTTTAACATAAATATGTAAAAGGAAAGAAAACTGACCAAATTGGGACTAAACTTCGACCCCTATTTTGATAGGTTTAAAAATGCATGACAATGCAAATGATCAGCTTAATGTATGCTAAACACCATGCTAATGAAAGTTAGAATTAAAGGGAAGTTATCAAACGGTGGGGTGAAAACCCAAAGAAAAAAAACACAAAACAGAGTCTGGTGTTGCAGGTGCCCACTGATGGGGCACTACCTCCTAGGCCCCTAGTGCCTCATTGATGGGGCACTAGGCCTAGTTCTGGCAGATTTTTGGCCTTCCTTCTCAGTTTTGCCCTAGAGTGTCAATTGATCTTTAAAATGTCTAGGAGGCTCATGGAGGTAGTCAATACAATATGGAAGCTCTTGAGGGGGGGGGGGAGATTTGGCCCTGAAGAAGATGAGATGGAATTGTGGGGGTCTCCTAAAGTTGAAAAGTTGGAGAAAAACTGTTTTGGAGAGAAAGTCTGTAGGTTTCTAGGATTTTAGGGGAGAGATTTGAGATGGTTTGAAGGCTTGAGAAAGGGTTGTGAGGCTTTGGTTGTATAGCGGTGAAAAAAGGGAAGTGAAATGAGGGGGTCAAGCCTTAAAAACATTAAGAAAGATGGTCCTTTTATAGCAAAAAAAGAGGGTCATTTCAGTAAATGAAAAGAGCCTTTCCGCATAATGGGACACTAGCATCATGAGGGTTGTCAAGTCGATAAGACCTTTTGACGAGAAGTCAAATTCAATGCCAAATCGACGTGGACTCAGAGGTCAGGTGCCCCACCAACAGGGTGCCTTTGCCCTACCAACAAGGCATCCAATGCCCTGTTGGTAGGGCACTTTGACCATGGTCAAAGCACCCCAATGATGGGGCATTAGGTTTGTTCATCCAGAAATATGCAAGAAGCTCTATTTTTTCTAAAAAAATTTGTTTCCATTAGAAGGATACTCAAATATACTTTACGAAAACAAGAAATTAAATGCTTCAATTAGTACAAAATTGTGTGTCTATTTTTTCAGTTACTGTCGTGTCTTTTTTGTTGTTGTCGTACCTTTTTGGTCATTGTTGTGTGTTTCCAATTGCCATTGGGTCTTTCCAATTGTTGTCATGCCTTGCCTTTCAAATAGCCCTAGGACTTTTTGGATGTTGTCATGCCCGTTCAATCAACACTGGGTCTTTTCAATCGATTTTGAGTGTTTTTGATTTATTTGGGTCCTTCGGATCACCATTGGATTTTTTTATAAAGATGCTAAACACTCTAGTTCTCTACAAAAGTTTTGGAGTGCTTACCAATCGATCAACCTACATAGAAAGCTTCCTTAGTGAGTCCTTTTTCACCTACAACAAACGAAAGTCGAATCAAATCATCCATTTGACTATAGCAACATTCAAAGTCAGACAGTTGTGGTTACATGTGCCCCACCCACCTTCCTTATTTTCCAGAATGTCTAACTTTGGAAACAAAATATCATGTGCCCCCGGGGAAGGTGCCCCCACGTGAGGGCCCATGCGTCTAACATTTATTTTTAGTTGATTCTATATTTGTTTAGATGCACATCTTCTAGATTCAATTGTTTTTATTTCCCAAGAAAGATACTGTTGTTTCTAACTTTACTATTATAAATTTTAAATTTTAAATATTTTATTTTTAAAATATTATTAATTTTTTATATTTTAAAATAATAAAATTTGTTATTACTGTAATAGTAGTTTTGACCATAGAATTAATGAAGTATGTAATATTGATTTTGAAATTGATATAATGTCACAAAACATCTATTATTAATTTTGATGTTGATTTAATGTTATAAAACATCTTAAGAAATTTGACGGAGACTCTGCTATTCAAAAGTATCAATATCAAAATTAATATAATATTATTTTTAACATTCTATCCTAACACGGCATTAACCATTTACGAAATGAAAATTTCAACAGTTAATAGTCAATTTCATAACAATACTAAACACTTATATCACTCTTATACACTTTATCCTCTAAAAACATTAGCAGCCAAGTTGATATGATATTATTGTTAACACTTCGCCCTGTTTGGTAACACTATTAGGTACCTCTATCACTATCAATTTTGAAATTGATATTGATAGGAACCATTAAGAGGTGTTTGGTTAATTGTATCAATTTTAAAATTTGTAGTGCAAACAAAGCATATTATGCAATACAAGTGTCAACTTGTATTACTTTTGATATTGATACTCCAACATTTGAAAATATTAATATCAATATTAATATAGTATTAAAAATAAAACTCTAACCAAACAGGGCATTAACCAAAGACAGGCATAAACGATATGCAGAGAGTAAAAGTCAAACTAAATCCAAATAAAAGATGAAAATGGAGATGGCGAGCATTGGAATTTCGCCCAATTTGTCTAAGAGAGAGTACACAAGCTCTTGACAAGTTAAAATGGTCAACGAACTCCATCTCCGAGAAGGAAAGATAATGATCCATCTAAGGAGATTCCCCCACTCCCTAATGCCCTGTTTGGTAACACTATTATGCCCTGTTTGGTTAGAGTTTTATTTTCAATACTATATCAATATTGATATTAATATTTTCAAATGGTGAAGTATCAATATCAAAAGTAATACAAGTTGACACTTGTATTACATATGATGCTTTGTTTGCACTACACATTTTAAAATTGATACAATTAACCAAACATTTCTTAATTATTCTTATCAATATTAATTTCAAAATTGATAATGATAGAGGTATTTAATAGTGTTACCAAACAGGGCGTTAGGTACCTCTATCACTATCAATTTTAAAATTGATATTAATAGGAATCATCAAGAGGTGTTTGGTTAATTGTATCAATTTTAAAATTTATAGCTCAAACAAAGTGTATTATGTAATACAAGTGTCTATTTGTATTAATTTTGATATTGATACTCCAACATTTGAAAATATTAATTTTAATATTGATATAGTACCAAAAATAAAACTCTAACCAAACAGGACATAAATAATCCTACAGGGCAGCCAATGAAAAGGAGTTTGTATCAAGTTGTGTTGATATCCAAAGAGCATCTGTTCGTAGCCGACCACTATGTATCATACTTAATGCCCTGTTTGGTTAGAGTTTCATTTTTGGTACTATATCAATATTGATATTAATATTTTCAAATGTTGGAGTATCAATATCAAAAGTAATACAAGTGGACATTTGCATTACATAATGTCATGTTTGGTTAGAGTTTCATTTTTGGTACTATATCAATATTGATATTAGTATTTTTAAATGTTGGAGTATCAATATCAAAAGTAATACAAGTTGACACTTGTATTATATAATATGTTTTGTTTACACTACCAATTTTAAAATTGATACAATTAACCAAACACCTCTTAATAGTTTCTATCAAATATCAATTTTAAAATTAATAGTGATATAGGTACCTAATAGTGTTACCAAACAGGGCGTAATATGCTTCGTTACACTGCAAAATTTAAAATTGATACAATTAACCAAACACTTCTTTATGATTCCTATCAATATTAATTTTAAATTGATAGTGATAGAGGTATCTAATAGTGTTACCAAACAGGGCATAATGTCATGTTTGGACAGAGTTTCATTTTTGGTATTATATCAATATTGATATTAATATTTTCAAATGTTGGAATATCAATATCAAAATTAATATAAGTTGACACTTGTATTACATAATGGCCTGTTTGTTTTGAGTATCAAAATTGATACAATATCAATTTTGATATTGATATTCTAAGAAGATGTAATATCAATATCAAAAGTGATAGTATCAAGTTTCTTTAAGCGTTTGGTAATGTTATATCAATATTAAAATTGATATTAGGTGTTTGGTAATACAATATCAATATGAAAATCACTATGAAATATTTTGATTAATTAGCATCAAAATTATATTTTAATATTAAAATTATTGTTAAAATATAAAAATATCTCATAACCATCAAATTCAACCATAACTACAACAAACATAAAATTTTATTATCTATTAAATGTATTGACGAAATATTCTAATATGCAGATTCATCTGAAATCCCTCACTTACAGATAAAAAAACTACAAAGCAAGCCTTCTCCAGAAACCATGTGTAGGTCTGGGACAGACAATCCTCGATCATATCCAACTGTCCAAGAGATCTGGAAGATGCGGTACAACACAAATAAAATCAATCGGTGCATCAAATTAGAAGCTAGGCTCCTTCATAGCCCATGCACTAGCTTGAGTTCCCATATTTCATAAAAAATCAACTGGTGCATCAAATTTCATAGCCCATGCACTAGCTTGAGTTCCCATATTTTGAAGACAGACATATATGAAAACAAGAAATGAAATCTACACAGAAACCAATAATTCTGTGTAAGTGTGTAGATCACCACATTTGGATGAATAATAAAGTTTTTGCAATCAAACAAACAAGAGTAAAAATATCCATGTTTAGGCTACACTAGCTCTTCAATTATATCATCACTGTTAAAATAGACCTTGATTCCACGAGAATGCAGATTCTAGAAAGCGTACATAAACTCTGATCTTACACACATACATATATATATATGCATATACATAAATGCTTTGGGGGCCACATACATGTTAGCCTAGAGTGTATGGGTTGCCCCACTCAACTTAAATTGCAAATAATGATCTTGCTGTTTGTCTCTTCCTCCTGCACTTGTGGCACTTGTGCAGAATTTAATAAATAATCCTACCTCTTCTTGATGACAATAATCAAATAAGCAACAAATAAGCAATAATAAAGATAACAAAGGAAAAGAATAACATGTATAAAAGGAGGTATCTTTGCTTGTCATGTGATCATACCTGTGTGATAAAAGTTAATGTCTTCTTCTACTATACTCTTCCCACATTTCTTGAGCAATTCTATTTCTAAGTTCTTTGCCACGTCGACGTTCTTCGGTAGATGATGACTCAATATTACTCTCAACTCAAGCGTAAACCAACCAAGTAAAACAAATAAACTCTACATGTATACGGAAGACTTCTATAAAAAAATTACATATAAAGATCAGTGGACATAAGGCAAAACATAATTACGGTACATTTAAAATAGAAGCTATTTTGTTTGGAGCATCTATGGATGAACTGTCATGACCTGCTCTTGTTTGTATTGAAGTTGGTGTCATACTATGGATGAACTGTCATGACCATTAGAGTCCAGAAATGGGCTAATTTATAGTTCACATTCTGTAAAATGGGTGTTTGGCATATTCAATAACATTCTGTATTGATTCTAATACATTCTGAATGGCCCATTCTGTACTCATCATATAAATGGGCCATTTCTGTATTGAATCTAATAATTCTGTATGATGTGAGAATTATCATACAGAATGGGCTATTTAATTTATAGTTCACATTTCTGAATTAGGTGAACTTATCATGTGCCTATTCAGTTTAACGAGAGACGAAGTAGTAGAGTGCCTTATTGGCTCAATTCCATGCAAGCAATAATTGAAGTGTCAATAGCAGTGGTTCGACCATAGATTGTTCCCGCTTCTACACTCGAAGAACATAGAAATAGCTGAATTTACTTGCTTTTACACCCACCCATCTATCTCCAACATCACGACCCTGTTCATCGAACATCATCGAACAGTGGGAAGAAGTTTCTCCCCTCTTCACCTCGGACCATTTTTATTCGGAAGCTCATACTATGTTAATGTTGATTAATCCCTCTGCAGGGCTCTTTCTGCCAAGATGCACCCGCGAGCGCCCAGAATCCGCATGGGGGGGATGGAGGAGAGTGGCAGCCACTGACAAATGAAGAAGACAAAGGAGGAACAGGGAATGAAAGGAGAGCAGGGCATGGCCTGCGTATATTCTTCTCGAGGGCACATTGAACAAGAACCAAAATTTTGATCAAGTGGGCTCTAAAATTCTCCCCCTCCATGCGTCTCCTTCCTTGTTAGATAAACGTTAGATATCTCTCTGTACTTTACAAAATATTGGACTTTGTAATAATTTTTAATCCACAAAATGTAACTCTCAATAGGTTAAAAACAATAAGCTATTTCTTGAAGGGGACATGGAAGGCCATCTGACGATGCCGTTATAACAATTACTATACAGGCCCTGATGTTTCTATCATGTAAGCCCACCTTGAGAAAAATACTATGTAAAGAAAATAAGAGAAAATGTGATCCAGATTTACACCACAGGATAGTATGAGCCATAGAACTTTCTCTTTTCTAAGAAGAACATGAGAAGTAACTTTCCCTTGGCCCCAATAGTGTGTCATTGGCAATAGTGTGTCATTGGAAGCGTCAAATTCAAATTCTATTTTTAATTTCAAATTCTGTTTTTTTAGTTTTACTATCAATCGATTCATAATAAATGATCAGTTGCTTCATCTGAGTTACTTTTGGGACAGCATTTTTTATAACCTTGATTTTTTATTTACCTGGTTTATATGCTGTGAAATAAATTTTTTTTCTTATCGCTTAGCTTTTTCTTATGTTAGGATTAGGATGTTGATCAATTTTTTACTATGAACCCACTCTTACAAAAATCAAATGCATGCTTTTGCAAATACAAATTCAACATTTATTGAATCTGGATTAGGTTGCGGGTGGCCAGCCTTGACGCTACTTACGCTGCTGCCGTCATCGGATTTAATTTAATATTTGTTAGTGTCAAATTTCAGTTGGATAAGAAGTGTAGGAATAACGTTGCTTGAGAGTTGATTTGATAGAAGCCTTATTGGGAAGTTTAGACTATTGTCTGTTTTTTATTCCCACATATCAATTGCCAACTATATCGATTCAGTTGTTGACATTCTATCTTAGTTATATCAAAATCTAAGATATGATAAAATATATAAAAAATTAATTAAATACCACCTAACAATTCTAAAATAAGTAAAAATGGCTGGAAAGAAAAAAATGTGAGCATGCTGTAAGGTAGACAAATCTACTAATTCAACTTAATTTTCAGCTGTATCACAATGGCATTCATTGTGGTATTCTTGCTTGTACATAAAACAGAAATTTATGTATAAAAAAGATCCATTACAGAAAAAGCAAAGAAAGGAAGAGATTAGACACTTAACTACCGAGATGGTAGAAAGGTGACAGTATTACACAAAGAAAGATATGATAAAAAGAAGTAATCTCTGAAAATAGACCAGTACACAGTTCCTCCATTGTAGCCCAGAAACCAGTCTTTGACATAGGTGGATGACGGATGAATGATATTCGGATGCTCAAACAGGTCTTCAAAAATACACTTGTTCCCAAGTGAACAGAACCAAAAAAGCATGTTCGGTTCATTTCGAAGGTTTGGGCATTTGATTATGTAGCCCAATATCACATTATCAACGACAGATATATTTAGCTAGCAAACAGTTTGAGTTGCTTACCATATAGACAGGCCTAAATCCTGTCTCCCAGCTTATTAGAAGTGCTGAACTCCTCAGTTGCAGTTTTCATCTCAGCATAACTGAACATGTCTGACCCGGTGCCAATTCCCAATAGCTCTGCAAATTACGTACAAAAGGCATGTTACGGGACTCTACCGGTATAAGTTTTGACACTTCCGCTGAGCTCAGGCATTAGCTTCATCTTCATTCCAACTTGATCTTTTCTTCCTCTCTCCATCTAATAACAATGAAAATGAGTAAAAGCAGTGCTGAAACACCAATATCAAAATACCAAAGCCATATATTTAATGTAAAAACTTTAAAAAAACTTCAAAAAAACCTTTAAGATCTTCTGTTGCTAAAGGTAAGCCCCTACTACTCGGTAAGAAAGCTTCCAATTTTTTTCATTTAGATAATCTCTTTGATCTCTTGACAAAAATGCCTCCCAACGGAGCATATGTATGGCTAAGATTAATCCGTGGAAGAGGAAAGTAGGTGTATGGAATGAAGTTTCATCCAAGATCCATCGTCTACAATAATTAATCTGTGAAAGAGGAAAATAGGTTTCTTTATGACTTGAAGAAGACATTGCAGAGTTGAATGACCTGGTTGGGAGTGGCCAAATCGGCTATAACCAATTCTATCTTGTCAAGCTATGGACCCTTGCTCATTTTGGCATAAATTATTTTCTTATTTTGTATTTTCTCAAGATATATATTAAATATACATTGGATTATTATGGATAATCCAAGATAGTAGCTTACTCTCCTAACACAAATTATAGCCTTCAAAACACCATGCTTGGTGGTTACCAACCTTTCTCCCGTGGGATTTCCTCTCTGGGTGATTTGATTTGTTTCTGCCAAGGCCTCCGTAAATCTCCAGACATGAAGGATTCCATTTTCACTGATCGGGTAGGTTGTATCATCATCTTCAAAAACCTACAATCACACCCATTTGACCAATTAAAATAATCATGTTTTACGTACTCTATGTTGCCCATATGTTCTATCATATATTTAACCTAATATAATACTAAAACCAATTAATTTATGATACGTGAACATATAATATTTTGAACTCATGACATCATGGACTGTATTATAGTAACTTTTGATAGGATTTTAATACTTTTGTTAATTTCTCTTTTTCTAATCATAATAATTGTTAATTGCTACCATCTCAGCCTACCTAACAATGAGCGACGACATATAGAAACGAGATGCACTTTCGTAAAGAGAAGGTATGGATTTTTATTTAAACTATTAATTTCTTGAGTCAAATTTATCATTGACTCTCATTGTTCAAAAGTTATTTTAAGGAATAGAAAATGCAGAAGAAGAGAAGTCTTTAGAGATGCGAAAAGGCGTAGAGTATTGCAGGATTTATCCGTCAGGCACATTGGAAGGACTATTGCGGACTGTGTATATTGTGGAGCAACAAAGTTTGAACACGAACCTCCAACATTTTGTTGTTATAAAGGAGAAGTTTCCTTGAAAGCATCAAATTTTCCTGCAGATTTATTGAACTTATACATGTCAAGTGATATACAATCCAAAGAGTTCAGGAACTCTATACGTGCTTATAACAGCGTATTTGCATTTACCTCTTTGGGGGTAAATTTGGATAAAAGAGTTGCAGATATGTCAACGGGTTGTTACACCTTTCGTATTTTGGGCCAACTTCATCATCGCATCCCCTGTTTAGTGCCAAACGATAATGTTGCAAGATATCTTCAACTCTACTTTTACGACACAGATAATGAAGTGCATAATCGACAATCACATGCTCCAAACTTAGATGCAACATTAATTGGGAGGTTAATAGGAATATTGCGAATAAATCCATATTCTACGTTCTTAAGAAATCTACATGATTTGCCTTCCTTGGAGAAGATGGTGATTTCCATACGAACAGACCCTGGATTAGATCAATGTGTTTACAACGCACCAACACTTCTGATCAAGTGGCGACAATTTGGATTGAAGGGAATAATATAGAAGGGAGATATGTGACTGATATCATAGTCCATGGTAACGATGGGAGAAGTCATAAGGTGCAATCATACTTTGGATGCTATGATCCACTTCAATATCCTCTACTTTTTCCTCGAGGAGAAACTGGTTGGCACAGAGAAATCAGGCGAACAAATTGCAAGTTAGATCACGAAAATTCAACACCAACTATACCAAATGATCATTACGCCTTCAGTGATATGATGCAAGCGGAAGAAGGTATGTTCTAATTATTCATCAAATATAAATATTTGTTTCTATTTTCTACTTATAATATAAACAACCGATCAAATATTCTAATCAGATGCAGCTTCTCAAGGAGGGAAAAAATGTTTTGTATACGCTCGTGAATATTATGCATATCTTCTGCAACAACGGAAAAATCCTTCGAACCATTTGTTGCTTGGAGGGCGATTGTTACAACAATATGTGGTTGATATGTACGTTAAAATAGAGACCGATCGGCTGGATTTTTATTATAGAAATCAACAACATATAAGAGCTGATCTGTACCAGGGAGTTGTGGATGCAGCCAAGGCTGGAGAGATGAATTGCAAAAATATTGGCACAAGAATTATTCTACCAGCTTCGTTCATTGGTGGCCCTAGAGACATGCGGAGGAGGTATCTTAATGCAATGGCTCTTGTACATCGGTTTGGGAAACCTGATATATTCCTCACCGTCACATGTAACCCCGAGTGGGAAGAAATAAGACAACAATTGCATCCATGGGAGGCTACATTTAACAGACCAGATATTGTTAGTCGGATTTTCCGATCGAAGTTGCAAGATATCAAGCATCTGTTATTCACAAAAAATTCATTTGGTAATGTTGCAGCTCATATTCATGTCATAGAATTTTAAAAGAGAGGCTTACCCCATGCTCATTTCTTGATTATCTTGAAAGAAGGTGAGAAAATTGAGAATCCAGAGACATATGATACATTTGTCTCCGCAGAAATTCCTGATCCAAATTTTGACAGCGAACTATATGAGTTAGTTTTGAAGCACATGATGCACGGTCCATGTGGATCCTTAAGGCCAACTTCACCATATATGAAAAAAGGATTTTGCAAGTGTAAGTATCCACGTCAATTCAGTGAGGTCTCGTTGAAAAGCATTAATTCCTATCCGATATATCGAAGAAGAGATGATGGTTGAAAGGTTAAAGTTAGAAATGAATACTTGGACAATAGATGGGTTGTTCCATATAATCCTCTATTACTTAAAAGGTATAATTGTCACATAAATGTTGAGATATGTTCTTCTATAACAAATTTGTGAAGTATTTATACAAATATGTGTATAAAGGTCATGATCGTGTCTCTGTGCATATCAGTGATGACAATGGGACAAATGTAGTCGATGAAATAAGAAATTTCCGAGATAGAAGATGGATATCACCGCCAGAAGCAACCTGGAGAATTTATCATTTCAATCTCAGCGAGATGTTCCCCTCTGTTGTTCAGCTCGACTTACATCTCCCAGATAAACAACTTGTCACATTTAGCAACAACGACAATTTGCACAACATTTTAGAAACAACTCGTTCGAGGAAGACAATGCTCATGGAATTCTTCACAACAAATGTTGCAGATGATGAGGCGCGGCTGCTATTGTACAGAGAGTTTCCGGAGAATTATGTTTGGAACAAATCAAAGTCATGTTGGACTAGAAGAAAACAAAGGCAAGTCATTGGACGTGTCAATGCAACGAACCCATCGGAAAAAGAGAGACATATTTTGTGACTGCTATTAAACGTTGTTAGAGGTCCAACATCATTTGATGATTTGCGTACGGTGAATGGTTTCACATACTCCTCATTTAAAGAAGCAACTAAAAAACGAGGTCTATTAGAAAGTGATCATGCAGTTTTTACTTGCTTTGAAGAAGCTATTGTATACCAAATGCCTTATTCATTACGCCGCTTATTTGCGATCATATTGGCATACTGTGATACAGATAATGTTAAATTGTTGTGGGATCGATTTCATAAGTATATGTGCGAGGATTATGAAAATTTTGGGAATATGTCACCCGCGGATCAAATTGTGGCAATGTCAAGGATATACAAATGTTTCTTGAAAGTATGGGTAAAGATATTGCAGATTATGACTTGCCAAAGATACCTCAACATAACAATGCATCGTTCAATACATCAAAGGAAGTCCTAGATGAACTCTTGATACATACTCCTCAAGCTGATATTCAATCTATCAATCTACTGAATGCAGGTCAAAAGAGAGCTTTTGACATAATAATGGATGTAGTCAATCAAAAAAAAACATGGCATATTTTTTGTTGATGGACCTGGAGGTACCGGTAAGACATTTCTTTATCGAGCTTTACTTGCAAACATTAGAAGTCATGGAGATATAGCCTTAGCAACTGCCACATGTGGAGTTGCAGCATCTTTGATGCCTGAAGGAAGAACGGCTCATTCAAGATTCAAAATTCCTTTGGATATTAAAACATCGTCCGTGTGTAACATAAAGAAACAAAGTGCACTTGCAAGTTTGATACGTGTGGCAAAGATAATTATTTGGGATGAAGCACCTATGTGTAAGAAATATGCTATTGAAGCCGTTGACCGAACATTTCAAGACATTATGGATTCAGAACTTCCATTTGGCGGAAAGATCATGATATTTGGGGGAGATTTCAGACAAGTGTTGCCGGTGCTTCCAAAGTCTACAAAACAACAAACAATTGATGCATGCATGATTAAGTCATATTTGTGGCAACAAATGGAGAAATTATACTTGAAAAGGAACATGCATGCAAAAGATGATAAGGAATTTTCAGAATTTCTTATTCACATTGGAAATGGAACAGAAGAAAGTATCCATCATGACTTAGTCCATATTTCAAGTGATATGTTGATTAAATTTGATGCAAATGAAGATATGCGGCTGCAGTTGATTAACTGTATATATTCATGTATACAAGAAAATTACCAATGCCCTACATATATCACAAGTAGAATTATATTGGCAACAAAAAATGAATTCGTTGATGATATCAATAACATTCTTGTTAAATCATTTCCAGGTGAAGAATATGTGTACTATAGTTTTGACAGTGCAGTTGATGAGGCAAATACACAATATCAAGTAGAGTTTTTGAATTCTTTAACACCGAACGGTATGCCACCTTCCAAACTGATCTTGAAAAAGTATTGTCCAGTGTTGCTATTGAGAAATTTAGACCCACCGAATGGTTTATGCAATGGCACAAGATTGGTTTGTGTTGATTTTAAAAGAAACGTGATCAAAGCACAAATAGCAAGTGGCCACCATACTGGGAATGAGATCCTTATTCCCAGGATACCTTTATATCTGGTAGAAAAAGATACTTATCCGATCTAGTTTAGAAGGAAACAATTTCCAGTGCGTATAGCATTTGCCATGACAATAAATAAGGCACAGGGTCAAACAATTCCAAATGTTGGAATTTATTTGCCAGAACATGTTTTCTCTCACGGTCAATTATATGTTGCGTTGTCACGGGGAATTTCTAAAAGTTCTACCAAGCTACTTATCAAGCCTTTTGCAGTGAATAATGAAATAATACATGAGTACACGCGAAATGTTGTTTACAAAGAAATTTATTAAGTCACTCCATGTGCATATAATTATCTACTTCATTATCTTCTTCTTTCCAATTCGCTATTAATATTGTAAATTGTTGTTTACAAAAAAATTTATGATGTCAATCCATGTGCATATAACTATCTACTTCGTTATCTTCTTCTCTATTTCACTACTAACGTTGCAAATATTTTTTTCTCAGGATATGGCGCCATCAAACATAACGTTCAGAGATTTAGCTCAAAACATGACTAAATGGACAATTAAATGTCAACTGGTTGAGAAAAAAGCGCCATACATTTTCTCAAAGAATGACAGGCCTGGAAAAGTGGTTAACATGTGTTTGATGGATGAATAGGTAATAGTTACATTTTAAATATTACATCTTACCTCTTTGTTCCTAATGTTTTTTTTGTAATTTATTTCAGGGGACTCAAATGCAAGCAACAATGTTCTTAGACACAATTGGAAAATTTGATAATCTTCTAACAGAAAAAAATTATTACACAATTTCAAATGGTATAATAAAGTTGGCAAATCCAAAGTTCAATCTTGGATCAATCCCAACCACTGTTATATTCACAAAGGCTACACTGATCACAGAAGCACAAGCATTTCTTACAATTCAACAGGATCACGGAGATACAACTAAATTAAGGACTATTAAACAATTGTTTGATTCAAAGATTGATGATGAAGTTATCGGTAATTCTTTAAACCTTTCTGCATTCTAATAACAATGCTTGATCCTAACATTACGCCCTTTTGCAGATTTATTGTGTGTGGTTATCAATACAGATGAAGCAACATCGGTTTCAAGAAGAGCGGATGGGAAAAGCATTCAACAACAAACTCTAATATTAACTGATGACACGTAATATCTAATTACTTATTTATTATTTATTGACTATTTGAATATTGCTTATTCGTCTCAATATCTTATTGTTTAGATGCTCAAGAACTATCATGCTTACTATCTGGGAAAATTTTGTCAAGAACGAAGGAGTACAATTATCTGAGATCATTCAAGAGAAACCTATACTTTTTGCAACATCCTTGCGCACTCATACATTTAAGGTAAGATGTTGTATCATTGTCAACCATGGATTCCGGAATCGGAATCGGAAGGATTCCGATTCCAGGAATCGGCCGGAACGTGGGAAGGGAATCGATTCCGGATCGGTCCGGAATCGGTTTTTTTTTTTTGAATTTTTTTTCGTCGAAAAAATTCAAAAAATTCATAAAAAGTTCTAAAAAAATAGGAAATGAGTTAGAAATTTTTAAAAAAATAACCAATGCATTCATCCACAGGACCACATCGAATAAATACTAATGAACTCCAATTGAAGACTTGAAGTTAAGTACATATTCCAATTCCATTGATTCGAAAATCAAAGAGTTGATACATCATAAAAAAAATTACATCATATCAATCTACTACCAATATCCAGGATATAGATATGGGTCTTCCTCCTCTCCCTGCTGCTCGTGACGCTCCTCCCTCGTGCTCAGTCTTGTATACTGTCCGGGACCATATCCATATGAAAATAATGCCGATGCCATGCAGTCAAGGTCGTATGGATCGGACTGCGGGACGACCGGGACGTAAGCAGAGGATGGTGGAGCTAGTGGTGTAATCCACTGCTGGTCAGCCTGGCCAAATGCTGGATACTGTGGCTCCATAATATAAGAATGCGGTGTCTGCTCATCCAGCGTGTAATACGGCTTTGGAAGCCGTGAATCAGGAGACTCAGCTGCTGCTGATGGCTGCGTCGCTGGTATGCACTCCTCGTCATCATCACCTGAGGAGTGAGAAGGAGCCTGCGTGCTGTCATCTGGGCTGACAGGACGCCTGACCTCTAGCTTCCTTCTCTTCACCTCTTCAGCCATCTCTGAAGTACCAGAAGGTCCGGAACCCAAAGTTTTTTTCAACTTTGCAAATCCTCCCATTTTCTGTGCAGTCATCTTTGTTTTAGTTTTCCCCGGAATGCGAATGGGCTGGGTAGCGGCTGCTGGGGGGACTGGAGCTGGAGCTGGGGCTAAAGCTGCAGGTGGCTACTCCATAGCTGCTGGGGCAGAAGAAGGCCCTGCCTGAGCCTGAGAAGTAGATGGAGGTGGAGCTGGAGCATCCTCCTCGGCTTCAACACCATCCAACTCTCATTCAGCCCATGCACGGTCATCGGGATCAAACTCAGCTGCATGATCCCTGACTTCCCTCTCCTCTATCCAGGAGGCAAGTGCATGCTCCTCCTGGAATATCTGGTCCATGTCCACCTCCTCGGGTGGCGGTGTGGCGGAGGAATGCCTCTGCTCGTACGGGCCACCTGCGAATCGTGCAAATCGTGCCTCGCTGATCTTCTGTCGATCCTTGATGTTCTTTATGCGCAGCCTCATGTTGTAATGACGGAAGACCAGCTTCTCCAGCCGGTCTGAGGTCAACCTGTTCCTCCTTTTCGTATGTATCAGGTTGAATGTACTCCAGTTCCTCTCACAATGGGAGGAACTGGTGCTCGTCGAGTATCCTGATACCGATGGCAGCAAGTGGATTCCATCCACTTCTGGTGTTCACCTGAACCCACCAGTCAGCTGCAAGAAAAAATAAGAAGAGAAAAGGTAAACAATTAGCCCATCATCTACCATAACTTATATGAAAAGAAAATAAAATCTTCATCAAGCTATTACTATACCAGGTGACACTTTGTCAACTGAATATTTCAGGTCAGCATCTGAGTATATGCCGACCCTCATCTTGTACTTCTGTATCTGAATAATTTATATAAAAAAATATTAGTTGCCTGGTAAGGCTACTCCAAGGTATTTAATGAACTCTAACTTACTTCTATCTCAGCCTCTATCCTGTCCTGCTGAGATCGGCACAGACGCTGAATAACTGCAAGTGTACCCCGCATCACCTCGTTGTCGTTCACCACCTGTCCTCCATATTGGATGCGGGGGTTCAAAAAATATCCTGCAAGACTTTATTAGATAACACTGTGCATATAAGACAATTATACAGCAAAAATAATTTTTTAACCAAGTTATCTGCAGCATGGACATCGTGGTGCAAGGTCTTATCCCATCGGTCATCTATGATCTTCCACCACTTCTTGTAACCTCTGGGATTTTTTTCTTTTATTTTCAGCTTTGCCCGGTCCATGGCATCATACAACGTGCCCATCTGGTCCCTGTCATCTGAGTCTACCAACCTCAAGACAACTACCAGTGGCTCAATGATTGCCAAGTAGTAGGCAATCCTCTCCCAAAACCTCTTGTCAGTGATCTGCTTCTCAGACCTGACAAGAATCTCCAACTGCTCTTTCTTGTCATGCAGGTTGTCCACCATATAGTTGTAATACTCCTCGGACTGTGTGAACCTAACCAATGCATGCCTGTGCCGGTGTAAACTCTCCAGCGCAATGAAGTTCGTGGCAAATCGTGTCGGACCGGGCCTAACAAGATCGTGCCCTCCTGTGTGAGATCTCATGATATGTAGGAGGCGGGGATGCGAATAAATAAAAGATGTGATCGTCTGCGCCTGCCTGACAAGTGTAGATACACCCTCCTCCTTGCCTATATCCTCTAATATGAGATCTATGGAATGTGCTGCACAGGGCACCCAGAAGATGTGCTTCCTCTTCTCCATCAACTTCCTCCCAGCCGCCTTATATGATGGTTCGTTGTCAGTGACAACCTGAACCACATTGTCCTCCCCGATCTCCTCCACCACCCCATCCATCAGAGAAAAGATGAAGTCGGCATTTTTAATCTTCCCAGAAGTATCTACCGACTTCAAGAATGTAGTCCCCTCAGAACAGTACACCAAGAAGTTTATCATACTCCTCTTGGTGATACCTGTCCACCCATCGCACATAATTGTGCAACCCCTCTCCTTCCACACCAACTTAAACCCATCCATCCACTCCCTCAACTCCTGGACCTCCTCATCCAGGCCAGCGCCGTATATGTGTCTGCTGCCCGGGGCTTGCAAACCCGGTCCAGCCTCACCCACGGCATCCACCATCGTCTGGAAGTAGGGGCTGGTGGCTGCATGTGCTGGGATGCCTACATCAAGTTAAAAAAAATTGGGATCAGGCTAAAATTAAGTTTAAGTAAATAAAACACACATAATGTCAATTTTAATTTAAAAAGTGATACCTGCATGTAAAAACCATTTCACAATGTGGCGAACGGCTCTCTTTGCAACCGTTCCTGTTGCCTTCACCCCTTTCATTGCATGTTTTATCCCCGTCTGCCCAGCACTCTGTTTCCTAAATAAATACTCGTCACTCGGTGTAAATCGAGTGCTGGTAGAAGTGGAACGACGGTATGGCTCCTGTCTCCTGGGCTCAGTCTCTCGGTCCCGGCCCGGGCGAGCCGATGCTGATCGGCCCAAAGCTGGGTCAACTCTGGACCCAGACCCTCCTGCTCCCCTCGTCCTGTCCTCCTCCTCAGCAAAAGCACGCTTGCTATCGTGCCTAGCACGTCTAAGCTCGGAGTCCGAGGACTCGTCCTCGCTCTCTGGCTCCGGCTCAGCTGGTGCCTTCCCCTTGCCTTTCCCTTTCGAGGTAGGCAAATCGCGGTCCCTCCTCCTCTGGAGTAGCTCGTCGTGCAACTCCTCCCTCTGCTCGATCCTAACAGCCTGTTGAGAGGCTCTACCTGTCATGTAGTCTCTCATCTCCTCGCTCTTCTCCCTGGGCACCTTGTCACATTTTTTGACATTCCCACCTGTTCCGGCAATATGTTGTTTCAGCCGGAACACCCCCCCGTTCATCTCCTTCCCACACCATTTGCACTGTACCCTCTTCCTGACTGGGTCTACCATCTGCCCATGTTCCCAACCCACGTCGGAAGCACGTGCTGGTGCTGCATCACCTTGATCGGCCATTGCTTATATCTGCAAAAATTGTAAACAATGCACTAAAAATGATTAGATAACATAAAAATTGATTTAGACGTTGTTCGGGAAGCAGACAACCCAAGTAACACACCATTCGGTATGTTTAAAGGGTTACGTATTTGCCAGAAACGGTCGTAAATTAACGTACGGGATATCCGAAATTTTTCCCGTGCAAAATGGACTTAAACGGATAGTTCAAAACTTGGACGGACTTGTTCGGTCGGAAATCACAACGTTTAACGATGCTCGGACTCGTCGGAAACGCGTAAGAATGGACGTACGAAGTTTTCGGCGAAGAAATCTTACCAAAAACCGGTCAAAGATCGAAGAAGAGGTTGATTCGATGCCGGTCCGAGCTTGAATCGGCGGAATCCCTTGAAGACCTAGCTTGGAATCACCAGAATAACCGGAATCGCTGCCGGAATCGCCGGAATTGGTGGAATCGGGCAGGAATCGACGCTGTATCGACGAAATCGGCCGGAATCGACGCTGGATCGACGCTGAATCGCCAGAATCGCGCCGGAATCGCCTGCGCCTGCTTCTGCCGCCGCGGGATCGAGAGAATCGACTCCCGCGGGTCGATTCCGGCCCTTTTAGGGCCGGAATCGGTTCGATTCCCGGTCCAGAATCGAACCGGGAATCGAAACGGGCCGGTTGACCCGGTCTTCCGAAGGGATCGACTGATTCCACAAGGAATCGCCTGGAATCGGATCGATTCCTACCGATTCCGCGGAATTCTTCCCGGAATCGGTCCTTCCGCCAGGAATCGGATCGGAATCCACCGATCCGATTCCGAAATCGGTCGGAATCGGACCGATTCCGCCGATTCTGCAATCCATGTTGTCAACATACATAAACTCTTATTTTCTAACGTAACCATATTTTGATTTATAGGAAACTTTGGATTGAAGACGACATTTGGTACCAAATTATTGATCCGTCTCGATACAAAAAGTGCAAAATTGTTGGAAAAATGGTATACAACTTTATAGTATTTTAATTTTTAAAATATTCATTTCATGTCATACTTATTGCATTACACTGATAAAGTTTTAACTATTTTAGGGTGACTAACAACATTGACGAATTGTCAAGAAGGTTTTTTAGGGAAACAACGGAAGATGTAATATCAATAAAATCAGAGGAGGTATCTTTACAAGAGATGATTGACAAGAAACGACTTCTTCGTCTACTCATGTAAGTTTGACATATCTTGAAATTACTCTTTCCAATTGTTTGATATATTCATTATTCTTAAATCTATTTGATATCACATTATTTTTCCCTAATAATATTTTGTAGATTGTATCATATGATGTCAAGGTAAAAATACAAGATATTATTACAAACAAGGATCCATGGTACATGGCTTGTCCTTTTTGTGCACGACTTGTGAAAGAGGAGAGGAACATTTATACTTGTGTAAAATGTTCTAAAGATATATGCCCAGCTGAAAGGTTAGTAAACATACGAAAGTAAATATCATATCTTACTATCCATGCGTCTGTATATTCTAATCTTACTTTACATATGTACAACCATTGTTTTAACATCTTATTTATAGATTTTGTCTGCTTCTCAATGTTGTGGATCATACAACAAATATGTGGTTAACATTCTTCAATCGTCAAGCTGAAGATATTCTTGGTGTACCAGTCCATATATTGAAAGAGTATAAGGTATACATTGTTAACTTTTTAAAATTTCTTTGTTTCTTATCCTACACATAATGTTATATGTTATCATGCAGGAGAAAGACCTTCCTACCTACTTGAATATTTTGCAGAGTTTGATTAATAAAGGATACGTCTTGACTATAAAATGTGTCAACAGAGGAATCAACGAACCTGTTAGTTACACATGTACACATGTCAAGCAGATTCTCGAGATGAATGAAGCCGATGATTCAAACTCGCGGGCTACTGATGAAATCATACAACATCGAGGGAAAAACAGAAGATCATGTGAATATAATCAAAAGTTTGAGGGCCAGAAGATACAAAAGTTCATTTCGTGCATTTGATTTTTTTTAGATGAATTTTGTAACTATTTGATTGAAGGGTGTAGATTTAGTCAAATATTCCTAAATTTCTTTCAATTACAAATAGCTTTTGTTTTTTTGACTTATTTGGTGACAGTTTAAATTAAATGTTGGATCAGACATGGTTTAGTGTGTGTTCCCAACTATGACTTTGGTATCTTCCTCTATCTTGTCTCTCATTTTTCTAAGCGGTTGTTATTATTTGTGTTTGTTTCTCATCAATGGTCTTGTATGTATCCTCTTTGCGGTTTTAAGAAATCCAAAGTCGCCTGAGATAATTGTATGAATACTCAGGATTCCTTGATGGGCTTGCTAATACCTCTATTAATAAGAATACAAATGACAAACAACATCTCATAACACCAAGGTCACCTTGTGATGCAGCTCTGCCTTTTTGTCAAGCTTGTGTAGGAGGAGAATAGGCCATACCATGCCAATGAAGAAATGCTGCGGAATGGGGGCATGCATCTCAAGTGGATATTATCTTATTTTTCAATGAGGTACTTGTGGTCAGCGATGAAGGGTGCTTCCAGGAACAGCCAAATTAGATCACAGACCATTCATAGTCATTTTATGTTATGTCGATAAGTAGCAAACATCTTTAATGCAGTCACTTGCTCCATCAGCGGAGTGATGAAATCTCATATACCAATGTCTTTTAGATTGGATATGCACAGTATATCATGTTTGTGAGAAGGGCTTCCAAGCGTTTAATTTTGGTTTTGTAGGAACTTTTTTGCTTGTAAAAAACCTGAACTTAGTAACTTACAGCGTTGTTATGTGGATCTGCAATATGTAGGTGCCATCTTTCTTGCATTATCGAGAGAAGATGAATGTCATGGTAGAACCTGATGTACATGATTATTTTGCAAGGATCCCAGGTTTTGGATTTGTGCATACGTTTTACAGTCAGGATACCAGGTACTAGGCTGTTAGGAGTGATGCCTGGAAATTTGCAAGTGTTTTATGTGTACTTATGGCACTTATCCGTACCTATGATGCAGTGATCTTCACAAGAGGGTTGTTATCTTGCATGCATCTAACTTATTCAGAAGTGCAGTTCCACCTGTGGTCTCTTTTAACCTTGGATCTCTTGGATTTCTCACATCTCACACTGTTAAGTTTATTCTTGATTTCATGTTTAGAACAATACTTTGTCAGTCATTTTTATTGTTCATCACTTATGTTCTGGTGCAGTTCACAGAACAATACTTTGTCAGTCCCCTTCTTGCCCTCATTCACCCTCAACTTTGGTAAATCAACTGCTATCTTTGTCTCACACACAAAATTTATACACCCGAATCTCTCAATTGTCTATAAAGCTCTGTCAGTTTTCCATTTCTTAATAAGAAATGCTAATAGTTCAATTTTTTTCAAACTGTGTTTAAGTTGTATTAGCTATATATGCATATATACATTTCAAAATATTGGCACTCATGATGGGCAAACCTCTCTCTTATCAATGGGTGACCAAGCATGGAATCATGTTACAATTATTGATATGGAATAAAATAAAGGTTCGGTACTGGGTATTGCAATATAACGTCCAGAAGAGTGTCATGATAAGTACATGTACTACTCAAAAGATATCTTGGTCCAAATATGGACAATATGTAAAATTTATATGATGTATTACTTGTTTGGAAATGATAATGAACACTACTTATAATTTAATTTTTAAATAAATATTTTTATGGAGTATTTTATTGGGCTGTTGGTATCTTTTATTAAATTGAGCAAGAGTCTATTTAAGATTGACTTGTCAATTTTTTGTTTAAGCTTATTCTTTTAACATAATTAACCAGCCATATAAATTTTTTATCAAACCCAAGTTTTGTACTACTCAAATGTATTAGGCCATTTAAACCCCTGACCTCTTGATGAACATTTTTCTTCACAAACTTTTCCCAGATGTGCATGCTGCCAACTACTGCAGCAGAATGCCAGTTTGGAAGGAACATGAGGGTGGCCCTCGGATTCTCCAAAGGAACTATGGAAGCGCTCGATGAGAATAGAGACTTTATGCCCTCTTTGGTAATATTATTATGTACTTTTATCACTATCAATTTAAATTGATATTGATAGGAACTATTAAGAGGTGCTTGATTAATTGTATTAATTTTAAAATTTGTAGTACAAACAAATCATATTATGTAATACAAGTGTCCACTTGTCTTCCTTTTGAGAAATAAACGAAATTTCGGTTCCATAATTTCTTTTTAGAATAAAATTCAACTTCATTGGATGGCCATGATGAGTGAAACTTTTGCTATGCATGTCATCTCATAAGTTCATAACCATTATGTTCGTCTGAGTTATCTAATTCTTCTCTTGCATCCTGATATTTTTTCTATACATTTCACCAGGTTAATCACAATCTGCGATCTTTTTCGTTTTGTTCAACATACATGCATCAAGGGGAAGCTCCCCGAGTGTGAAGGCGTAAAACTTTTCCCAAGAACTAATCGATGTGGTGAGTTACTGTCACAGTAGAGGTGTCTACCACATAGACCTGAAAGTAAACTATTCATGTTTTCTTAACATAGTTTGTTTACTATTGTTTTCCCAGTTGTCGTGATTCAATTTCACAAGCCTTTTAATGATTTCCATTCTTCTGGAAGCTGGATGAAGGTGGACAATAAATGAAAGCCCTTTTCATCAATTTTTGATGTTACAATCATGTATATATTTAATATATATGTTAATCACATGATGTGGCATAAAAGGTAATATATGGTGAGTATCTAAATTTTTACACCTTCGCATTTTTTTTATTTTGCGGTTACTATAGATTCATTTTATAACGTAGAGGCAAACGCATTAAATGCATGCAACTACTAAATGACAAAGTTTATCTATGCAGCAAGAAAATTATAAGACAAAAATTGATTTTTACTTTTTGTGATGAGGAAGTGGCAACTAAAACACTTAAAATTTCTATTACTAAAGAGTATATTGATGTGCACAAGACTTAACATGTTGTAAGTCAAAGTTGCCGTCACTATATTAGTTATTTTGAAAATTTAATTTCTATTTTCATTACCACACATTTCAAAAAAATCTATGCTGCAATTGCTTTGATGACTTTTTCTTTGAGAGAGAGCCTGTTATGCAGAAGTCATAATCAATTTCAGTTTTATGCAGCTTGAAAATGTCCTCATTGATACCGAAGGCAACATAAAGCTTTCTGATTCTAGTCTTAGTGCTTTGCCTCAGCATATGAGAGTATGCTTATGAAACATAATCTCAGTTTTTACTGTTAATGATCTAAACCTTCCCCATTTACGTTTGTTTGTTCTTCAACTTCAAAACCTCAGAGCGATGGTTTGTTGCACACAACCTGTGGAACTCCAAACCATGGTTCGCCGGGTCACGACCCGGGTCGCGACCCGGGCCCGACCTGGTTGCTTTTGGGGCCGACCGACCCGATCCCGACCCCAAGACCCCGACCCCAAAATTAATTTTTTATTATTATTTTTGGCGACCCCAGCCGATCCCGGCCCGTCCCGGGTCGCGACCCCGACCGACTCGGGTCGGTTTTGGGCCCAAACGACCCGGTCCAGACTCCCGACCCCACCTTCCTTGCTCCAAACTATGTTGCACCAGAGGTAAAGGACAAGGACTTTCTTTTACTACTGTCGAGCTATTTATTTTCAATATTAATTTGCTTATCTGAATTTGTGATACACTTCAGGTTTTAGCCAACAGGGGCTATGATGGTTCCATATCAGATGTGTGGTCTTGTGGTGTCATCTTATATGTTATACTTATAAGGTCTCCACCATTTGATGACAGAAACCTTGATGTTCTCTATCAGAAGGTATACATACCTGTTATATGTGCTATCTCCTTTTCCTTCAGGAAAAGCTATCTAGGTGTATGTTTCATTTGAAAAGCTATGTTTTTTCCCAGGCTTCAAGATTACGCTAAGCTTGCTTTAGCATGAATGCATACCCTTGTGCTTGTTTCATATCTTCAAAGGTGAAGCTCATATTCCAAAATGGCTTTCACATGGAACAAAAAGGATGATCAAGAGAATGCTCGACCCCAATCCAAAAACACGGATAAAAATTGATGAAATCAAATCTGATGCTCTTGCAGTGGGAAATCAGTGGACAGCTTTGACTTAGAATAGAATTATATAATAATTCTTAGAGTCTTGATTTCTTTGACAGGCGCCTCAAGGTGATAGATGTTCTAAAAGCATTGACAAGTTTGTGTACCTTGAAATCCTCATATCCTGCTTTCAGGGCGTCCTCCAGTGCAGATGGACCCGCTTGTACCTAAAAACATATGTTCAGATCACTGTAGCAATAAGAATCACAAGCCTGGCATGAAATAAGCAATTTTAAGGTCAACACAGTCAACCTGGTTGAGTTTGGAATAGCAGCAAGCAACATTGTAACTTGCTACAGAGGCTTCCTCGAATTCCGGTTTAGATCCTAATACTGATTCAAACATCTCTAGTTCTGGTTTGATCGATCCCGATCGGAATCAGAATGGCACTTGGATACAGCAAAGGGGCAGCAGCACCAAACGACGGCAATCCAGGCAATCCAATAGGGATTGGCCTCCCTTTCAAACTGTTATGTTTAAGGTCTTATTTTATGTTCTTTCATTTTTTTTAATTTTTTTTGAGGATATGATACAGGCTGATACTGGATTGAGATCAGCCGAGCTGGCTAATTCTATCACAACTCAGATTGGGATCGGCCCTAGCTAATCCCAACCCAGAAATCCTTGAACCCAAAAAACTTTATTGTTTGATTTACTTGAAATTTATTTTTACGAAAAAATATATAAAACAAAAATATTTGGTTACTTTTATTTTATTTTATAACTCTTAGTGTATCAAATCCCAAAACGCTAACATTCAGAATGTTTTACAAATTCTGAGTGAAAAAATGTTCAGGAAAATAATTTAAAAATATCCTAATAAAATAATATATTTTAGTTTTTCTTGAAAAAGTTGCTTCAGTGATAATGTTTTACGTTGATATTGTTTTACGTAGATGCAAACGAACTGCTTGTAAAATTATCTTCACTTCTGTTCGGAATGTATAAATCTATAAACATAACAATATCTCATAACTCATTATAATCAATTATTCTTTATACTTGTTACAATATCTCATAACTCACCGTAATCCTATCCGGTGCACATTTAGCAACGCACAAAGTATGTTGGGCAAATGGTGAATGCAACTCCACAAATGTTATTGCCGCGTTTGACGAAGTTGCTTAGAATCATGTAATGATTTCATGTAAACAAATCATATTAAAGTTTATCATTCGATTTCTCTTCCTACGGAGAGAGTCAGCTATCAAATTTAATCTCACTGAGACTACTATAGGATTACTGATTTCCCCTAAAGTGGCAAATTTTTTTCCAACGTCCAAGTTCTTTATCTCCTTTCATATTAAAGGTGACGCTTAATTTTTCGGTTGATAAGGCCTTCAGCGGATTATTTATAAAATGACCTTTTAGTTGGAGATACAGACCTATCTACTCAAATTTTTATATCATATCTTTATCTTGTGTTAAAAAATTTTTAAATTTTTTTAAAAGAATTTATCACAATCACATTAAAAATTTATATTCAATCAGTATATATAATATTACAAGAACACGTGCGAAACACGTGATTTAACTAGTATAACATATATACCACTAATACATCTATTCTCTTAATGGACCACACACTTAATAAATTTTTTATTTTAACTAGGATATATTTAAAACTGGAAATTATTATAGAGACCAATATATACGCATCACAAAAAATACGTACATACAACGCTACTTAACAAGGGTGCTCCGAGTGGTAAGAAAACCATTACTGAACCAGTATGCCATCTTATTAAAGATAATAAATAACATGATATTGGGTAAGACACTAAAAAATGCCTCATATTTCCTTGGAGACATGATTATGTTCTTAGCACACCATTCCCTCATCTTAGAAGGATAAGTAATTTTAAAACCTCTTGTCTAGCTTAAATGACGGCGAAACATCCAGGGCTCCCGATTCTACCCCAGACCCAGAAGAAGGGGCGGCGCCGCC